>PUFA01000057.1:10662500-11055108 GCA_003508835.1 Eonycteris spelaea | reverse complement strand
GACCACGACGGCGGGGACCGTTGACGACGTGGGAAGCCCCTTCGACTTCTAGACGGTCCTCCAGCCCCCCTTCCCCAAAGTCCATCCCGCCCCCTGCCCGGCCCCGATAAGCCTGTAGCAACCTCAGGGTATATGTAGCTAGCTAGCTAGCTACCTAGGTATGTCTGTATGTATCGATGTATTTATCTATGAATGCACATAATGTAGGCAGGCAGGGGGGCCAGGCGGCCGGCCAGTCCGGTTGACTCTCCTTCATATATATATAATTTGTTTTACTCACCACTCACTCTCTTACTCACTCACTTTTTAAGTCGAGATATGTAGTCGCACACACTATGTAACCCACCCGTTTCCAAGTGTACATATTCAGTGGGCTTCTGTGGTCTCATCGCGAAGCTGTGCTGTGCTCTCACCACCTCCATGTCCACATTATCCATCCTTTACGAAAGAGGGGCCACCCCGCCCTTCCGCCCCGCCCCCACCACAGCCTGCTTTCTCCCTCGACGATTTGACTCTTCGGCCTAGGTCCTATCCATGAAATCGCACACATCCGAAGTATGCTCTGTGTCCTTTGGACGACTGAGGACCCTTTCATCGAGTGGAAGGCTTTTCGAGACTGGCCGGCTTTCTCGGCACGTGTCATGGTGCTCTGTTCCCTTTCTACGGCTTCATCTGTGTCCCCGGTGAGCCTTTCAGACGGGAACACACAGTTTCTGAAATTTCCACATGCTCCTGAGTCCGAGGGCCCACCTTTGCCCTTGGACAAATGTCCACCGATACTCAGGGAGGATCGCCTCTTCTGATGGAAGTCCTAGACTCACCGCCGGCCCAACACTTTGGAAGGGATGCGCATGTTCCTGTAGAAATTACTTTCAAAAGGGTTACGGTGTCCGTGATGAACCTAGACCGCCGCAGGGACTCCCTCACCGCTTCCCCCTCCCCCCCCCCCCCCGGCGGTATGGGGAGGGACTAGGGGGATGACAGAGACCCCGGTGAGAAGGGAAGAAAACCAAAATCTGTCACCTCCGAGCAGACCGCTGTGGTGCCCCACCGGTGATTTGGAATGCATGGCTCTCGGGGACAAAAGAGTGGCACGGGCGCGACAGGGACACGCTGCCTCTCCCTTGAACACGGGAGAGGGAGCCTGGGTGGTGGGTCTGAAAGCAAATCCTTGCTCGGTCCGTTTTCATTTCCTCCCTCCCACTCACTGACGTCCCCACGGTGGGCTGACCTCTGAAAGCTAAAGAAAACGGCTCTTTCGCCTCTCCTCCCTTTTCTAGGACTTGACTTCTGCTCTCCTGTGGAAGATGCGACAGACAGAATCGGGAACCCCGAGACGCCACTTCCCATGAGCCACGGTATGGGCCAGCTCCCGCACGACGTGCGGCGCACGCGTCCACCAGCCAGGCTGTCTCCCTTTCCCGTCTCTCCAGTCTCTTTCCTCTCTCTCTCTCTCTCTCTCTCTCTCTCTCTTCTCTCTCTCTCCCCTTTCTTATATCTTTGGGTGACCGGGGTCAGTCTCGGCCAAAGATTCCGAAGGGCAAGAGATGGAGGGAACATCATGTCTTCCTCCCTTCCACCTGCCGATGGCGAACGGACACGCGGAGACGCTCCTCCTCGTGCCCCCTCCACCCCTACCCCGCCCCGCCCCCACATTCCGTCCACCGTCGGGCTCAGGAGCTCACTACGTCCGTGGGCACCGACAGGCGGGACGAGACCTGGCAATACCCTCAGCGCCTCTGCGGTGCTCCCCAAGGGCCATCTCCCTGGGTCCCGACCACAGGAGAAGGAGAAGGGGAAGGGGAAGGGGAAGGGGAAGGGGAAGGGGAAGGGGAAGGGGAAGGGATTGATTCCAGAAGCGACCAGACTCCAAAGGGACAGAGACAGAGGCAGAGACAGTGACAGAGACAGAGACAAGCCCCGACTCCCCCCCTCCCGCCCCCACTCCCCCCAAACGAAAGAGAAAGTCTGCTGCTCTCATGCCACCCTCCACCGACCGGATTCTCGTCTGATCTCGGAAGCTCAGCAGGGTCGGGCCTCCTTAGTACTCGGATGGGGGACCACCTAGGAAGACCGGGTGCCGTGGGCGTTAAGAAAAACAGAACAAACTCTGACCGCCACGTTGTCAACCTGAAAGCCATGTGATGTCATGTCGTAGGCCAGCGGTCATGCAGAAGGACGGACGGACGGACCGACCCACCCACCCGAAATGACTCTGAAACCCAGCGAACGGAAGCTGCTCTCCGGTGAAAGAGAGTGTCTGTCGCCTGCTGCACCCGAGGCGGCGAGCTTTCCCGATGGTGGTGGATTGCGTGAGCATCCACCTCTCTGCCCCTTCGTCACACTCTGTACAGAACATTTATTGGGAGAACCTTTGAAAGGTGTCAAGAATATCACGAATCGAACACCGTCGCCTGTCATCGTATTCTCCTCCTCCAACGTGAAAGGAGACGAAAGTGTTCTTCTTGGGTGGCAGTGAAGCCTTTCCTGCCTGCAAGTGGTCCAGATCTCTGGGTACATGTGGCAGATGGTTGAGCAGGGGAGAGAAGAGGGAACGACGACCAAAACCACCACCGCCGCCGCCGCAGCGGCGAGACACAACTCACAGTGTCAATGCTGTGAAAAGTGCGTAGGGGATGCTTGCTTGCCTGCCTGCCTGCCTGCCTGGCCCCCGAACGACAGGCAGAAAATATTCCATAATGCCGAACCCTGGCTTTTTACACTGCAGGCGACCCTCACCGCGGCAGACACGGCAGGCAGGCAGGCAGGCAGGCAGGCACGCCCTCATTCTGAGTCTACAGAGGGTGTCCCGATTCGGTTTCGGATTCAAGTTCGGTGTGTCTTGATCGTCATCGTTTTCACCGTGGTCCGACACTGAGGGATGGGTGTGTGTGCGTGTGTGTGTGTGTGTGTGCGCGCGCCCGTGTGTGCGTGTGTGTGTGTGTGTGTGTGTGTGTGTCAGTGACAGGGTGACGAAAACGGACGCCACCCACGGCGGACCATTGGAAACCATGGGTCGAGACCCGTGCCCGCGGTGCCCTGGCAGCCGAGTCCGGTCCCATCCTCCCCGTCCTCGTGGGCGCTCTTTTCTGGTCGGATGTGGAAAACGAGCCCGGGATCCCGACTCAGAGTCGCGTTGTGCCCAGTGAGGGGGCTGTTGCACCCCCCCCAACCAGCCTCGGTCCCACCGCGCCGTCCCAGACCCCCTTCGCTCTCGGAGATGGCATCCGTGGGGTTCTTCCGTGCGGGCGCCCCTCCCTCCCTCCCTCCCTCTGAAGATGGGTGAGGAGGGGGCGCGTGACATTGCCAGTGGGTTCTGCAGCAGGAGACTGAGGATTTCCCGGGGGAAGTGAGCGGGGTGGGGGGGTGGGGGGGTGTGGGGGGAGGGCGAGCCATTCCTCGGCCCTGTCTCCATCATCACCGCCACCATCGGGTGGGTACGTGCTGGGAGACGACTGACGAGAACCTCCACCTGGAAACCGGGGCTGCGGTTTAGGGCTGCGCTTTCCGGGCCCGCGATCCACGGTGGAGCGGGGGACGCCAACCCCGTCGTCCACCGCCGCCAGGACGCCAGGACTCCCCGGCTCCTCCCCTTGCCCCCCCCCACCCCCGTCGCTGCGGGCCCGCGTTGGGCCTCCGGGCTCGCGCACCCCACTCCCCATCCTCGCCACCCCCCCCTCCCCCCCCCATCCCGCTCGAGCCTCGCGTGGTTGACCGCGGTCGCCCGGGGGTTCGGAAAAATGAAAAATGGGGTGTGGGGGTGGAGGTGGACTCGACTCTCTTTGCCCCAGAGAGGCGGTTTCTCCCCAACGTTTTCCTTTCCTGAAGCTTAGAAGCTGCCGCCTGAGGGCGGGAGGCGTGAACCAAAGAAAAAATAAACCGGCCGGGCCCTTCCGCGGGGAGAAGCCCGAGGCCCAGGGGGGGACGCTCCCCTGCTTTCTGCATATGAATGAAGCCATTGAATGGAGGCCCGTTGGAAGGAATCCACCGGACCCGCCGCCCCGCCTTCTCCATCCCCTCCCTGCACTGGGTCGCCGGTCCTCGGGAAAATCAGGCAGGCAGAGGTGCCGCTGACTTGGTGTCTCAGGCGGAAGAGGTCGAGGTGGACGGCTGTTTGTGGACTAGGGGAGACTTACTCTCTGGGACCGGCCTCCCTTAGACCCTACCTGCCTGGCCCAGAACAGGGTAGGAGAGCTGTGGGCCTGGGCAAGGGGCGGGCCAGGGACCTCCGGGACCCGGGTCCCCGGTCGCTGCCTGCCCGCCTTGCCCGCCTTGCCCGCCTTGCCCGCCTGGGGGCTCCCGGTGGCTCCCGGTGGCTCCCGCCAACTCAGTTCATTCCGGGTACTTTCTGTGGTGATGCCCGAGGTGCCCGTGGCTGGGCCGACGGGAGCCGAACGCCTCTCCCTGCGTATGTCTGAAAAGGCCCCAGTCTGAGCTGCTGCCGATTCTCCTGAGTTTCGGGTGGATGGACTGACCCGCATCCCTCCTGCCCGCAGAACTCCTTCTTGCCCAGACACCCCCACTTTAAGAGCTCTCTCCCGCGCCTTGTCCTGGCGGAGGACGACCCCCCCACACACACACCCCCCCACCACCACCACCACCACCACACCAGGACCGCCCCAGAAATACCCCATCCACCAGTCGACCAAGCTCCAGCTCATTTTCTGGTAGAGAATCACTCTCTTCAACTCTTCAACAAGTGCAGACAGACAGAGAGGGAGGGAGGGAGGGAGGGAGACGGGCGGACGGACGGACGGACGGACGGACGGACGAAGAGATGCATGCGTGCACGCATACGTACGTGACGTGCGTCCGTCCGTCACCATGAGCTGCATGACTGGTAAAAAGGAAGTGAGTGAGTGAGTGAGTGAGTGAGTGAATAAATAAAGCGAGCCCCCACCCCCGTCCGCGGCACCGGTGAATGATTCGTGAACGGAGAGACAGACTGGACACCGAGGCTACCAGCGCCGATGTGCGCGTGCCTCCGATGACGTCGGCGCTCGCTCGTCCGCCAACCCCGGCCTCTCTAGGCCGTCTTCTCCGAGCCCTTCTGACCTTTGGTCTCCCTCTTTTCACCCTATCGCTCTTGCCTGATCGATCGTTCACGGAGAAATCAGACTCCATCTGCCCAGAGCCCAGAAGACGTGTATGCCCGCGCCCATCTTCTCTGCCTGCCCCCATCCAGTCCCGTCCCGTCCCTTCGGAAAAATGTCTCCCTCTCTCCTGTTCCCAAGCCAGACCCCCGAGAGACAGGATGGAAATAACACCAGAACATCGTTTTCAGTGTCAGCGTCAGACAGAGATCACCTCCCCCCCCCCCCCGCCCTCCTCAGGAAAGATGTCTTTCCCGTGGGGGGGGGGAAGGAGGAGGAGGAGGAGGAGGAGGAGGAGGAAGAGGAGGAGGAGGACGTTCTTCTCCTTCAGGACGGGAGGCAGAGAATGAGAGAAATCTGTACGCGCAGACCGCGTGGACAAAGAAATCTCATCCTCCTCGAGCGTCCCCGCCTAGCTAGCGGAGTGGCTTTCCCGCCGTCGCCGCTCTGGGTGCGACTCGATATCCAAAAGCTTCGAGGATCGGTGGCTTCTCCGGGTCTCCTCCGGTTTTCTGAGGCTGACTGCCCCTGTCACGAAAACACGAAAGCTTCGGGGTCCGTGTGCCTTGAATTCTCAGGCCCGCCGGGCCCTGACCCCTCAGAAGGTTGGAGGTCAGGTTTCCGCCTCGGTGACCTCTTCCTTTTCGGTACCTTCGGATTCCACTTCTGTCCTTGGCTCCGTTCTTCGGTGTGTGCTGACGTGCCCTCTCCTCTCGGTGACCTGGTCAAGGGACTCTAGGGATTATGGACGGGTGTCTTTCTCAAAGGACACGTGCAGACTCTGTCCACCGGATCCGTCCGTCCGCCGGCCCGTCCATCCGCTCCATGCCTCCGCCTCCATCCATCCATCCATCCATCCATCCATCCATCCATCCATCCCTCCCTCCATCCCGCTCCTCGGTAGAGACGGACCCCGACGCTTCGAAAACGTCCTTCCTTCCACGGCGACACCTGCACGCAGACATTCCCAGAGGCTTTCTTCATCCCTGCCAGGGTCGCCGAGGCCACCGAGATGCCCTTCGGGAGGCGAACGCACACACAGATCGTGGTGTGTCCGGGTGGGGGACGGAATGTGCGTTGGCCGGCGCTCCTGAGGCACGAGAGCGCTACGCCACGGGAGCCTTGAGGGGGCCGGCGGGGAGCCTTCGCTGCGTATGACCGTGGGAGAGAAGCCCGCAGGAAAAGGCCACGGACCTCACGGTGCCGGCGAGATAGGACACGTGTGGAGGGTGACGAACCGGTGGAGTCACAGAAAACTCTGAAGGTGGCGAGGCTGCCTGTTCTATACGCTCCCAGCGTGATGAGATACATCTGTCGACATCCGGGGGACTGCTTGTACGACACCCTGACGTGAACCCATATGTCAACTCTGGACGGACTCGGGGGTGATCGCGATGTCGCTTCGCGGACTGCGACCGACACGCCGCTCCGGTCTGGGGGCGGGCCCGGGGGGGGCGGTGCCGATAGGCTGGCGGGGCAGTGGAAGGCTCTGAGCCTCGACTAACCGAGGCCCCTGGCTCCGCAGAGCAGACCCCTCTCATAGGGCAGGACTATCTAAGGAAGGGCTTCACGGTCCCCTTCCCGGCCCCTCCCCCCCCACCCGCCCTGGAGCAGGGCCGGGAATCAACGTCTGTCTTCTCTCTCGCTCTCGCGAACGTGCAAGTTCTGAACACCCCAGACCTGCACGGGGGCTCGACCTTCTGAGGCACGATCCTGGGGCCGAGTGTTCTGGGTCCTGCGGTCCTTGTGAGGGATGGTTGTTCTCCTCGGTTTGCGCGTTTGGAAAGCACCGCGCCGTCTTCCACAGCGGCCGTGCCGTTGGACGTCAACGCGGGTGTCACGTGAGAGCGACTCGGTTTCTCGACCGCCGGACCTCACCGGCAATTGGTTACCGTTCCCCTTCTCTATTCCGTGGGGGGTATCCTGGTGGCCGTGTCCAGAGTTCACCCCGTCTCGACGTGATGTTCCTTGGAATGTTTGGAAAACCACCACCGGTTCGAGTCTTTCCCGGGAGATTTTCCTTTCTTTTCCGTTTTCTTGCCACCCCTCCCCCGCCCTGCCCGCCACCCCCTCTCCCGTCCCCCTCGGGTGAAATGACTGTCGTGAGTCTTTGGTCCGTCCTGTCTGCCTGCCTGCCTGCCTGCCTGCCTGCCTTCCTTCCTTCCTTCCTTCCTTCCTTCCTTCCTTCCTTCCTTCTTCTTTCCTGCCCTCGTGACGACCGGTGGCCAGGAGACCGACTGCGAGGACTGCAATTGGAATCATTCGATGCATGGCTTTCAGGGATACCCCCACCCCCCCACTCACTACCGCCTCCTACACATTTTTGGGTCCTGGTCGACATCCTTGTCGTTATGGTGAGTCGTGCTGGAATTAAGAACCGATGTCTGCACCGATGGACACCGTGCCCGTTTGTTGTGTCTCCGGCTTTGGTCCAGGACGACTCAGAGACAGATTTCCTGAAAACGTTTTGTTCCTTTTGGTGGCTGTCGTTCGCTGCCCGGGTGGCTTTTCCCCCTTCCTTTGCAGGTCTCGGAAGATCTCCTCCCTGTGCTGGAAACGACAGAGATGAAGGAGGAAAATAAAGAAATAAATAAAAGCGCGGGAGCGGGGAAAAGGGAGATGGAGGAACGGCAAGAGGGCTGGGTTGGAAGAGAGGAGTGGAGAGGAGAGGACAGGACAGCACAGGACAGCACAGGACAGAAAAGGTTCCTTTGTTCCTTAGAATCCTTGCCTTGTTTTCCAGTTGACAGCCACTGGCAGCGAAAACCTTTTCAAAGTCCTCCCCGAGAGCCCAGAAGACGCTCCTGCAGCCCGCCTAGGGTGTTCCATACGGCCCGTCCGTTTCCCCTCTTCTGGCCCCCGCCTGACATAGAAATTTCCGAGTTCTCCTCCCGGTGCCGGGGTCGCCCGGAGCCGGCCGGGAGTTCCGCAGCCGGTGCAGCGCCACCCGGCCGCTCCGTGCTGAGCGAGAGACGCGATCCGAGGCGGACTGGGGCGTGATCCGGAGGCCGGGCCGGCGGACAGGGCGCCCTCGTTCCTCCGCGATGCAGATCCGTCCCGCTGACGTTCGCGCCGGTTGTCGGGCGCCACTTGGCGGCCGCTTTTATATCGCTCCTTCCCTCCGGAGCGTCGGCGACCGCGGCAAGGGCGGCTTTGGAGGCAGGCTCTAGAGCGGTTGGCGTCCCCCAGTCTCTTAGAGGGACAAGTGTCGTTCGCCACCCGAGATTGAGCAATAACGGGTCTGTGATGCCCTTAGATGTCCGGGGCTGCACGCGCGCTACACTGACTGGCTCAGCGTGCGCCTACCCTACGCCGGCAGGCGCGGGTAACCCGTTGAACCCCATTCGTGATGGGGATTGGATTGCAATTATTCCCCATGAACGAGGAATTCCCAGTAAGTGCGGGTCATAAGCCTGCGTTGATGAAGTCCCTGCCCTTTGTACACACCGCCCGTGGCTACTACCGACGGTTTAGTGAGGCCCTCGGATCGGCCCCGCCGGGGTCGGCCCACGGCCCTGGCGGAGCGCTGAGAAGACGGTCGGTCGAACTTGACTATCTAGAGGAAGTAAAAGTCGTAACAAGGTTTCCGTAGGTGAACCTGCGGAAGGATCCTTAACGAGAAGGCAGTAGCGGCGCCCAGCGACCGTCGGCTCGCCAGAGTTCTCCCCACCGACCCGTGCGGCCCTCCGGCCAGCGACGACGGTCAGAAGGTGCAAACGGGCCGGGGGTGGGGGTGGGCCCGCACCAGGCCGACCTCAAACACCGCACCGGTGCCCTCGTCCTCCGGCGCCAGTCGTGGTTTTTTTTTTTTTTTTTTTTTTTTGGTTTTGCTTCTAAGTTTTTATTAACATGACTTTAAAAAACAAGCCTCTATACCCGTGTGGAGGGTGACGGTGAAGGAAGAGGGGAAGGCATGGCAGGGGAAGGAATTCTCTTTTATTGGTAATAAAGCTCCAGGTTCATCCCATCGTGGATTTCATAGTCCCCCAGAGAAATGTGGTCCTTAAAAATCGTGTACCACTTCTTTAGTACAATCTTGTTCCAACGGGCACCAGTTTGGGCTGCGATCAGCTTCTTAAGGTCCCTGATGGTGTCATCGGTGTTGCATTTCACGCGGACCTTCTTCCCCACACGGTCGTTGCAAACAACCTCGATCATTCTGTCTGGAACGACGCCACAAACCTCCTGGATGGAGAGCAGAGCCTGGGCCAGAGTCAACGCTGAGAACCGGAAGCGGAAGGGCGTCGCCGAAGGCGCCCATCCCTCCCGGGGCGGGTCTACAGCCGGCTGCGTTCTTTGTGTTCCCAGCCCTGGCGTGGGCTCGTGCGTTCCTAGGCACCGCTTTGGGGTCCCGAGTCTGGGCAGAGGGACACTTGCAGTCGGTGATCACGGGCTGGGGGACATTGGGAAGAGGGGCGACCTTTCGTTCCTGAGTCCGTCGAAACCTCTAACTGTAGCGGGTCCTTGCGATCCTTCTGACCTTTTGGGTTTTAAGCAGGAGGCGTCAGAAAAGTTACCGCAGGGATAACTGGCTTGTGGCGGCCAAGCGTTCATAGCGACGTCGCTTTTTGACCCTTCGACGTTGGCTCTTCTTGAGCTACCTAGGTGACTCCATCTTAGGTATAAGACTCCATCTTAGGCACAGGCCAGTTCCCCGGAAAAACCGCAGATAGCGAGATGCTCACCCCAGCCAGTCAGAGCAACTATGAAAAGTAACTCTCCAAATTCCCCGCCTCGTTCCTTGGCGTCCTCACCCAGCCAATCCCGCTAGAGGTCAAGCTTGTTGTACCAATCCTGTAACGCCAAGACATTGCTCCCCCGTGCTTATGTTTTTTTCCCCTCAAATACCCCTAAAGCCCCATGTTCGGGACCGCCTCCTATTCACTGCTGCGTCGGTGTGCGGAGCGCGGTCCGGACTGAGTCCGGAAATAAACTCCCTCTTGCTCTTGCATCGGTGTTGGCTTCTTGGTGGTTCGTGGAGATACGAATCGGGGCATAACATTCCTATCATTGTGAAGCAGAATTCGCCAAGCGTTGGGTTGTTTACCCACTAACAGGGAACGTGAGCTGGGTTTAGACCATCGTGAGACAGGTTAGTTTCACCCTTCTGATGATGTGTTGTTGCCATGGTAATCCCGCTCAGTACTAGAGGAGCCGCAGGTTCAAACATTTGGTGCCAATGGGGCGAAGTTACCATCTGTGGGATTATAATGTCGTGAGAGACACCTGCAATAGTCCTGGCAGGATGCCTGGTGCTTGCAGCAGCCTCACACTACAGGGAGGGCGCACACGCCTTACCTATTCTGGGACTTCTTGCTCTAGGCACAAGGACAAGAAGAAAGGAGTAGCTGAAAACACGGTGGTGGCCCTGAGGCTGAATTTGGGAGTTGACTGTAATCTGTAATTACTAATCTGATGGTAACTAATAATAACAAGAGCCAGCTTTGTGAGAGAGAATAAAAAGCCACGGAGACAGGGCTGGGGGAGCTAGCATTGCCATTCATCCCCTCTCCCTTATCCATGTTAGGTAATGGATTTCCAGACTCCGACTCTTCTTCCTAACCGTCCCCGCGACACGCAAAGTCAGAATCCCGCTCAGGCGGACGACCTGGGATAGCCGGTCCCCCAGGTAGCCGGTCCCCTGCTATCCATCCTCCTCCATACCACCGCGCCCCGCGGGCGCCCGTCCTGCGGGTCGGGACCGAGCCCGGTGCGGAGAGCTCCTCATCCAGGAAAACGGGGCGCGGCCGGAAAGGGGGCCGCCCCCTCGCTCGTCACTCACCGCGCAGTTCGCGGGGAACCTGGTGCTAAACCATTCCTAGACGAATTGCTTCTTGGTCGGGTTTTCGTTGGTGTCAGAGCAGCTCCCTCGCTCCGCTCTATTGAACGTCAGCCCTCGACACAAAGGTCTGTCGTTCTCTTCCTCCGTGCCCCCACGCCCTGCCGCTGCGCTGCGCTGCGCGCGTCGCTGGCGGGTGGTGAGGAGGTCGGGGAGAAGGGGTGGGGCAGGGGAGGCCGCGGCGGCGCTCTTCGAACCCTCCCCGCTCTGGGATGTGGGTCGGGCCGTCTCCCCGCGGGCGCAGCCCAGCGACCTACCGGACTCCGCGCTCGACGCGCAGGGGTGTACGGGTCAGTCGGCGCGACCCGACGGGGGAAGGGCGACCGCCTCACCCTCCCTCGCCTCCGTCCGCGGTCCGGGTCGACCAGCCCGCCACGCATGACTTGGCGGGTCAACCGGTTCAGGGCGGAGGGGGCGACTCGGTCGACCAGCTAGTCGGCCTCGGGCCCGGGCCGGCCCGCTGGTCCCGGCGCCCCGCCTTCTCGCGGACGGATGGACGGGCGGCTGTCTCGACGGGCGCCTCGGGGCTTAAATCTCCAAGTCCGCCAAGGGGGCACTTCAGCTGTGGAGGTGGAGAGGAGGAGGAGGAGGCAGCGGCAGCAGCGGAGGGAAGGGAGGGAGTCCGTCCCGAAGGCGTTCTGGTGGCACGCGTGCGCGCGCGCGCACAGATCTCTCCGCGCTGACAGCCCCTTGCCCGGTCCAGGGCGCACACCGCTCGGGCGGGCCCGGACCGCGGAGATCGAATTCCGTCCTCCCTCGAATTGAATCGAAACCAGGACATGCTTCGGGAGCGCAAGCCGGTGCTCCGGCGCCAGCGACGCGGCCTCGAGACGCGGTCGCCCAGAAGGCTGGCAGCCCTTTTGTTTGGGCGGAGGAGGTGGCGATGTGAGGGTGCGGCGGGGCAGGGTCGAGCAAGCCGCGGACGGTAGGATAGGTGGACTTTTAATCTCTCTCATCACGGGTCTCCGTGTCTCCTCGCCTCCCTCCACCACCCCCCCCCCCCCGCGCCACGTGCCTTTTTCATACAGACTTGAAAGTGCCAGGTCTCTCTCCCGGCCCCCACGCCCCGCCTTTCCCCGCTTTGCCTTGGATCCGAGATGAGACTCTGTCCTTGGGGGCAACAAAGACGAGGGACGCTCGCTTGCTCGCTCGATAGGGTTCTGTCCTGATCTCCGCTCTGTTTCCCCTACCCACTACCCCCACCCCGCCCCCGACCCCACCGTAAGTTTTTTTTTTTAATGCCCTTAATTTTTTAAATTCTATTTTATGTTACTTTATTCTTTTTACCTCTACAGCGCCCGGTCTTCCTAGGTGGTCTCCCATCCAAGTTACTCAACAGGCCCAACCCTGCTGAACTCCTGAGATCAGACGGGATCGGCCGTGTTCAGGGTGGCATGGCCGTAGACTGTTCTGTTTGGGTTTCAAGTATCCAGTACGTGGGTTAGACGTTTTCTATATAGTTGATCCACGGAACAAACAGTCATCGCCGCCACCACCACCACCGACCTCCAGCGCCTCCCCTCTGGCCCTCCCCAGCTTTGTCCTCTGCCTTGGTGCGCCTACCTGTTTTTGAGAACGTCTGTTCTTTTCGGTCCTTAGATGCCCACGCATCGGTGAAATCCTATGGTATTTTCTTCTTCTGTCTGACGGATTTCCCTTCGACCTAATGACCTCTGTCTGGGTCCAGACCTGCCGTGACCAGACCCTGCCCTTCGGCGGGCGGGTCGCCACACAGGTGCGGTTTCGGCTCTCCGGCTGGGAGCTCCGACCCCCAGCCCCGTTCTTTCCCTTCAGTCCACAGGATCCCTTGCGAGGCTGGGGGAGCTTCCTGTGGACCACGACGGCGGGGACCGTTGACGACGTGGGAAGCCCCTTCGACTTCTAGACGGTCCTCCAGCCCCCCTTCCCCCAAAGTCCATCCCGCCCCCTGCCCGGCCCCGATAAGCCTGTAGCAACCTCAGGGTATATGTAGCTAGCTAGCTAGCTACCTAGGTATGTCTGTATGTATCGATGTATTTATCTATGAATGCACATAATGTAGGCAGGCAGGGGGGCCAGGCGGCCGGCCAGTCCGGTTGACTCTCCTTCATATATATATAATTTGTTTTACTCACCACTCACTCTCTTACTCACTCACTTTTTAAGTCGAGATATGTAGTCGCACACACTATGTAACCCACCCGTTTCCAAGTGTACATATTCAGTGGGCTTCTGTGGTCTCATCGCGAAGCTGTGCTGTGCTCTCACCACCTCCATGTCCACATTATCCATCCTTTACGAAAGAGGGGCCACCCCGCCCTTCCGCCCCGCCCCCACCACAGCCTGCTTTCTCCCTCGACGATTTGACTCTTCGGCCTAGGTCCTATCCATGAAATCGCACACATCCGAAGTATGCTCTGTGTCCTTTGGACGACTGAGGACCCTTTCATCGAGTGGAAGGCTTTTCGAGACTGGCCGGCTTTCTCGGCACGTGTCATGGTGCTCTGTTCCCTTTCTACGGCTTCATCTGTGTCCCCGGTGAGCCTTTCAGACGGGAACACACAGTTTCTGAAATTTCCACATGCTCCTGAGTCCGAGGGCCCACCTTTGCCCTTGGACAAATGTCCACCGATACTCAGGGAGGATCGCCTCTTCTGATGGAAGTCCTAGACTCACCGCCGGCCCAACACTTTGGAAGGGATGCGCATGTTCCTGTAGAAATTACTTTCAAAAGGGTTACGGTGTCCGTGATGAACCTAGACCGCCGCAGGGACTCCCTCACCGCTTCCCCCTCCCCCCCCCCCCCGGCGGTATGGGGAGGGACTAGGGGGACAGAGACCCCGGTGAGAAGGGAAGAAAACCAAAATCTGTCACCTCCGAGCAGACCGCTGTGGTGCCCCACCGGTGATTTGGAATGCATGGCTCTCGGGGACAAAAGAGTGGCACGGGCGCGACAGGGACACGCTGCCTCTCCCTTGAACACGGGAGAGGGAGCCTGGGTGGTGGGTCTGAAAGCAAATCCTTGCTCGGTCCGTTTTCATTTCCTCCCTCCCACTCACTCACTGACGTCCCCACGGTGGGCTGACCTCTGAAAGCTAAAGAAAACGGCTCTTTCGCCTCTCCTCCCTTTTCTAGGACTTGACTTCTGCTCTCCTGTGGAAGATGCGACAGACAGAATCGGGAACCCCGAGACGCCACTTCCCATGAGCCACGGTATGGGCCAGCTCCCGCACGACGTGCGGCGCACGCGTCCACCAGCCAGGCTGTCTCCCTTTCCCGTCTCTCCAGTCTCTTTCCTCTCTCTCTCTCTCTCTCTCTTCTCTCTCCTCCTCTCTCTCTCTCCCCTTTCTTATATCTTTGGGTGACCGGGGTCAGTCTCGGCCAAAGATTCCGAAGGGCAAGAGATGGAGGGAACATCATGTCTTCCTCCCTTCCACCTGCCGATGGCGAACGGACACGCGGAGACGCTCCTCCTCGTGCCCCTCCACCCCTACCCCGCCCCGCCCCCACATTCCGTCCACCGTCGGGCTCAGGAGCTCACTACGTCCGTGGGCACCGACAGGCGGGACGAGACCTGGCAATACCCTCAGCGCCTCTGCGGTGCTCCCCAAGGGCCATCTCCCTGGGTCCCGACCACAGGAGAAGGAGAAGGGGAAGGGGAAGGGGAAGGGGAAGGGGAAGGGAAGGGAAGGGGAAGGGATTGATTCCAGAAGCGACCAGACTCCAAAGGGACAGAGACAGAGGCAGAGACAGTGACAGAGACAGAGACAAGCCCCGACTCCCCCCCTCCCGCCCCACTCCCCCAAACGAAAGAGAAAGTCTGCTGCTCTCATGCCACCCTCCACCGACCGGATTCTCGTCTGATCTCGGAAGCTCAGCAGGGTCGGGCCTCCTTAGTACTCGGATGGGGGACCACCTAGGAAGACCGGGTGCCGTGGGCGTTAAGAAAAACAGAACAAACTCTGACCGCCACGTTGTCAACCTGAAAGCCATGTGATGTCATGTCGTAGGCCAGCGGTCATGCAGAAGGACGGACGGACGGACCGACCCACCCACCCGAAATGACTCTGAAACCCAGCGAACGGAAGCTGCTCTCCGGTGAAAGAGAGTGTCTGTCGCCTGCTGCACCCGAGGCGGCGAGCTTTCCCGATGGTGGTGGATTGCGTGAGCATCCACCTCTCTGCCCCTTCGTCACACTCTGTACAGAACATTTATTGGGAGAACCTTTGAAAGGTGTCAAGAATATCACGAATCGAACACCGTCGCCTGTCATCGTATTCTCCTCCTCCAACGTGAAAGGAGACGAAAGTGTTCTTCTTGGGTGGCAGTGAAGCCTTTCCTGCCTGCAAGTGGTCCAGATCTCTGGGTACATGTGGCAGATGGTTGAGCAGGGGAGAGAAGAGGGAACGACGACCAAAACCACCACCGCCGCCGCCGCAGCGGCGAGACACAACTCACAGTGTCAATGCTGTGAAAAGTGCGTAGGGGATGCTTGCTTGCCTGCCTGCCTGCCTGCCTGGCCCCCCGAACGACAGGCAGAAAATATTCCATAATGCCGAACCCTGGCTTTTTACACTGCAGGCGACCCTCACCGCGGCAGACACGGCAGGCAGGCAGGCAGGCAGGCAGGCACGCCCTCATTCTGAGTCTACAGAGGGTGTCCCGATTCGGTTTCGGATTCAAGTTCGGTGTGTCTTGATCGTCATCGTTTTCACCGTGGTCCGACACTGAGGGATGGGTGTGTGTGCGTGTGTGTGTGTGTGTGCGCGCGCCCGTGTGTGCGTGTGTGTGTGTGTGTGTGTGTGTGTCAGTGACAGGGTGACGAAAACGGACGCCACCCACGGCGGACCATTGGAAACCATGGGTCGAGACCCGTGCCCGCGGTGCCCTGGCAGCCGAGTCCGGTCCCATCCTCCCCGTCCTCGTGGGCGCTCTTTTCTGGTCGGATGTGGAAAACGAGCCCGGGATCCCGACTCAGAGTCGCGTTGTGCCCAGTGAGGGGGCTGTTGCACCCCCACCCAACCAGCCTCGGTCCCACCGCGCCGTCCCAGACCCCCTTCGCTCTCGGAGATGGCATCCGTGGGGTTCTTCCGTGCGGGCGCCCCTCCCTCCCTCCCTCCCTCTGAAGATGGGTGAGGAGGGGGCGCGTGACATTGCCAGTGGGTTCTGCAGCAGGAGACTGAGGATTTCCCGGGGGAAGTGAGCGGGGGTGGGGGGGTGGGGGGGTGTGGGGGGAGGGCGAGCCATTCCTCGGCCCTGTCTCCATCATCACCGCCACCATCGGGTGGGTACGTGCTGGGAGACGACTGACGAGAACCTCCACCTGGAAACCGGGGCTGCGGTTTAGGGCTGCGCTTTCCGGGCCCGCGATCCACGGTGGAGCGGGGGACGCCAACCCCGTCGTCCACCGCCGCCAGGACGCCAGGACTCCCCGGCTCCTCCCCTTGCCCCCCCCACCCCCGTCGCTGCGGGCCCGCGTTGGGCCTCCGGGCTCGCGCACCCCACTCCCCATCCTCGCCACCCCCCTCCCCCCCATCCCGCTCGAGCCTCGCGTGGTTGACCGCGGTCGCCCGGGGGTTCGGAAAAATGAAAAATGGGGTGTGGGGGTGGAGGTGGACTCGACTCTCTTTGCCCCAGAGAGGCGGTTTCTCCCCAACGTTTTCCTTTCCTGAAGCTTAGAAGCTGCCGCCTGAGGGCGGGAGGCGTGAACCAAAGAAAAAATAAACCGGCCGGGCCCTTCCGCGGGGAGAAGCCCGAGGCCCAGGGGGGGACGCTCCCCTGCTTTCTGCATATGAATGAAGCCATTGAATGGAGGCCCGTTGGAAGGAATCCACCGGACCCGCCGCCCCGCCTTCTCCATCCCCTCCCTGCACTGGGTCGCCGGTCCTCGGGAAAATCAGGCAGGCAGAGGTGCCGCTGACTTGGTGTCTCAGGCGGAAGAGGTCGAGGTGGACGGCTGTTTGTGGACTAGGGGAGACTTACTCTCTGGGACCGGCCTCCCTTAGACCCTACCTGCCTGGCCCAGAACAGGGTAGGAGAGCTGTGGGCCTGGGCAAGGGGCGGGCCAGGGACCTCCGGGACCCGGGTCCCCGGTCGCTGCCTGCCCGCCTTGCCCGCCTTGCCCGCCTTGCCCGCCTGGGGGCTCCCGGTGGCTCCCGGTGGCTCCCGCCAACTCAGTTCATTCCGGGTACTTTCTGTGGTGATGCCCGAGGTGCCCGTGGCTGGGCCGACGGGAGCCGAACGCCTCTCCCTGCGTATGTCTGAAAAGGCCCCAGTCTGAGCTGCTGCCGATTCTCCTGAGTTTCGGGTGGATGGACTGACCCGCATCCCTCCTGCCCGCAGAACTCCTTCTTGCCCAGACACCCCCACTTTAAGAGCTCTCTCCCGCGCCTTGTCCTGGCGGAGGACGACCCCCCACACACACCCCCCCACCACCACCACCACACCAACCACCAGGACCGCCCCAGAAATACCCCATCCACCAGTCGACCAAGCTCCAGCTCATTTTCTGGTAGAGAATCACTCTCTTCAACTCTTCAACAAGTGCAGACAGACAGAGAGGGAGGGAGGGAGGGAGGGAGACGGGCGGACGGACGGACGACGGACGGACGGACGAAGAGATGCATGCGTGCACGCATACGTACGTGACGTGCGTCCGTCCGTCACCATGAGCTGCATGACTGGTAAAAAGGAAGTGAGTGAGTGAGTGAGTGAGTGAGTGAATAAATAAAGCGAGCCCCCACCCCCGTCCCCGCGGCACCGGTGAATGATTCGTGAACGGAGAGACAGACTGGACACCGAGGCTACCAGCGCCGATGTGCGCGTGCCTCCGATGACGTCGGCGCTCGCTCGTCCGCCAACCCCGGCCTCTCTAGGCCGTCTTCTCCGAGCCCTTCTGACCTTTGGTCTCCCTCTTTTCACCCTATCGCTCTTGCCTGATCGATCGTTCACGGAGAAATCAGACTCCATCTGCCCAGAGCCCAGAAGACGTGTATGCCCGCGCCCATCTTCTCTGCCTGCCCCCATCCAGTCCCGTCCCGTCCCTTCGGAAAAATGTCTCCCTCTCTCCTGTTCCCAAGCCAGACCCCCGAGAGACAGGATGGAAATAACACCAGAACATCGTTTTCAGTGTCAGCGTCAGACAGAGATCACCTCCCCCCCCCCCCCGCCCTCCTCAGGAAAGATGTCTTTCCCGTGGGGGGGGGGAAGGAGGAGGAGGAGGAGGAGGAGGAGGAGGAAGAGGAGGAGGAGGACGTTCTTCTCCTTCAGGACGGGAGGCAGAGAATGAGAGAAATCTGTACGCGCAGACCGCGTGGACAAAGAAATCTCATCCTCCTCGAGCGTCCCCGCCTAGCTAGCGGAGTGGCTTTCCCGCCGTCGCCGCTCTGGGTGCGACTCGATATCCAAAAGCTTCGAGGATCGGTGGCTTCTCCGGGTCTCCTCCGGTTTTCTGAGGCTGACTGCCCCTGTCACGAAAACACGAAAGCTTCGGGGTCCGTGTGCCTTGAATTCTCAGGCCCGCCGGGCCCTGACCCCTCAGAAGGTTGGAGGTCAGGTTTCCGCCTCGGTGACCTCTTCCTTTTCGGTACCTTCGGATTCCACTTCTGTCCTTGGCTCCGTTCTTCGGTGTGTGCTGACGTGCCCTCTCCTCTCGGTGACCTGGTCAAGGGACTCTAGGGATTATGGACGGGTGTCTTTCTCAAAGGACACGTGCAGACTCTGTCCACCGGATCCGTCCGTCCGCCGGCCCGTCCATCCGCTCCATGCCTCCGCCTCCATCCATCCATCCATCCATCCATCCATCCATCCATCCATCCCTCCCTCCATCCCGCTCCTCGGTAGAGACGGACCCCGACGCTTCGAAAACGTCCTTCCTTCCACGGCGACACCTGCACGCAGACATTCCCAGAGGCTTTCTTCATCCCTGCCAGGGTCGCCGAGGCCACCGAGATGCCCTTCGGGAGGCGAACGCACACACAGATCGTGGTGTGTCCGGGTGGGGACGGAATGTGCGTTGGCCGGCGCTCCTGAGGCACGAGAGCGCTACGCCACGGGAGCCTTGAGGGGGCCGGCGGGGAGCCTTCGCTGCGTATGACCGTGGGAGAGAAGCCCGCAGGAAAAGGCCACGGACCTCACGGTGCCGGCGAGATAGGACACGTGTGGAGGGTGACGAACCGGTGGAGTCACAGAAAACTCTGAAGGTGGCGAGGCTGCCTGTTCTATACGCTCCCAGCGTGATGAGATACATCTGTCGACATCCGGGGGACTGCTTGTACGACACCCTGACGTGAACCCATATGTCAACTCTGGACGGACTCGGGGGTGATCGCGATGTCGCTTCGCGGACTGCGACCGACACGCCGCTCCGGTCTGGGGGCGGGCCCGGGGGGGGCGGTGCCGATAGGCTGGCGGGGCAGTGGAAGGCTCCGAGCCTCGACTAACCGAGGCCCCTGGCTCCGCAGAGCAGACCCCTCTCATAGGGCAGGACTATCTAAGGAAGGGCTTCACGGTCCCCTTCCCGGCCCCTCCCCCCCCACCCGCCCTGGAGCAGGGCCGGGAATCAACGTCTGTCTTCTCTCTCGCTCTCGCGAACGTGCAAGTTCTGAACACCCCAGACCTGCACGGGGGCTCGACCTTCTGAGGCACGATCCTGGGGCCGAGTGTTCTGGGTCCTGCGGTCCTTGTGAGGGATGGTTGTTCTCCTCGGTTTGCGCGTTTGGAAAGCACCGCGCCGTCTTCCACAGCGGCCGTGCCGTTGGACGTCAACGCGGGTGTCACGTGAGAGCGACTCGGTTTCTCGACCGCCGGACCTCACCGGCAATTGGTTACCGTTCCCCTTCTCTATTCCGTGGGGGTATCCTGGTGGCCGTGTCCAGAGTTCACCCCGTCTCGACGTGATGTTCCTTGGAATGTTTGGAAAACCACCACCGGTTCGAGTCTTTCCCGGGAGATTTTCCTTTCTTTTCCGTTTTCTTGCCACCCCTCCCCGCCCTGCCCGCCACCCCCTCTCCCGTCCCCCTCGGGTGAAATGACTGTCGTGAGTCTTTGGTCCGTCCTGTCTGCCTGCCTGCCTGCCTGCCTGCCTTCCTTCCTTCCTTCCTTCCTTCCTTCCTTCCTTCCTTCCTTCTTTCCTGCCCTCGTGACGACCGGTGGCCAGGAGACCGACTGCGAGGACTGCAATTGGAATCATTCGATGCATGGCTTTCAGGGATACCCCCACCCCCCCACTCACTACCGCCTCCTACACATTTTTGGGTCCTGGTCGACATCCTTGTCGTTATGGTGAGTCGTGCTGGAATTAAGAACCGATGTCTGCACCGATGGACACCGTGCCCGTTTGTTGTGTCTCCGGCTTTGGTCCAGGACGACTCAGAGACAGATTTCCTGAAAACGTTTTGTTCCTTTTGGTGGCTGTCGTTCGCTGCCCGGGTGGCTTTTCCCCCTTCCTTTGCAGGTCTCGGAAGATCTCCTCCCTGTGCTGGAAACGACAGAGATGAAGGAGGAAAATAAAGAAATAAATAAAAGCGCGGGAGCGGGGAAAAGGGAGATGGAGGAACGGCAAGAGGGCTGGGTTGGAAGAGAGGAGTGGAGAGGAGAGGACAGGACAGCACAGGACAGCACAGGACAGAAAAGGTTCCTTTGTTCCTTAGAATCCTTGCCTTGTTTTCCAGTTGACAGCCACTGGCAGCGAAAACCTTTTCAAAGTCCTCCCCGAGAGCCCAGAAGACGCTCCTGCAGCCCGCCTAGGGTGTTCCATACGGCCCGTCCGTTTCCCCTCTTCTGGCCCCCGCCTGACATAGAAATTTCCGAGTTCTCCTCCCGGTGCCGGGGTCGCCCGGAGCCGGCCGGGAGTTCCGCAGCCGGTGCAGCGCCACCCGGCCGCTCCGTGCTGAGCGAGAGACGCGATCCGAGGCGGACTGGGGCGTGATCCGGAGGCCGGGCCGGCGGACAGGGCGCCCTCGTTCCTCCGCGATGCAGATCCGTCCCGCTGACGTTCGCGCCGGTTGTCGGGCGCCACTTGGCGGCCGCTTTTATATCGCTCCTTCCCTCCGGAGCGTCGGCGACCGCGGCAAGGGGCGGCTTTGGAGGCAGGCTCTAGAGCGGTTGGCGTCCCCCAGTCTCTTAGAGGGACAAGTGTCGTTCGCCACCCGAGATTGAGCAATAACGGGTCTGTGATGCCCTTAGATGTCCGGGGCTGCACGCGCGCTACACTGACTGGCTCAGCGTGCGCCTACCCTACGCCGGCAGGCGCGGGTAACCCGTTGAACCCCATTCGTGATGGGGATTGGATTGCAATTATTCCCCATGAACGAGGAATTCCCAGTAAGTGCGGGTCATAAGCCTGCGTTGATGAAGTCCCTGCCCTTTGTACACACCGCCCGTGGCTACTACCGACGGTTTAGTGAGGCCCTCGGATCGGCCCCGCCGGGGTCGGCCCACGGCCCTGGCGGAGCGCTGAGAAGACGGTCGGTCGAACTTGACTATCTAGAGGAAGTAAAAGTCGTAACAAGGTTTCCGTAGGTGAACCTGCGGAAGGATCCTTAACGAGAAGGCAGTAGCGGCGCCCAGCGACCGTCGGCTCGCCAGAGTTCTCCCCACCGACCCGTGCGGCCCTCCGGCCAGCGACGACGGTCAGAAGGTGCAAACGGGCCGGGGGGGGGTGGGCCCGCACCAGGCCGACCTCAAACACCGCACCGGTGCCCTCGTCCTCCGGCGCCAGTCGTGGTTTTTTTTTTTTTTTTTTTTTTTGGTTTTGCTTCTAAGTTTTTATTAACATGACTTTAAAAAACAAGCCTCTATACCCGTGTGGAGGGTGACGGTGAAGGAAGAGGGGAAGGCATGGCAGGGGAAGGAATTCTCTTTTATTGGTAATAAAGCTCCAGGTTCATCCCATCGTGGATTTCATAGTCCCCCAGAGAAATGTGGTCCTTAAAAATCGTGTACCACTTCTTTAGTACAATCTTGTTCCAACGGGCACCAGTTTGGGCTGCGATCAGCTTCTTAAGGTCCCTGATGGTGTCATCGGTGTTGCATTTCACGCGGACCTTCTTCCCCACACGGTCGTTGCAAACAACCTCGATCATTCTGTCTGGAACGACGCCACAAACCTCCTGGATGGAGAGCAGAGCCTGGGCCAGAGTCAACGCTGAGAACCGGAAGCGGAAGGGCGTCGCCGAAGGCGCCCATCCCTCCCGGGGCGGGTCTACAGCCGGCTGCGTTCTTTGTGTTCCCAGCCCTGGCGTGGGCTCGTGCGTTCCTAGGCACCGCTTTGGGGTCCCGAGTCTGGGCAGAGGGACACTTGCAGTCGGTGATCACGGGCTGGGGGACATTGGGAAGAGGGGCGACCTTTCGTTCCTGAGTCCGTCGAAACCTCTAACTGTAGCGGGTCCTTGCGATCCTTCTGACCTTTTGGGTTTTAAGCAGGAGGCGTCAGAAAAGTTACCGCAGGGATAACTGGCTTGTGGCGGCCAAGCGTTCATAGCGACGTCGCTTTTTGACCCTTCGACGTTGGCTCTTCTTGAGCTACCTAGGTGACTCCATCTTAGGTATAAGACTCCATCTTAGGCACAGGCCAGTTCCCCGGAAAAACCGCAGATAGCGAGATGCTCACCCCAGCCAGTCAGAGCAACTATGAAAAGTAACTCTCCAAATTCCCCGCCTCGTTCCTTGGCGTCCTCACCCAGCCAATCCCGCTAGAGGTCAAGCTTGTTGTACCAATCCTGTAACGCCAAGACATTGCTCCCCCGTGCTTATGTTTTTTTCCCCTCAAATACCCCTAAAGCCCCATGTTCGGGACCGCCTCCTATTCACTGCTGCGTCGGTGTGCGGAGCGCGGTCCGGACTGAGTCCGGAAATAAACTCCCTCTTGCTCTTGCATCGGTGTTGGCTTCTTGGTGGTTCGTGGAGATACGAATCGGGGCATAACATTCCTATCATTGTGAAGCAGAATTCGCCAAGCGTTGGGTTGTTTACCCACTAACAGGGAACGTGAGCTGGGTTTAGACCATCGTGAGACAGGTTAGTTTCACCCTTCTGATGATGTGTTGTTGCCATGGTAATCCCGCTCAGTACTAGAGGAGCCGCAGGTTCAAACATTTGGTGCCAATGGGGCGAAGTTACCATCTGTGGGATTATAATGTCGTGAGAGACACCTGCAATAGTCCTGGCAGGATGCCTGGTGCTTGCAGCAGCCTCACACTACAGGGAGGGCGCACACGCCTTACCTATTCTGGGACTTCTTGCTCTAGGCACAAGGACAAGAAGAAAGGAGTAGCTGAAAACACGGTGGTGGCCCTGAGGCTGAATTTGGGAGTTGACTGTAATCTGTAATTACTAATCTGATGGTAACTAATAATAACAAGAGCCAGCTTTGTGAGAGAGAATAAAAAGCCACGGAGACAGGGCTGGGGGAGCTAGCATTGCCATTCATCCCCTCTCCCTTATCCATGTTAGGTAATGGATTTCCAGACTCCGACTCTTCTTCCTAACCGTCCCCGCGACACGCAAAGTCAGAATCCCGCTCAGGCGGACGACCTGGGATAGCCGGTCCCCCAGGTAGCCGGTCCCCTGCTATCCATCCTCCTCCATACCACCGCGCCCCGCGGGCGCCCGTCCTGCGGGTCGGGACCGAGCCCGGTGCGGAGAGCTCCTCATCCAGGAAAACGGGGCGCGGCCGGAAAGGGGGCCGCCCCCTCGCTCGTCACTCACCGCGCAGTTCGCGGGGAACCTGGTGCTAAACCATTCCTAGACGAATTGCTTCTTGGTCGGGTTTTCGTTGGTGTCAGAGCAGCTCCCTCGCTCCGCTCTATTGAACGTCAGCCCTCGACACAAAGGTCTGTCGTTCTCTTCCTCCGTGCCCCCACGCCCTGCCGCTGCGCTGCGCTGCGCGCGTCGCTGGCGGGTGGTGAGGAGGTCGGGGAGAAGGGGTGGGGCAGGGGAGGCCGCGGCGGCGCTCTTCGAACCCTCCCCGCTCTGGGATGTGGGTCGGGCCGTCTCCCCGCGGGCGCAGCCCAGCGACCTACCGGACTCCGCGCTCGACGCGCAGGGGGTGTACGGGTCAGTCGGCGCGACCCGACGGGGGAAGGGCGACCGCCTCACCCTCCCTCGCCTCCGTCCGCGGTCCGGGTCGACCAGCCCGCCACGCATGACTTGGCGGGTCAACCGGTTCAGGGCGGAGGGGGCGACTCGGTCGACCAGCTAGTCGGCCTCGGGCCCGGGCCGGCCCGCTGGTCCCGGCGCCCCGCCTTCTCGCGGACGGATGGACGGGCGGCTGTCTCGACGGGCGCCTCGGGGCTTAAATCTCCAAGTCCGCCAAGGGGGCACTTCAGCTGTGGAGGTGGAGAGGAGGAGGAGGAGGCAGCGGCAGCAGCGGAGGGAAGGGAGGGAGTCCGTCCCGAAGGCGTTCTGGTGGCACGCGTGCGCGCGCGCGCACAGATCTCTCCGCGCTGACAGCCCCTTGCCCGGTCCAGGGCGCACACCGCTCGGGCGGGCCCGGACCGCGGAGATCGAATTCCGTCCTCCCTCGAATTGAATCGAAACCAGGACATGCTTCGGGAGCGCAAGCCGGTGCTCCGGCGCCAGCGACGCGGCCTCGAGACGCGGTCGCCCAGAAGGCTGGCAGCCCTTTTGTTTGGGCGGAGGAGGTGGCGATGTGAGGGTGCGGCGGGGCAGGGTCGAGCAAGCCGCGGACGGTAGGATAGGTGGACTTTTAATCTCTCTCATCACGGGTCTCCGTGTCTCCTCGCCTCCCTCCACCACCCCCCCCCCCCCGCCACGTGCCTTTTTCATACAGACTTGAAAGTGCCAGGTCTCTCTCCCGGCCCCCACGCCCCGCCTTTCCCCGCTTTGCCTTGGATCCGAGATGAGACTCTGTCCTTGGGGGCAACAAAGACGAGGGACGCTCGCTTGCTCGCTCGATAGGGTTCTGTCCTGATCTCCGCTCTGTTTCCCCTACCCACTACCCCCACCCCGCCCCCGACCCCACCGTAAGTTTTTTTTTTTAATGCCCTTAATTTTTTAAATTCTATTTTATGTTATTTTATTCTTTTTACCTCTACAGCGCCCGGTCTTCCTAGGTGGTCTCCCATCCAAGTTACTCAACAGGCCCAACCCTGCTGAACTCCTGAGATCAGACGGGATCGGCCGTGTTCAGGGTGGCATGGCCGTAGACTGTTCTGTTTGGGTTTCAAGTATCCAGTACGTGGGTTAGACGTTTTCTATATAGTTGATCCACGGAACAAACAGTCATCGCCGCCACCACCACCACCGACCTCCAGCGCCTCCCCTCTGGCCCTCCCCAGCTTTGTCCTCTGCCTTGGTGCGCCTACCTGTTTTTGAGAACGTCTGTTCTTTTCGGTCCTTAGATGCCCACGCATCGGTGAAATCCTATGGTATTTTCTTCTTCTGTCTGACGGATTTCCCTTCGACCTAATGACCTCTGTCTGGGTCCAGACCTGCCGTGACCAGACCCTGCCCTTCGGCGGGCGGGTCGCCACACAGGTGCGGTTTCGGCTCTCCGGCTGGGAGCTCCGACCCCCAGCCCCGTTCTTTCCCTTCAGTCCACAGGATCCCTTGCGAGGCTGGGGGAGCTTCCTGTGGACCACGACGGCGGGGACCGTTGACGACGTGGGAAGCCCCTTCGACTTCTAGACGGTCCTCCAGCCCCCCTTCCCCCAAAGTCCATCCCGCCCCCTGCCCGGCCCCGATAAGCCTGTAGCAACCTCAGGGTATATGTAGCTAGCTAGCTAGCTACCTAGGTATGTCTGTATGTATCGATGTATTTATCTATGAATGCACATAATGTAGGCAGGCAGGGGGGCCAGGCGGCCGGCCAGTCCGGTTGACTCTCCTTCATATATATATAATTTGTTTTACTCACCACTCACTCTCTTACTCACTCACTTTTTAAGTCGAGATATGTAGTCGCACACACTATGTAACCCACCCGTTTCCAAGTGTACATATTCAGTGGGCTTCTGTGGTCTCATCGCGAAGCTGTGCTGTGCTCTCACCACCTCCATGTCCACATTATCCATCCTTTACGAAAGAGGGGCCACCCCGCCCTTCCGCCCCGCCCCCACCACAGCCTGCTTTCTCCCTCGACGATTTGACTCTTCGGCCTAGGTCCTATCCATGAAATCGCACACATCCGAAGTATGCTCTGTGTCCTTTGGACGACTGAGGACCCTTTCATCGAGTGGAAGGCTTTTCGAGACTGGCCGGCTTTCTCGGCACGTGTCATGGTGCTCTGTTCCCTTTCTACGGCTTCATCTGTGTCCCCGGTGAGCCTTTCAGACGGGAACACACAGTTTCTGAAATTTCCACATGCTCCTGAGTCCGAGGGCCCACCTTTGCCCTTGGACAAATGTCCACCGATACTCAGGGAGGATCGCCTCTTCTGATGGAAGTCCTAGACTCACCGCCGGCCCAACACTTTGGAAGGGATGCGCATGTTCCTGTAGAAATTACTTTCAAAAGGGTTACGGTGTCCGTGATGAACCTAGACCGCCGCAGGGACTCCCTCACCGCTTCCCCCTCCCCCCCCCCCGGCGGTATGGGGAGGGACTAGGGGGATGACAGAGACCCCGGTGAGAAGGGAAGAAAACCAAAATCTGTCACCTCCGAGCAGACCGCTGTGGTGCCCCACCGGTGATTTGGAATGCATGGCTCTCGGGGACAAAAGAGTGGCACGGGCGCGACAGGGACACGCTGCCTCTCCCTTGAACACGGGAGAGGGAGCCTGGGTGGTGGGTCTGAAAGCAAATCCTTGCTCGGTCCGTTTTCATTTCCTCCCTCCCACTCACTGACGTCCCCACGGTGGGCTGACCTCTGAAAGCTAAAGAAAACGGCTCTTTCGCCTCTCCTCCCTTTTCTAGGACTTGACTTCTGCTCTCCTGTGGAAGATGCGACAGACAGAATCGGGAACCCCGAGACGCCACTTCCCATGAGCCACGGTATGGGCCAGCTCCCGCACGACGTGCGGCGCACGCGTCCACCAGCCAGGCTGTCTCCCTTTCCCGTCTCTCCAGTCTCTTTCCTCTCTCTCTCTCTCTCTCTCTCTCTCTCTCTCTCTCTCTCTCTCTCTCTCTCTCTCTCTTTCTTATATCTTTGGGTGACCGGGGTCAGTCTCGGCCAAAGATTCCGAAGGGCAAGAGATGGAGGGAACATCATGTCTTCCTCCCTTCCACCTGCCGATGGCGAACGGACACGCGGAGACGCTCCTCCTCGTGCCCCCTCCACCCCTACCCCGCCCCGCCCCCACATTCCGTCCACCGTCGGGCTCAGGAGCTCACTACGTCCGTGGGCACCGACAGGCGGGACGAGACCTGGCAATACCCTCAGCGCCTCTGCGGTGCTCCCCAAGGGCCATCTCCCTGGGTCCCGACCACAGGAGAAGGAGAAGGGGAAGGGGAAGGGGAAGGGGAAGGGAAGGGGAAGGGGAAGGGGAAGGGATTGATTCCAGAAGCGACCAGACTCCAAAGGGACAGAGACAGAGGCAGAGACAGTGACAGAGACAGAGACAAGCCCCGACTCCCCCCCCTCCCGCCCCCACTCCCCCCAAACGAAAGAGAAAGTCTGCTGCTCTCATGCCACCCTCCACCGACCGGATTCTCGTCTGATCTCGGAAGCTCAGCAGGGTCGGGCCTCCTTAGTACTCGGATGGGGGACCACCTAGGAAGACCGGGTGCCGTGGGCGTTAAGAAAAACAGAACAAACTCTGACCGCCACGTTGTCAACCTGAAAGCCATGTGATGTCATGTCGTAGGCCAGCGGTCATGCAGAAGGACGGACGGACGGACCGACCCACCCACCCGAAATGACTCTGAAACCCAGCGAACGGAAGCTGCTCTCCGGTGAAAGAGAGTGTCTGTCGCCTGCTGCACCCGAGGCGGCGAGCTTTCCCGATGGTGGTGGATTGCGTGAGCATCCACCTCTCTGCCCCTTCGTCACACTCTGTACAGAACATTTATTGGGAGAACCTTTGAAAGGTGTCAAGAATATCACGAATCGAACACCGTCGCCTGTCATCGTATTCTCCTCCTCCAACGTGAAAGGAGACGAAAGTGTTCTTCTTGGGTGGCAGTGAAGCCTTTCCTGCCTGCAAGTGGTCCAGATCTCTGGGTACATGTGGCAGATGGTTGAGCAGGGGAGAGAAGAGGGAACGACGACCAAAACCACCACCGCCGCCGCCGCAGCGGCGAGACACAACTCACAGTGTCAATGCTGTGAAAAGTGCGTAGGGGATGCTTGCTTGCCTGCCTGCCTGCCTGCCTGCCTGGCCCCCGAACGACAGGCAGAAAATATTCCATAATGCCGAACCCTGGCTTTTTACACTGCAGGCGACCCTCACCGCGGCAGACACGGCAGGCAGGCAGGCAGGCAGGCAGGCACGCCCTCATTCTGAGTCTACAGAGGGTGTCCCGATTCGGTTTCGGATTCAAGTTCGGTGTGTCTTGATCGTCATCGTTTTCACCGTGGTCCGACACTGAGGGATGGGTGTGTGTGCGTGTGTGTGTGTGTGTGCGCGCGCCCGTGTGTGCGTGTGTGTGTGTGTGTGTGTGTGTGTGTCAGTGACAGGGTGACGAAAACGGACGCCACCCACGGCGGACCATTGGAAACCATGGGTCGAGACCCGTGCCCGCGGTGCCCTGGCAGCCGAGTCCGGTCCCATCCTCCCCGTCCTCGTGGGCGCTCTTTTCTGGTCGGATGTGGAAAACGAGCCCGGGATCCCGACTCAGAGTCGCGTTGTGCCCAGTGAGGGGGCTGTTGCACCCCCACCCCAACCAGCCTCGGTCCCACCGCGCCGTCCCAGACCCCCTTCGCTCTCGGAGATGGCATCCGTGGGGTTCTTCCGTGCGGGCGCCCCTCCCTCCCTCCCTCCCTCTGAAGATGGGTGAGGAGGGGGCGCGTGACATTGCCAGTGGGTTCTGCAGCAGGAGACTGAGGATTTCCCGGGGGAAGTGAGCGGGGGTGGGGGGTGGGGGGTGTGGGGGGAGGGCGAGCCATTCCTCGGCCCTGTCTCCATCATCACCGCCACCATCGGGTGGGTACGTGCTGGGAGACGACTGACGAGAACCTCCACCTGGAAACCGGGGCTGCGGTTTAGGGCTGCGCTTTCCGGGCCCGCGATCCACGGTGGAGCGGGGGACGCCAACCCCGTCGTCCACCGCCGCCAGGACGCCAGGACTCCCCGGCTCCTCCCCTTGCCCCCCCCACCCCCGTCGCTGCGGGCCCGCGTTGGGCCTCCGGGCTCGCGCACCCCACTCCCCATCCTCGCCACCCCCCCTCCCCCATCCCGCTCGAGCCTCGCGTGGTTGACCGCGGTCGCCCGGGGGTTCGGAAGGTTCGGAAAAATGGGTGTGGGGGTGGAGGTGGACTCGACTCTCTTTGCCCCAGAGAGGCGGTTTCTCCCCAACGTTTTCCTTTCCTGAAGCTTAGAAGCTGCCGCCTGAGGGCGGGAGGCGTGAACCAAAGAAAAAATAAACCGGCCGGGCCCTTCCGCGGGGAGAAGCCCGAGGCCCAGGGGGGACGCTCCCCTGCTTTCTGCATATGAATGAAGCCATTGAATGGAGGCCCGTTGGAAGGAATCCACCGGACCCGCCGCCCCGCCTTCTCCATCCCCTCCCTGCACTGGGTCGCCGGTCCTCGGGAAAATCAGGCAGGCAGAGGTGCCGCTGACTTGGTGTCTCAGGCGGAAGAGGTCGAGGTGGACGGCTGTTTGTGGACTAGGGGAGACTTACTCTCTGGGACCGGCCTCCCTTAGACCCTACCTGCCTGGCCCAGAACAGGGTAGGAGAGCTGTGGGCCTGGGCAAGGGGCGGGCCAGGGACCTCCGGGACCCGGGTCCCCGGTCGCTGCCTGCCCGCCTTGCCCGCCTTGCCCGCCTTGCCCGCCTGGGGGCTCCCGGTGGCTCCCGGTGGCTCCCGCCAACTCAGTTCATTCCGGGTACTTTCTGTGGTGATGCCCGAGGTGCCCGTGGCTGGGCCGACGGGAGCCGAACGCCTCTCCCTGCGTATGTCTGAAAAGGCCCCAGTCTGAGCTGCTGCCGATTCTCCTGAGTTTCGGGTGGATGGACTGACCCGCATCCCTCCTGCCCGCAGAACTCCTTCTTGCCCAGACACCCCCACTTTAAGAGCTCTCTCCCGCGCCTTGTCCTGGCGGAGGACGACCCCCCCACACACACACCCCCACCACCACCACCACCACCACACCAGGACCGCCCCAGAAATACCCCATCCACCAGTCGACCAAGCTCCAGCTCATTTCTGGTAGAGAATCACTCTCTTCAACTCTTCAACAAGTGCAGACAGAGAGAGGGAGGGAGGGAGGGAGGGAGACGGGCGGACGGACGGACGGACGGACGGACGAAGAGATGCATGCGTGCACGCATACGTACGTGACGTGCGTCCGTCCGTCACCATGAGCTGCATGACTGGTAAAAAGGAAGTGAGTGAGTGAGTGAGTGAGTGAGTGAATAAATAAAGCGAGCCCCCACCCCCGTCCCCGCGGCACCGGTGAATGATTCGTGAACGGAGAGACAGACTGGACACCGAGGCTACCAGCGCCGATGTGCGCGTGCCTCCGATGACGTCGGCGCTCGCTCGTCCGCCAACCCCGGCCTCTCTAGGCCGTCTTCTCCGAGCCCTTCTGACCTTTGGTCTCCCTCTTTTCACCCTATCGCTCTTGCCTGATCGATCGTTCACGGAGAAATCAGACTCCATCTGCCCAGAGCCCAGAAGACGTGTATGCCCGCGCCCATCTTCTCTGCCTGCCCCCATCCAGTCCCGTCCCGTCCCTTCGGAAAAATGTCTCCCTCTCTCCTGTTCCCAAGCCAGACCCCCGAGAGACAGGATGGAAATAACACCAGAACATCGTTTTCAGTGTCAGCGTCAGACAGAGATCACCCCCCCCCCCCCCCGCCCTCCTCAGGAAAGATGTCTTTCCCGTGGGGGGGGGGAAGGAGGAGGAGGAGGAGGAGGAGGAGGAGGAAGAGGAGGAGGAGGACGTTCTTCTCCTTCAGGACGGGAGGCAGAGAATGAGAGAAATCTGTACGCGCAGACCGCGTGGACAAAGAAATCTCATCCTCCTCGAGCGTCCCCGCCTAGCTAGCGGAGTGGCTTTCCCGCCGTCGCCGCTCTGGGTGCGACTCGATATCCAAAAGCTTCGAGGATCGGTGGCTTCTCCGGGTCTCCTCCGGTTTTCTGAGGCTGACTGCCCCTGTCACGAAAACACGAAAGCTTCGGGGTCCGTGTGCCTTGAATTCTCAGGCCCGCCGGGCCCTGACCCCTCAGAAGGTTGGAGGTCAGGTTTCCGCCTCGGTGACCTCTTCCTTTTCGGTACCTTCGGATTCCACTTCTGTCCTTGGCTCCGTTCTTCGGTGTGTGCTGACGTGCCCTCTCCTCTCGGTGACCTGGTCAAGGGACTCTAGGGATTATGGACGGGTGTCTTTCTCAAAGGACACGTGCAGACTCTGTCCACCGGATCCGTCCGTCCGCCGGCCCGTCCATCCGCTCCATGCCTCCGCCTCCATCCATCCATCCATCCATCCATCCATCCATCCATCCATCCCTCCCTCCATCCCGCTCCTCGGTAGAGACGGACCCCGACGCTTCGAAAACGTCCTTCCTTCCACGGCGACACCTGCACGCAGACATTCCCAGAGGCTTTCTTCATCCCTGCCAGGGTCGCCGAGGCCACCGAGATGCCCTTCGGGAGGCGAACGCACACACAGATCGTGGTGTGTCCGGGTGGGGGACGGAATGTGCGTTGGCCGGCGCTCCTGAGGCACGAGAGCGCTACGCCACGGGAGCCTTGAGGGGGCCGGCGGGGAGCCTTCGCTGCGTATGACCGTGGGAGAGAAGCCCGCAGGAAAAGGCCACGGACCTCACGGTGCCGGCGAGATAGGACACGTGTGGAGGGTGACGAACCGGTGGAGTCACAGAAAACTCTGAAGGTGGCGAGGCTGCCTGTTCTATACGCTCCCAGCGTGATGAGATACATCTGTCGACATCCGGGGGACTGCTTGTACGACACCCTGACGTGAACCCATATGTCAACTCTGGACGGACTCGGGGGTGATCGCGATGTCGCTTCGCGGACTGCGACCGACACGCCGCTCCGGTCTGGGGGCGGGCCCGGGGGGGGCGGTGCCGATAGGCTGGCGGGGCAGTGGAAGGCTCTGAGCCTCGACTAACCGAGGCCCCTGGCTCCGCAGAGCAGACCCCTCTCATAGGGCAGGACTATCTAAGGAAGGGCTTCACGGTCCCCTTCCCGGCCCCTCCCCCCCCACCCGCCCTGGAGCAGGGCCGGGAATCAACGTCTGTCTTCTCTCTCGCTCTCGCGAACGTGCAAGTTCTGAACACCCCAGACCTGCACGGGGGCTCGACCTTCTGAGGCACGATCCTGGGGCCGAGTGTTCTGGGTCCTGCGGTCCTTGTGAGGGATGGTTGTTCTCCTCGGTTTGCGCGTTTGGAAAGCACCGCGCCGTCTTCCACAGCGGCCGTGCCGTTGGACGTCAACGCGGGTGTCACGTGAGAGCGACTCGGTTTCTCGACCGCCGGACCTCACCGGCAATTGGTTACCGTTCCCCTTCTCTATTCCGTGGGGGGTATCCTGGTGGCCGTGTCCAGAGTTCACCCCGTCTCGACGTGATGTTCCTTGGAATGTTTGGAAAACCACCACCGGTTCGAGTCTTTCCCGGGAGATTTTCCTTTCTTTTCCGTTTTCTTGCCACCCCTCCCCCGCCCTGCCCGCCACCCCCTCTCCCGTCCCCCTCGGGTGAAATACTGTCGTGAGTCTTTGGTCCGTCCTGTCTGCCTGCCTGCCTGCCTGCCTGCCTTCCTTCCTTCCTTCCTTCCTTCCTTCCTTCCTTCCTTCCTTCCTTCTTTCCTGCCCTCGTGACGACCGGTGGCCAGGAGACCGACTGCGAGGACTGCAATTGGAATCATTCGATGCATGGCTTTCAGGGATACCCCCACCCCCCCCACTCACTACCGCCTCCTACACATTTTTGGGTCCTGGTCGACATCCTTGTCGTTATGGTGAGTCGTGCTGGAATTAAGAACCGATGTCTGCACCGATGGACACCGTGCCCGTTTGTTGTGTCTCCGGCTTTGGTCCAGGACGACTCAGAGACAGATTTCCTGAAAACGTTTTGTTCCTTTTGGTGGCTGTCGTTCGCTGCCCGGGTGGCTTTTCCCCCTTCCTTTGCAGGTCTCGGAAGATCTCCTCCCTGTGCTGGAAACGACAGAGATGAAGGAGGAAAATAAAGAAATAAATAAAAGCGCGGGAGCGGGGAAAAGGGAGATGGAGGAACGGCAAGAGGGCTGGGTTGGAAGAGAGGAGTGGAGAGGAGAGGACAGGACAGCACAGGACAGCACAGGACAGAAAAGGTTCCTTTGTTCCTTAGAATCCTTGCCTTGTTTTCCAGTTGACAGCCACTGGCAGCGAAAACCTTTTCAAAGTCCTCCCCGAGAGCCCAGAAGACGCTCCTGCAGCCCGCCTAGGGTGTTCCATACGGCCCGTCCGTTTCCCCTCTTCTGGCCCCCGCCTGACATAGAAATTTCCGAGTTCTCCTCCCGGTGCCGGGGTCGCCCGGAGCCGGCCGGGAGTTCCGCAGCCGGTGCAGCGCCACCCGGCCGCTCCGTGCTGAGCGAGAGACGCGATCCGAGGCGGACTGGGGCGTGATCCGGAGGCCGGGCCGGCGGACAGGGCGCCCTCGTTCCTCCGCGATGCAGATCCGTCCCGCTGACGTTCGCGCCGGTTGTCGGGCGCCACTTGGCGGCCGCTTTTATATCGCTCCTTCCCTCCGGAGCGTCGGCGACCGCGGCAAGGGGCGGCTTTGGAGGCAGGCTCTAGAGCGGTTGGCGTCCCCCAGTCTCTTAGAGGGACAAGTGTCGTTCGCCACCCGAGATTGAGCAATAACGGGTCTGTGATGCCCTTAGATGTCCGGGGCTGCACGCGCGCTACACTGACTGGCTCAGCGTGCGCCTACCCTACGCCGGCAGGCGCGGGTAACCCGTTGAACCCCATTCGTGATGGGGATTGGATTGCAATTATTCCCCATGAACGAGGAATTCCCAGTAAGTGCGGGTCATAAGCCTGCGTTGATGAAGTCCCTGCCCTTTGTACACACCGCCCGTGGCTACTACCGACGGTTTAGTGAGGCCCTCGGATCGGCCCCGCCGGGGTCGGCCCACGGCCCTGGCGGAGCGCTGAGAAGACGGTCGGTCGAACTTGACTATCTAGAGGAAGTAAAAGTCGTAACAAGGTTTCCGTAGGTGAACCTGCGGAAGGATCCTTAACGAGAAGGCAGTAGCGGCGCCCAGCGACCGTCGGCTCGCCAGAGTTCTCCCCACCGACCCGTGCGGCCCTCCGGCCAGCGACGACGGTCAGAAGGTGCAAACGGGCCGGGGGTGGGGGTGGGCCCGCACCAGGCCGACCTCAAACACCGCACCGGTGCCCTCGTCCTCCGGCGCCAGTCGTGGTTTTTTTTTTTTTTTTTTTTTTTGGTTTTGCTTCTAAGTTTTTATTAACATGACTTTAAAAAACAAGCCTCTATACCCGTGTGGAGGGTGACGGTGAAGGAAGAGGGGAAGGCATGGCAGGGGAAGGAATTCTCTTTTATTGGTAATAAAGCTCCAGGTTCATCCCATCGTGGATTTCATAGTCCCCCAGAGAAATGTGGTCCTTAAAAATCGTGTACCACTTCTTTAGTACAATCTTGTTCCAACGGGCACCAGTTTGGGCTGCGATCAGCTTCTTAAGGTCCCTGATGGTGTCATCGGTGTTGCATTTCACGCGGACCTTCTTCCCCACACGGTCGTTGCAAACAACCTCGATCATTCTGTCTGGAACGACGCCACAAACCTCCTGGATGGAGAGCAGAGCCTGGGCCAGAGTCAACGCTGAGAACCGGAAGCGGAAGGGCGTCGCCGAAGGCGCCCATCCCTCCCGGGGCGGGTCTACAGCCGGCTGCGTTCTTTGTGTTCCCAGCCCTGGCGTGGGCTCGTGCGTTCCTAGGCACCGCTTTGGGGTCCCGAGTCTGGGCAGAGGGACACTTGCAGTCGGTGATCACGGGCTGGGGGACATTGGGAAGAGGGGCGACCTTTCGTTCCTGAGTCCGTCGAAACCTCTAACTGTAGCGGGTCCTTGCGATCCTTCTGACCTTTTGGGTTTTAAGCAGGAGGCGTCAGAAAAGTTACCGCAGGGATAACTGGCTTGTGGCGGCCAAGCGTTCATAGCGACGTCGCTTTTTGACCCTTCGACGTTGGCTCTTCTTGAGCTACCTAGGTGACTCCATCTTAGGTATAAGACTCCATCTTAGGCACAGGCCAGTTCCCCGGAAAAACCGCAGATAGCGAGATGCTCACCCCAGCCAGTCAGAGCAACTATGAAAAGTAACTCTCCAAATTCCCCGCCTCGTTCCTTGGCGTCCTCACCCAGCCAATCCCGCTAGAGGTCAAGCTTGTTGTACCAATCCTGTAACGCCAAGACATTGCTCCCCCGTGCTTATGTTTTTTTCCCCTCAAATACCCCTAAAGCCCCATGTTCGGGACCGCCTCCTATTCACTGCTGCGTCGGTGTGCGGAGCGCGGTCCGGACTGAGTCCGGAAATAAACTCCCTCTTGCTCTTGCATCGGTGTTGGCTTCTTGGTGGTTCGTGGAGATACGAATCGGGGCATAACATTCCTATCATTGTGAAGCAGAATTCGCCAAGCGTTGGGTTGTTTACCCACTAACAGGGAACGTGAGCTGGGTTTAGACCATCGTGAGACAGGTTAGTTTCACCCTTCTGATGATGTGTTGTTGCCATGGTAATCCCGCTCAGTACTAGAGGAGCCGCAGGTTCAAACATTTGGTGCCAATGGGGCGAAGTTACCATCTGTGGGATTATAATGTCGTGAGAGACACCTGCAATAGTCCTGGCAGGATGCCTGGTGCTTGCAGCAGCCTCACACTACAGGGAGGGCGCACACGCCTTACCTATTCTGGGACTTCTTGCTCTAGGCACAAGGACAAGAAGAAAGGAGTAGCTGAAAACACGGTGGTGGCCCTGAGGCTGAATTTGGGAGTTGACTGTAATCTGTAATTACTAATCTGATGGTAACTAATAATAACAAGAGCCAGCTTTGTGAGAGAGAATAAAAAGCCACGGAGACAGGGCTGGGGGAGCTAGCATTGCCATTCATCCCCTCTCCCTTATCCATGTTAGGTAATGGATTTCCAGACTCCGACTCTTCTTCCTAACCGTCCCCGCGACACGCAAAGTCAGAATCCCGCTCAGGCGGACGACCTGGGATAGCCGGTCCCCCAGGTAGCCGGTCCCCTGCTATCCATCCTCCTCCATACCACCGCGCCCCGCGGGCGCCCGTCCTGCGGGTCGGGACCGAGCCCGGTGCGGAGAGCTCCTCATCCAGGAAAACGGGGCGCGGCCGGAAAGGGGGCCGCCCCCTCGCTCGTCACTCACCGCGCAGTTCGCGGGGAACCTGGTGCTAAACCATTCCTAGACGAATTGCTTCTTGGTCGGGTTTTCGTTGGTGTCAGAGCAGCTCCCTCGCTCCGCTCTATTGAACGTCAGCCCTCGACACAAAGGTCTGTCGTTCTCTTCCTCCGTGCCCCCACGCCCTGCCGCTGCGCTGCGCTGCGCGCGTCGCTGGCGGGTGGTGAGGAGGTCGGGGAGAAGGGGTGGGGCAGGGGAGGCCGCGGCGGCGCTCTTCGAACCCTCCCCGCTCTGGGATGTGGGTCGGGCCGTCTCCCCGCGGGCGCAGCCCAGCGACCTACCGGACTCCGCGCTCGACGCGCAGGGGGTGTACGGGTCAGTCGGCGCGACCCGACGGGGGAAGGGCGACCGCCTCACCCTCCCTCGCCTCCGTCCGCGGTCCGGGTCGACCAGCCCGCCACGCATGACTTGGCGGGTCAACCGGTTCAGGGCGGAGGGGGCGACTCGGTCGACCAGCTAGTCGGCCTCGGGCCCGGGCCGGCCCGCTGGTCCCGGCGCCCCGCCTTCTCGCGGACGGATGGACGGGCGGCTGTCTCGACGGGCGCCTCGGGGCTTAAATCTCCAAGTCCGCCAAGGGGGCACATCAGCTTTGTGGACTTGTGGAAGAGGAGGAGGAGGAGGCAGCGGCAGCAGCGGAGGGAAGGGAGGGAGTCCGTCCCGAAGGCGTTCTGGTGGCACGCGTGCGCGCGCGCGCACAGATCTCTCCGCGCTGACAGCCCCTTGCCCGGTCCAGGGCGCACACCGCTCGGGCGGGCCCGGACCGCGGAGATCGAATTCCGTCCTCCCTCGAATTGAATCGAAACCAGGACATGCTTCGGGAGCGCAAGCCGGTGCTCCGGCGCCAGCGACGCGGCCTCGAGACGCGGTCGCCCAGAAGGCTGGCAGCCCTTTTGTTTGGGCGGAGGAGGTGGCGATGTGAGGGTGCGGCGGGGCAGGGTCGAGCAAGCCGCGGACGGTAGGATAGGTGGACTTTTAATCTCTCTCATCACGGGTCTCCGTGTCTCCTCGCCTCCCTCCACCACCCCCCCCCCCGCGCCACGTGCCTTTTTCATACAGACTTGAAAGTGCCAGGTCTCTCTCCCCCCCCACGCCCCGCCTTTCCCCGCTTTGCCTTGGATCCGAGATGAGACTCTGTCCTTGGGGGCAACAAAGACGAGGGACGCTCGCTTGCTCGCTCGATAGGGTTCTGTCCTGATCTCCGCTCTGTTTCCCCTACCCACTACCCCCACCCCGCCCCGACCCCACCGTAAGTTTTTTTTTTTAATGCCCTTAATTTTTTAAATTCTATTTTATGTTACTTTATTCTTTTTACCTCTACAGCGCCCGGTCTTCCTAGGTGGTCTCCCATCCAAGTTACTCAACAGGCCCAACCCTGCTGAACTCCTGAGATCAGACGGGATCGGCCGTGTTCAGGGTGGCATGGCCGTAGACTGTTCTGTTTGGGTTTCAAGTATCCAGTACGTGGGTTAGACGTTTTCTATATAGTTGATCCACGGAACAAACAGTCATCGCCGCCACCACCACCACCGACCTCCAGCGCCTCCCCTCTGGCCCTCCCCAGCTTTGTCCTCTGCCTTGGTGCGCCTACCTGTTTTTGAGAACGTCTGTTCTTTTCGGTCCTTAGATGCCCACGCATCGGTGAAATCCTATGGTATTTTCTTCTTCTGTCTGACGGATTTCCCTTCGACCTAATGACCTCTGTCTGGGTCCAGACCTGCCGTGACCAGACCCTGCCCTTCGGCGGGCGGGTCGCCACACAGGTGCGGTTTCGGCTCTCCGGCTGGGAGCTCCGACCCCCAGCCCCGTTCTTTCCCTTCAGTCCACAGGATCCCTTGCGAGGCTGGGGGAGCTTCCTGTGGACCACGACGGCGGGGACCGTTGACGACGTGGGAAGCCCCTTCGACTTCTAGACGGTCCTCCAGCCCCCCTTCCCCCAAAGTCCATCCCGCCCCCTGCCCGGCCCCGATAAGCCTGTAGCAACCTCAGGGTATATGTAGCTAGCTAGCTAGCTACCTAGGTATGTCTGTATGTATCGATGTATTTATCTATGAATGCACATAATGTAGGCAGGCAGGGGGGCCAGGCGGCCGGCCAGTCCGGTTGACTCTCCTTCATATATATATAATTTGTTTTACTCACCACTCACTCTCTTACTCACTCACTTTTTAAGTCGAGATATGTAGTCGCACACACTATGTAACCCACCCGTTTCCAAGTGTACATATTCAGTGGGCTTCTGTGGTCTCATCGCGAAGCTGTGCTGTGCTCTCACCACCTCCATGTCCACATTATCCATCCTTTACGAAAGAGGGGCCACCCCGCCCTTCCGCCCCGCCCCCACCACAGCCTGCTTTCTCCCTCGACGATTTGACTCTTCGGCCTAGGTCCTATCCATGAAATCGCACACATCCGAAGTATGCTCTGTGTCCTTTGGACGACTGAGGACCCTTTCATCGAGTGGAAGGCTTTTCGAGACTGGCCGGCTTTCTCGGCACGTGTCATGGTGCTCTGTTCCCTTTCTACGGCTTCATCTGTGTCCCCGGTGAGCCTTTCAGACGGGAACACACAGTTTCTGAAATTTCCACATGCTCCTGAGTCCGAGGGCCCACCTTTGCCCTTGGACAAATGTCCACCGATACTCAGGGAGGATCGCCTCTTCTGATGGAAGTCCTAGACTCACCGCCGGCCCAACACTTTGGAAGGGATGCGCATGTTCCTGTAGAAATTACTTTCAAAAGGGTTACGGTGTCCGTGATGAACCTAGACCGCCGCAGGGACTCCCTCACCGCTTCCCCCTCCCCCCCCCCCCCGGCGGTATGGGGAGGGACTAGGGGGATGACAGAGACCCCGGTGAGAAGGGAAGAAAACCAAAATCTGTCACCTCCGAGCAGACCGCTGTGGTGCCCCACCGGTGATTTGGAATGCATGGCTCTCGGGGACAAAAGAGTGGCACGGGCGCGACAGGGACACGCTGCCTCTCCCTTGAACACGGGAGAGGGAGCCTGGGTGGTGGGTCTGAAAGCAAATCCTTGCTCGGTCCGTTTTCATTTCCTCCCTCCCACTCACTGACGTCCCCACGGTGGGCTGACCTCTGAAAGCTAAAGAAAACGGCTCTTTCGCCTCTCCTCCCTTTTCTAGGACTTGACTTCTGCTCTCCTGTGGAAGATGCGACAGACAGAATCGGGAACCCCGAGACGCCACTTCCCATGAGCCACGGTATGGGCCAGCTCCCGCACGACGTGCGGCGCACGCGTCCACCAGCCAGGCTGTCTCCCTTTCCCGTCTCTCCAGTCTCTTTCCTCTCTCTCTCTCTCTCTCTCTCTCTCTCTCTCTCTCTCTCTCTCTCTCTCTCTCTCTCTTTTCTTATATCTTTGGGTGACCGGGGTCAGTCTCGGCCAAAGATTCCGAAGGGCAAGAGATGGAGGGAACATCATGTCTTCCTCCCTTCCACCTGCCGATGGCGAACGGACACGCGGAGACGCTCCTCCTCGTGCCCCCTCCACCCCTACCCCGCCCCGCCCCCACATTCCGTCCACCGTCGGGCTCAGGAGCTCACTACGTCCGTGGGCACCGACAGGCGGGACGAGACCTGGCAATACCCTCAGCGCCTCTGCGGTGCTCCCCAAGGGCCATCTCCCTGGGTCCCGACCACAGGAGAAGGAGAAGGGGAAGGGGAAGGGGAAGGGGAAGGGGAAGGGGAAGGGGAAGGGGAAGGGATTGATTCCAGAAGCGACCAGACTCCAAAGGGACAGAGACAGAGGCAGAGACAGTGACAGAGACAGAGACAAGCCCCGACTCCCCCCCCCCCGCCCCCACTCCCCCCAAACGAAAGAGAAAGTCTGCTGCTCTCATGCCACCCTCCACCGACCGGATTCTCGTCTGATCTCGGAAGCTCAGCAGGGTCGGGCCTCCTTAGTACTCGGATGGGGGACCACCTAGGAAGACCGGGTGCCGTGGGCGTTAAGAAAAACAGAACAAACTCTGACCGCCACGTTGTCAACCTGAAAGCCATGTGATGTCATGTCGTAGGCCAGCGGTCATGCAGAAGGACGGACGGACGGACCCACCCACCCGAAATGACTCTGAAACCCAGCGAACGGAAGCTGCTCTCCGGTGAAAGAGAGTGTCTGTCGCCTGCTGCACCCGAGGCGGCGAGCTTTCCCGATGGTGGTGGATTGCGTGAGCATCCACCTCTCTGCCCCTTCGTCACACTCTGTACAGAACATTTATTGGGAGAACCTTTGAAAGGTGTCAAGAATATCACGAATCGAACACCGTCGCCTGTCATCGTATTCTCCTCCTCCAACGTGAAAGGAGACGAAAGTGTTCTTCTTGGGTGGCAGTGAAGCCTTTCCTGCCTGCAAGTGGTCCAGATCTCTGGGTACATGTGGCAGATGGTTGAGCAGGGGAGAGAAGAGGGAACGACGACCAAAACCACCACCGCCGCCGCCGCAGCGGCGAGACACAACTCACAGTGTCAATGCTGTGAAAAGTGCGTAGGGGATGCTTGCTTGCCTGCCTGCCTGCCTGCCTGGCCCCCGAACGACAGGCAGAAAATATTCCATAATGCCGAACCCTGGCTTTTTACACTGCAGGCGACCCTCACCGCGGCAGACACGGCAGGCAGGCAGGCAGCAGCAGGCAGGCACGCCCTCATTCTGAGTCTACAGAGGGTGTCCCGATTCGGTTTCGGATTCAAGTTCGGTGTGTCTTGATCGTCATCGTTTTCACCGTGGTCCGACACTGAGGGATGGGTGTGTGTGCGTGTGTGTGTGTGTGTGCGCGCGCCCGTGTGTGCGTGTGTGTGTGTGTGTGTGTGTGTGTCAGTGACAGGGTGACGAAAACGGACGCCACCCACGGCGGACCATTGGAAACCATGGGTCGAGACCCGTGCCCGCGGTGCCCTGGCAGCCGAGTCCGGTCCCATCCTCCCCGTCCTCGTGGGCGCTCTTTTCTGGTCGGATGTGGAAAACGAGCCCGGGATCCCGACTCAGAGTCGCGTTGTGCCCAGTGAGGGGGCTGTTGCACCCCCACCCCAACCAGCCTCGGTCCCACCGCGCCGTCCCAGACCCCCTTCGCTCTCGGAGATGGCATCCGTGGGGTTCTTCCGTGCGGGCGCCCCTCCCTCCCTCCCTCCCTCTGAAGATGGGTGAGGAGGGGGCGCGTGACATTGCCAGTGGGTTCTGCAGCAGGAGACTGAGGATTTCCCGGGGGAAGTGAGCGGGGGTGGGGGGTGGGGGGTGTGGGGGGAGGGCGAGCCATTCCTCGGCCCTGTCTCCATCATCACCGCCACCATCGGGTGGGTACGTGCTGGGAGACGACTGACGAGAACCTCCACCTGGAAACCGGGGCTGCGGTTTAGGGCTGCGCTTTCCGGGCCCGCGATCCACGGTGGAGCGGGGGACGCCAACCCCGTCGTCCACCGCCGCCAGGACGCCAGGACTCCCCGGCTCCTCCCCTTGCCCCCCCCCCCCCGTCGCTGCGGGCCCGCGTTGGGCCTCCGGGCTCGCGCACCCCACTCCCCATCCTCGCCACCCCTCCCCCCCCCCATCCCGCTCGAGCCTCGCGTGGTTGACCGCGGTCGCCCGGGGGTTCGGAAAAATGAAAAATGGGGTGTGGGGGTGGAGGTGGACTCGACTCTCTTTGCCCCAGAGAGGCGGTTTCTCCCCAACGTTTTCCTTTCCTGAAGCTTAGAAGCTGCCGCCTGAGGGCGGGAGGCGTGAACCAAAGAAAAAATAAACCGGCCGGGCCCTTCCGCGGGGAGAAGCCCGAGGCCCAGGGGGGGACGCTCCCCTGCTTTCTGCATATGAATGAAGCCATTGAATGGAGGCCCGTTGGAAGGAATCCACCGGACCCGCCGCCCCGCCTTCTCCATCCCCTCCCTGCACTGGGTCGCCGGTCCTCGGGAAAATCAGGCAGGCAGAGGTGCCGCTGACTTGGTGTCTCAGGCGGAAGAGGTCGAGGTGGACGGCTGTTTGTGGACTAGGGGAGACTTACTCTCTGGGACCGGCCTCCCTTAGACCCTACCTGCCTGGCCCAGAACAGGGTAGGAGAGCTGTGGGCCTGGGCAAGGGGCGGGCCAGGGACCTCCGGGACCCGGGTCCCCGGTCGCTGCCTGCCCGCCTTGCCCGCCTTGCCCGCCTTGCCCGCCTGGGGGCTCCCGGTGGCTCCCGGTGGCTCCCGCCAACTCAGTTCATTCCGGGTACTTTCTGTGGTGATGCCCGAGGTGCCCGTGGCTGGGCCGACGGGAGCCGAACGCCTCTCCCTGCGTATGTCTGAAAAGGCCCCAGTCTGAGCTGCTGCCGATTCTCCTGAGTTTCGGGTGGATGGACTGACCCGCATCCCTCCTGCCCGCAGAACTCCTTCTTGCCCAGACACCCCCACTTTAAGAGCTCTCTCCCGCGCCTTGTCCTGGCGGAGGACGACCCCCCCCACACACCCCCCCCACCACCACCACCAGGACCGCCCCAGAAATACCCCATCCACCAGTCGACCAAGCTCCAGCTCATTTCCTGGTAGAGAATCACTCTCTTCAACTCTTCAACAAGTGCAGACAGACAGAGAGGGAGGGAGGGAGGGAGGGAGACGGCGCGGACGGACGGACGGACGGACGGACGACGAAGAGATGCATGCGTGCACGCATACGTACGTGACGTGCGTCCGTCCGTCACCATGAGCTGCATGACTGGTAAAAAGGAAGTGAGTGAGTGAGTGAGTGAGTGAATAAATAAAGCGAGCCCCCACCCCCGTCCCCGCGGCACCGGTGAATGATTCGTGAACGGAGAGACAGACTGGACACCGAGGCTACCAGCGCCGATGTGCGCGTGCCTCCGATGACGTCGGCGCTCGCTCGTCCGCCAACCCCGGCCTCTCTAGGCCGTCTTCTCCGAGCCCTTCTGACCTTTGGTCTCCCTCTTTTCACCCTATCGCTCTTGCCTGATCGATCGTTCACGGAGAAATCAGACTCCATCTGCCCAGAGCCCAGAAGACGTGTATGCCCGCGCCCATCTTCTCTGCCTGCCCCCATCCCCCCGTCCCGTCCCTCGGAAAAATGTCTCCCTCTCTCCTGTTCCCAAGCCAGACCCCCGAGAGACAGGATGGAAATAACACCAGAACATCGTTTTCAGTGTGTCAGACAGAGATCACCTCCCCCCCCGCCCTCCTCAGGAAAGATGTCTTTCCCGTGGGGGGGGGAGGAGGAGGAGGAGGAGGAGGAGGAGGAGGAGGAGGGGGAGGAGGAGGACGTCGACGACGACAACGACGACGGTGACGAGTACGACGTTTTTCTCCTTCAGGACAGGAGGCAGAGAATGAGAGAAATCTGTACTCGCAGACCGCGTGGACAAAGACATCTCATCCTCCTCGAGGGTCCCCGCCTAGCGGAGTGGCTTTCCCGCCGTCGCCGCGCTGGGTGCGACTCGATATCCAAAAGCTTCGAGGTTTGGTGACAGACGGCTCCCGTCACAAAAACACGAAAGCTTCGAGGTCTGTGCGCCTTTCCCCTGTTCTATGTCTATTGAATTCTTAGGCCCCCCGGGCCCTGACCCCTCAGAAGGTTGGAGGTCAGGTTTCAACCTCAGTGACCCCTTCCTTTTCCTTAGGAATCCTTTTGGATTCCGCTTCCTTCCTTGGCTCGGTTCTTCAGTATGCTGACATGCTTTCTCCTCTTGTTGACCTGGTCAAGAGACTCTAGGACTATGGGTGGGTGTCTTTCAAGAGGACATGTACAGACTCTTTCCACTGAACCCATCCATCTGTCCAACCGTCCATCTGTTCCATCCATCTGCATCTGAATCTGCATCTGCATCCATTCATCCATCCAGTGATTTAGCTGGTGGCCCCTGGTTGCTGCAAAGGCTCTGGCCCAGTGCTGACTTGTCTGGAATCCACTGTTGTGAGCAGAACAACCAGACTCAACCTGAGTGCTTTGACATTAGAGCCAGTTTAATAGCCGGCGGCTGTCCTTCCAAAGGGGCAGCCTCGACTCATTTCAGGTCCACAGTTTCATACCCAAAAATCTATTAATCACTATATCTCGATCACAATGGATCTATACATCATTTATTCATTACCCGTCACCAAATGGTGGTCTGATATGATGCGTAAGCGGGGGCACAGAAGCAGAAAGCGGAACATTAAAAGGTCAGATTCCCATACCATGTTTCCCATAAATTCCTCCTACTCTTTCTTGTGGGAACAGAGTTAAACAATAGCCTACCGATGTAATCGCCAGGTATTCAACCAGGAAATGTGGCTGCTGTGGCGGTTTGCATAGAGGCTTCTAGTCTTAACCCCTTTTTTCATCTTTCTAGGAGGACATCATCACATTCCCCACTGGTTTTCTTTACAGTGACTCAATCTTCGAGTCAGATGTTGGCACACGTGGCCAGTGGTTAGGGGGTGATGCTCCTAAAATTAGAATCTTTGCCCCAGTCATGTGTGACTGCGTAACACTTCTAAGCCATTTCACTAAGCATGGACCGATCGTTAACAGTAGGACTATTATGATGATCGGTCCTCCTATGGCTGACAATAACGTGGTCAGCCAGGAGTTGTTATTGAACCAGGATTCATACCAATTACCGCCTTGTCTTAGTCTTTCATTCCTTTCTTTCACACTTTGTCTAATAAGTGTTAAACTTTCTCTAATAACACCAGAGTGGTTAGCATAGAAACAACAATTCTCACCCAAGGCTACACATAGACCTCCTTGCTTCAAAAATAGGAGATCTAATCCCCGTCTATTCTGCAGAACTACTTCAGCTAGGGAATTCAGAGAGGTTTCTAGGTGATTAATCGACTTCTCCAGTGTACTCAAATCTTCATTAATTTGTTTAGTAAGCCAAGTTATACCCTGATGTCCTGTAACTAAAGCGGCAGTACTGACTGCTGTCGATCCCGCAATTCCTAGGCCTACTAGCAGAGGCACTAGCACTGAACTGCTCTTTTCTGTCGAGGATATTCATATCCTCCCCACAAATCAATTGCTTGTCTTCCTTCTGGACCATTCATTAGATACACTTGTGGGATTACATGCACTAATATATAAAATCCAGCATTTTCTTTCCAATAATTCAGATTAATACAAGGTTAAACCAGTATTGCAAGCAAACCAGGTGCCTCTAGGTGCCGCTAGATACGTAGGAGGAGAGCTACTGATTAGGATAGTCTGATTACAATTTTCCTTATACCTAGAATTACTAATATTATAGTTACTGGTATATACACAAGTTCCTTGACCCTGTAAGCTGCTTAAGGATACAGATGGTCCCTTTGTCTCCCACGGACAGATAATCGTTCCAGGCAAGCTTACGTTTCTAATATCAGCCTCTTTTGTTCCTAGGTCAACAGTTACACCGAGCCTGGTATAGTAGGGCAGAGCAGGATTCAGACAGAACCAACAATCCTCTGTTACATTGGTGTTGCTCTCATTAGCAAACTTATAAACATTATTTAACATGGTTAAGACAGATTGAGGAGTATCCCTGGGGGGTCTATAAGGCTGTCTAAGTCTATGTCCTTTGTTGGCATTATTGGTACCCCTAGTAATTGTTGACTGTGTAGGAGTTAAGACGTTTAACCCTCCGTCACCAGGCCCAACAGGACCTATAATTAACGGCGGTATCCTGACAGGCTTCTTCTGTATTGTTATTAACACTCCAGGGTCAGTTCCGAAAACATACAGCCTGAGACCCCATGTCTTTCCAGTCGACCAGGATAGATCATCCCACTGTTTGATAGTGAGAATGATAGGATTGCATCTTCCTGGTGTGGTACAGGAAGACTGACTAGGTCGAAAAAGAGTCAGAAAGGGGTCAGTGTTCTTCCATGGGGCTATGGTCTCACAACCCCAATGGCCACAATAATATTGGTTTGGCTTATGACAGGTGCTTTGGTCTTTTCTGGGACACATATATAACTGTGCTTGTTGTAAATCCCTTTCATTCCACTCTAGTCCGCACCCATACCAGAGCCCTTGTGAAAAACTGGCTCCAGGTCCTCAGGGCAGGAATGATGGAACAGTGTTAAAAGTTTTCCCTAGTATATCACATAAATCTATATAAAATGTAGGTTGGTACATAGTCTGGTTCACTGATATGGGGACACCCGTTTCTGATTTAATCAATTCCCATTTGGCCTGCTGAGGTTGATGAGGGTTCCCTCTTACATTATTAATAACAATTAACCCAATTATAATTAACCCTGAGAAAGTCTTATCTTGAGAGGGTCTCTTGTGGGTGTTTTCCATTTCTCTTTCCCGGGGAGGTCGTGCTGTCTTAATGTGCGTGTGATGAATCCAATGTCTCTTTCCCGCGACTTTGATGGCTGTTGGTGTCGTCAGGATGACTGGAAATGGACTGTTCCAGCGGGGCTCAAGGGTCACTGGTTGAATCTTCTTCATCCACACCCAATCTCCACGGTTGTGTGAGTGAGGTGTCGGTACCTTCGGGTCTAATCTAGTGGCTTTAATCAAGCCCTTCACTTGCTGTTGGACTTGTTGTAAGGCCTGTAGGGACTTAAGGAGACTAGCATTATTACTCATTTCAACCTTGTCAAAACAAATTTTAGGGAGTAAAGGGGGCGGTCTCCCAAACATAATTTCATAAGGGGTTATTCCAGAACTGTATGGGGTACAACGGGCTCGCAAAAGAGCAAAAGGAAGAAGACTCACCCAATTCTCCCCAGTTTCCAATTTAAATTTAGTCAATGTCTCTTTAAGTGTTCTATTCATCCTTTCTACCTGCCCCGAACTCTGGGGCCTATAACTACAATGTAATTTCCAATTGATCCCTAATACTTTAGCCAACATTTGGCTAGTCTGGGCAACAAATGCCGGGCCATCGTCGGACCCTAATGATAAGGGCAAGCCAAATCGGGGTACTATTTCTGATACTAGCTTTTTGGCTACTACTTGTGCAGTTTCTTTCTTAGTAGGTAAGGCTTCAGTCCAACCAGAATAGGTGTCAATCAACACTAACAAATACTTAAAGCCGAAAGTGCCAAGTGCAACTTCTGTGAAGTCTACTTCCCAATGTTCTCCAGGTGCTTGTCCTCTGGGTCAGGTCCCAATGCCTGTTGGTGTTGAGCAGGCATTGACTTGTGCACGTAATGACACCGTGCACTCACATCTTGGATCTTAGAGTTCAAGCCGGGGATGTAATAGTCCCTCTTCAGCAGCTCAATTAACTTAGTTCCCCCTAGGTGGGTTGCATTGTGCATCTGACGAACTAGGGAGCTGCCAAGAGCAGCAGGGATGACTGGCCTTCCATCTGGAATCCAGAGCCATCCTTGCTTGAACTCTCCATGGAGCTGCTTTCCTAACTCCAAGTCCTGGGGACGATATTCTGGAGCCTGGACTAGAGGAGGCACGAGCAAAGGATTGATCACAACGTCCTTCCCCACTCGTTTTCTGGCTACTTCCTTGGCTGTTTTATCTGCCAGGCAGTTTCCTTTTTCTACCGCACTGTTGCCCTTCTGATGGCCAGGGCAGTGGATAATAGCCACTTTCTTAGGTAGCCAGATAGCTTCTAAGAGAGCTAAAATTTCCTCTTTGTTCTTAATTTCTTTCCCTCCTGATGTCAACAGGCCTCTCTCCTTGTATAAAGCCCCATGCACATGTGCTATGGCAAAAGCATACCGGCTATCAGTATAGATGTTAACAGTCTTCCCTTGTGCCCACCTCAGAGCCTCAGTCAGGGCAATGAGTTCAGCCTTCTGGGCCGATGTCCCATGTCCGAGGGCCTGAACCCAAATGACAGCATCGTCATTAACTACGGCTCTGATGCCTGATGCCTTCAGTGACAAAACTACTTCCATCTGTATATAGGCTGGCGTCGGGATTGGGCCAAGGCTCATCCCGTAGGTCAGGTCTTACCCCGGTCAAACTTTCCAGTAGGTCTCTGCAATCGTGTAGTGGCTCCTGAGGGTCGTCATCCGGAAGCAGAGTCTCTGGGTTCAGCACTGTTGGCCTGGCAAATTGAACCTGTGGGGGGTTCAACAAGAGTACCTGGTACTAGGTGATTCGAGTGTTCGATATCCATCGCTCGGGTGGTCCCTTCAGGAGTTGCTCCACGAAGTGGGGTCCAATCACTGTCACAGGTTGTCCAAGCGTCAGCTTTTGGGCTTCTTTCACCAGTATTGCTGTGGCTGCGACAGCTCGCAGGCAGCTGGGCCATCCAGCAGCCACGAAATCAAGCCTCTTGGACAGGTAAGCAACCGGTCTTTTCATGGGCCCAAAGTCTGAGTCAATACCCCTTTCGCAATTCCCCTTACTTCAGTCACAAACAGTTGGAAAGGCTTTTCCAAGTTTGGCAAAGCCAGTGTCGGGGCCGAGATTAAGGCTTTCTTTAGTGTTTCAAAGGCTCGCTGCTGTTCTGCTGCCCATTCTATAGTCTCTCCTTTTCCTGCTGTACAGTCATGCAGGGGCTTAGCAATTTCAGCGAACCCCAAAATCCACAAATGGCAATAACCAACAGCACCTAGAAACTCTCGAACTTGCCGCTTAGTCTTTGGAGGGGGAATGCAGAGGATTGCCTCAATCCTGCTTTCTGATAGCTGCCTCCCGCCTTTTTGAGTTTATAGCCCAAATAGGTTGCTGCAGGGGTACACAACTGCGCTTTCTCAGCAGACACTCGATACTCCTTCTCTCCTAGATCTTTCAGCAAATCTTCAGTAGCCTTAATACATACCTCGAGGGTTTCGGCCGCTAGCAGGAGATCGTCCACATACTGCAAGAGCACAGTCTCAGGGTACCGTTGCCGAAAACCCGCTAGATCTCAGCTCAACGCCTCATCAAACAAGGTGGGGGAGTTCTTAAACCCTTGCGGAAGCCGAGTCCAGGTCAGCTGTCCATGCTGACCTGTCCCTGGATCGTCCCACTCAAAGGTGAGTATTGGCTGGCTGACTTTAGCCAAAGGTAGGGTAAAGAAAGCATCTTTCAAATCTAAAACTGTGTACCCTGGTGACTTGGCGGCAACTGACTGAGCAGGGTATAAGGATTAGGCACAGTGGGGTGTATAGTTTCCACTCTCTTATTGACTTCCCTCAAATCCTGTACTGGCCTATAATCCTTAGTCCCGTGCTTTTGCACTGGCAACAGAGGAGTATTCCAAGGTGAATGGCATGGTATTAAAATGCTAGCTTCTCGGAGCCGCTTAATGTGCGCTGCGATTCCAACCCATGCTTTTTGGCTAATGGGGTACTGTTTCACCTGTACTGGCACAGCATTGCTGTTAAGAGTCACTACTATTGGGGGTTGATGAACAGCCAATCCCGGGGGGTTATCTTCAGCCCAGACAATAGGAATTTCCTTCTCCACTTGTCTAGCAGGGGCAAGAAATTTTTCAAAGGCTCTTTGTCTATTAAGATGTATTCTTCAGACAAGGGGACAGCATACAGAATATAAGAAGGCCCATTTCCCAAAGTCAGAGTGCTTGAATCAGATCCGAAGGAAATTGTAGCTTGCAGCTTTTGCAACAAGTCTCTGCCCAATAAGGGATAGGGGCATTCCGGCATTACCAGGAAGGAATGGGTGATCGTTCCTTGCCCTAAGTCTGTAATACGGGCCTGAGTCCATGGGTATGCCTTCCCTTGTCCTGTTACCCCCATGATAGTAGTTTTCTCCTTTGCTGACAGGTCCATAGGTTGGTTTAGGACTGAATACGTTGCACCACTATCTACCAGAAAGTTCACAAGTTGGTCCCCTACATTCAAGGTTAGCCTAGGCTCCCGGGGACCTAGAGAGCCCTGACGCCCTCATTCATCCTCCAGGAGGATCAAGGGGCCTGGCTTTTTCTTCTCACCCCCTTGGTGCTCTTTTTCTGGGCACTCATTCTTCCAGTGTCCTTTCTTTTTGCAGTATGCACATTGGTCTTTTTCAAGGCCTACCTTCTTGTTCCCTGGTCCGGGTGGTCCTACAGATCCGGGTCTTCTTCCTCTGCCACGGCCTTTGTCTGAAGGGTAGCCTTTTCCTACAAACATTACTTTCTGCACATCATCCCTATTATTAAAAACCTTCTGAGCTATCTCTAACAATTTGGATAAATTCTCTCCCTCAAATCCTTCCAATCTCTGCAATTTCTTTCTGATGTCAGGGGCCGACTGGCTAACAAAGGCCAAATTAATGGCTCTTCTATTATTAGGGTCCTCCGGGTCAATAGGTGTAAGACTCTAGCAGCCTTTCCAAAAATGCTGCAGGCGACTCGTCCTTAGTTTGAATTACTTCACTTACCTTGGACAGATTTATTGGTCTATGCAGCAGCCCGGAGTCCCTGTAGCAGAAACTGGCGATACCTTAGGAGAGCCTCCTTACCTTGATTGGTGTTAGGGTCCCACTCAGGTCGCTGGGTGGGGAACACGGCCTGCACCGAACTGGGTCAGTGGTGGGCTGCCCATTCGGATCCGTCACCCCCTTAGCAGCTTCCCTAAAATTCTTTCCTTCTCCTCTGTTGTAAACAGAACCTGTAAAAGCTGCTGACAATCATCCCAAGTGGGTTGATGGGTAAAGAAAATAGATTCCAAGAGGGAGGTTAAGCCCTGCGGCTTCTCTGAAAAGGATGGCGTTTGCAATTTCCAATTATATAAATCACTGGTACTGAATGGCGAGTAGATGACAGTCGGCTCGCCTCCACTTCCCCCAGGTATTGCTTTCAAAGGAGCCTGTACAGGGACCGGCTCCCCTGATAAGGTAGAGTCAGGGGAAGGTGGCCTACGGGCCCTAGACCGAGTTACAGGAGGGTCTGGCTCCTCCCGAGGAGGATCCCCACCTTCCCCATTGTCATAGGGTGGTGGCCTCCAATCGTCCTCAGAGGGAGGTCTCTGCAACACCGGTGGTGGCTTTTTAGGACCCTGCGGAATAGCTGCCAATACAGTAACAGGAACTTGACTGCAATTCTGTAAGTACTTAGGGGCATCAGAAGCAATATCAATCCACACATCAATATAAGGCACTTGGTCTGGATGCCCAGGGTTCCCATAAACAACACTTCGAACCCTAAATGCAGTCTGCAAGTCAAATGTTCCTTCGGAGGGCCATCCAACTCCGAAGGTCGGCCAATCGAGCTGACAGAAACGCTGCAAATCGAAAGAGGTTACAGAAGCGCCATAAGCTTTCGCCCTATGGCGAAAATCTTTAAAATGATTAAGCATACACTGAAGCGGCGTAAGCCTCCCTTGCGATTGACCCATCGTTCCACAATAAAGCACACAAAGCAGACAGACACAGACTAACAGACCAGAACCAGGACTGAGAATTCTGTCGTCACAGTCTCAGTCGACCGACTTACTTGTCGCGTCCGACGTCTGCACGGTCAATCGAGCTCGTACCAGGACTGCCTCAGCACTCTCCCAGGATCAGGCTCCACGAGGCGAGAAACCACAGCGCGGGCTAGGGCAAGAGCCCTAGAGGCCTCCCGACCACGAGTGGCTTGCCGTCCGGGTGCACAGATCGACAGTCCCAACCACGAGAAAATCTCGCTGGGGCCTCCAAATGTTGTGACCAGAAACAACCAGACTCAACCTGAGTGCTTTGATATTAGAGGCAGTTTAATAGCCGGCGGCTGTCCTTCCAAAGGGCAGCCTCGACCCATTTCAGGTCCACAGTTTTATACCCAAAAATCCATTAATCACTATATCCCAATCACAATGGATCTATACATCATTATTCATTACCCGTCACCAAATGGTGGTCTGATATGATGCGTAAGCGGGGGCACAGAAGCAGAAAGCGGAACGTTAAAAGGTCAGATTCCCATACCATGTTTCCCATAAATTCCTCCTACTCTTTCTTGTGGGAACAGAGTTAAACAATAGCCTACCGATGTAATCGCCAGGTATTCAACAGGAAATGTGGCTGCTGTGGCGGTTGGCATAGAGGCTTCTAGTCTTAACCCCTTCTTTCATCTTTCTAGGGGCACATCATCAACCACAAGTGTTAAGGCTGGCCACTGGAAATGCAGGCCACCTCACATACCCTTTGTCACAGTCTGCAGAAAGTTTGTACGTGAAGCAAAGAGGGATAGGATGAAGTCCCAGGTGACCTGGGAGCCAACCAGTGGTTCTTGACTCACTCCCAAGAGACATTACAGCAAGGCACACTCCTGAACCATCCGGGCCCTGGACCGAACTGTGCCTGAGGTAGACTGGGCCTCGCTCGGCCCCCCATACATTGCTTGTCAGCCACCTCCTGAGGACAGGAGGCTCTCTTGGGTCCCTGCCCTGGATATTGGGCTGAACGGGCTGTGCCCCCCGGCGGTGGTAGGGAAGGAGTGCATAAAGCTCAGACCTCATGGTTCTGGCTGGGCTTGGGAGTCCACGTGGTGGTGATGGGGAGATCTGATTGGGTGAATTTTTTTTTCTTACTTTGACTCTTTTGAAATTCAGATTCTCCACGGAAGCCTGGGCGGATGCAGAGTTGGTGTTGGTTGCAGGGTATGTCGCCTGGTCACCCAGTCGTGACAGTTGCATAGGAAATGTTCACCTCCAGGGGTCCAGTGATCATCTGCCCCCAGAAAATGTCAATATCCCCAAAAGTCTTTTGAGGCACACATGCTGCTTTGCACTCTGACAAAAGTGCACACACCATGCTCCTACATTATATGACACAAGTGAAATCGTATGCCCACCGTCATAGAAATGTTCACCCAGGCACACACGGCAGGGCAGTCACATAGTTCCATTGGCCTGGATATTACACAACTGCAGCTCTGTCACACACACACACAGACACAACAGACACACATAGACAGGCAAGCAGGCACTCGCATGCACATACATGCAGACTCACAGATACTGTCACATGTGGAGTGCAGTGTAAACTCCCAGCCAGGAACCTACTGGAATTCAGTTCTCTAGAGACTGATGGATAGGGAACAGGTCCACCACACACCCAGCAGGCTGGGATAATGAGGCAAGCCGTGGCTGCACCTTTCTGATACAGACACATGAACACATGAAGGCCCGATGTCTAGGCGGCTTTCCAGCCAGGCTCAGAAGGCCTCCAGAGGCCCATCTCCTCTGCGCCCTGCATGCCTTCGCCTATCTCGGTCTGCTCAGCCGTCTGACTTCCTGGCATCAGGAGAAAAGGGACTGGGTTGGGCAGTAATGGCTGGCGGGTGGGACATCGGTTCTCTCCTTCTGAGATGCTGGCCAGGTCTAATATAATATTAGGCAGCACTCTGGCCCCAGGACCCAGTCCCTGGTGGCCCCGGGCTGGCTGGGCAGTGGATTGACAGCAGCCAGGGTCCGCAGTCAGTGTGCCTGCTGGTGGCCCAAAGCCCTGCTGTGGACAGACAGACAGGGTGAGGGTGGGGCAGGGGGAGAGTGGGCCGCTGGTGTGGGGTTGAGTAGGTGGGGGTAATGGCTGTGGAGAGGGGGTAAGGATGCCCATCAAATGGGAGAAGGGAGTCGGGAAGCGAGGCGGAAGCTGGGAATGGGCTGCCTGGAGGTCGAAGAAGGCGGAAAGGTCCTGAACGTGGACTTGAAAGCTGAGGGTGGCCCAAAATGGAAAAAGAGTGGGGACTGCTGTGTCACGGGATGACGCAGAGGAGGACAGAATGTGGACCGAGCCCTCTCCCTGCCCGACCCTGAGCAATTCGATGGGCAACACCTGTGATTAATTGCCAGCTCATCCCGCCTCCAAGGAACGTTGATTGGGCAACTCACCTGTGCCTATCATGGGGCCTGGAGAGCTGAACTGCTATCCAGACGCCCTCTTCTGCCTGGGCTCAGAGCTCCTCTCCCAGCTAGCCAGGTGCCCTGGGCCTGGTAGGGACCAGTTGGCAGAAGAGCCAAGTGAGGACAGAGAAAGAGACAGAAGAGAAGCTCCAGGGGCAGGAAAAGGTGGCTGGTGTTCACTTTCCGATCGGGTGAGAGGCCTGGGGCAATAGCATGACTATCGGGGGGCCAGGATCCTTGAGGTAGCATGAGGGAGGCAGCACTTCTGCCTGCTACACCATAGGTCTTTAAGGGTTCACGCAGGTGCTGATTCTCTGGGTGGGGGCAGGGCGGTGACTGCCAGACCTCTCAATTCCAGGGCCTTCGCAGGTCTGGCACCCCGGCGTTCTACAAAAGAAGGCCAGCTCTTGTGTGGGGCCTTTTCTGAGACGTGGTTACTTCATCCCTATCGCCACACTGGTGGGTAGGTAGTGAGAAGAGCCTGGACCACGGCCTCATTTCACTGTGAATATTCCATTTGTGTGTCCCGAACTGCACACAGCAGGTCAGGACTGCAACGTCCAGCTGGGGCTCTATCAAAACCAGGCTTCTCCCGGAGCAGCCACAAGGGTGTCTCACTTCGTCCTCCAAGCATCAGCCGAGGCCAGACCAGGGCAACCAGCTTTCCATTCTCCACAGGCCCTGGTGCTCCTGCAGTCACCAAGAGAACCAAGGCTCACGACGTCTGCCAAGTACTCTGCCAGGGGCTCAGCCATTTGCTGGCGGCCTGCTGGCAGGCCAGCCTCCACGGCCCCGCAGTGACCTCCTTGGCTGTCCTAATCGTGTTCATGTCTGCATTCTTTGGCCCAAATGCCATCAGCCACCCCTCTGGGCCAGTGGCCAATCCAGCTGCTGGGGACTGGGTTGGAGACGAGAGGTCACCGGACAGCCCTGGGAATTTCTGAGCCGCGTTCCTCCTGGAACTCAGGCCTCTGCCACTTAGCAGCTCCTAAACTCACCCATACCTTTGGTGACTGGCCCTTTCAAATAGTCGCCATCCTCATCAAGGGAAGGGAACTGTGTCAGACCACAAGGGACAGGGCTGTTATGATTTCGCTCCCATGTGGATTTGGAGAGGAGAGCAAGACACAAGACACAGGCAAGGAAGCAAGGAAGTGAAGTATGCAAGCAAGGAAACAAAGCAACAAAGAAAAGCCTACTCGGAGCCTCAGACATGAGGCCGGTGTGGGTCAGAGCCAAAGGGCAGAAGAGGGAGAAGCACATGTGCCTGAAGGGGTTCAGCCTTTGGGGACAGTGACACAGCAGGCTGCCCGGGCCGAGCACCGCACGCAGGTGACCGATGTTGGAGCAGAAGACTGTGTCCCTGATGTGTGGGTGAGGGTGTTAAGTCACATATCCCCGCTAGGTTTGTTTGTGTCAAAGGCACAGACCGCGGCAGGTTTGGAGACGCCAAACCGTGGTCTGGCCTTCTTGTGCCGACAGATTTCCGGGCACACTGAAACGTCATTTGGATTGGATGGGACTGTTTTCCATCCTGTCACAGAGCTGGCCAGCAAAGACTCTTGAAGTCACATGGAGTGGTGGGCCTGGTGCCTCAGTGTTTGCTGGGACCATGTCCATCCCCGTCATCCTGTGTTTGGAAAATGAGGTCTCCAAAAGGATGTGTTCAAGTCTTCCCGAGAAGTTGTCTTCTTGAGAGCCAGAGAGGGACAGGGTCATGCATTCTGGAACAGGGGAGAGAGAAAGAGAGAAATGAGGAGAAGGCCATGACGCTGCCAACGGAGGGACGCCCTGGCCCCTTTCTCCTTAGCTCTCACAAGGTTCAGTCGTGGAGAAGAATGAACACCCTTGTTTTGAACAAAGGGTACTTGGGAGCCATGGAATCTGTGGGCCTGGGGCTGAAGAATGTCTCCAGAAGACCAGGGCAGATTCCAACGTGTTCAAATCATTGCCCTGTCCGGGTGATCCTCTCGCTCTGAAATGCTATCGTCATGGCTCTTCGGAAACAATCCGCATTGATGAAGGGACAGTACAGGATGCGAGGCATTCCCCGAGGTCGACCCCCGACGTGGATCTTTGGGTCCATTCTTTTCAGACATCCCATGAGAAGGGGCGTGGGAGAGGTAGAAAGAAAGGAGCCAGAGAATCAGCTGGTGGCCGCTGGGTGCTGCAAAGGCTCTGGGCCCACTGCTGACTTGTCTGGAGTCCTTTAAAGTGAGAGCCGGCTGCTGGAAATGCGGGACACCTCGCATACCCTTTCTCACGGTCTGCAGAAAGTTTGTACATGAAGCAAAGAGGGAAAGGATGAAGTCCCAGGTGACCTGGGAGCCATCCAAAGGTTTTCGACTCACTTCCGAGGAAAATGTCAGAGGGCCGTCACAGCCAGGCGCCCTCCTGAGCCATCTGGGCCCTGGCCCGAGCTGTGCCTCAGGTAGACTGGGCCTCCCTCGGCCCCCAATACCTTGTGTGTCAGCCGCCTCCTGAGGATAGGAGGCTCTCTGGGTTCCCTGACCTGAATGCTAGCCTGAACAGGCTGCGCGCCCCCCGGTGGTGGTAGGGAGGCAGCGCATGGAGCTCCGTCCTCATGGTTCTGGCTGGGCTGGGGTGTCCGCGTGGTGGTGGGGAGATCTGATCGGGTGGATTTCTTTTACTTACTTTGACTCTTCTGAAATTCAGAATCTCCACGGAAGCCCGGACAGATGCAGAGGTAGCATTGGTTGCAGGGTGTGTCGCCTGGTCACCCGGTCGCGACAGTTGCATAGGAAGTGTTTGCCTCCAGAGGTCCAGTGATCATCTGCCCCCAGAAAACGATCTTAATGTGACTGAGAGGATTCTCCTCCTTTTGGAAACGAAGCCTTCACACCGCAGCCCAAACCAATGTTGACAGATGTGTCTGAGGAACATGTTTGACACACTCACACGCTCTACCAGACATCGATGCCATCCAAAAGTCTCTTGAGGCACACATGCTGCTTTGCACTCTGATGAAAGTGCACGCGCAGTGTGCCCACATTATACGACACAGGTGAAACCATAGACCCACACTCCTAGAAATGTTCACCCAGGCACACACGGCAGGGCATTCACATAGTTCCCCTGCCTGTTGAAGTGGAGAGAAGATCTCTGATATGTGGATCTGTGCTCTTCCCAAGCCCAGTAACCCATGGAGGATAGATTCTGAAATAACTCACCTGTTTGCCCTCTGCCTACATTTCACTATAAAATAGTTAGAACCTCCCCTAAGTTTTCATTTCCCTTCCTAGGTAATCCCATTTGACCCAGCCCCAGGCTACCACACGTCTGCTTTCCCATGGATCAACTTTGCCTGTTCTAGAAATTAATAGGAGTGGAATTGTACTTGTATATAGTCTTCTGTGTCTGATTTATTTTAGCCTAACATTAGTCTTCGAGATTCACTGATGTTTCAGTGTATGAATGGTTGTCCCTTTTTACTGCTGAGTAGGTCCCATTGTATGGGTGGACCTCCATCTGTTCATCACTCGCCTGCTGGAAATGTAGGTTTTTCCAGTTTTGTGGTATTAGAAATAAAGCTAGGGAACATCTGTTTAGAAATCTTCTTGTGGCATTGTCTTTTCATTTTTTTTTTTTTTGAGTATGTACATCTAGGAGAATTTCTGTCATGTGGTTGGTTAATGGTATATTTCACTTTGTAAGAAGTGCTCAAACTGTTTTCAAAGTGGTTACACCATTTTCCACTCCCATTAGCAGGTTTGAGAGCTCTTGTTCTCCCATGTGGCACTTAGTGAGAAGTAGGAACATAGAGACCTCTAGTCACTTAGAGTATAAAATAGTAAAACAACCTCTTGTCAGGATGGTGGTTAATTAAGAGTTTGCTGTTTGCTGTAGTGCAGGGTTTTCCTTTGTGGGTGCACATTAGAAAAGGCTTTTAAAAACTTGTCACATCCAGGCCTCATCTCAATCAATTAAATTTAGAATTTCTAGGACAGTTCCCAAATATAAGCATATTTCAAAGCTACTCAGCTGAGGTTGATAACTATTGTTGCAGGGAAGGTCTGCAAGCATCCATTAGGAAAAAAAAAACATTTTGTAGGGTAGGGTGGGCCCTGGTGCCAGTGAAAGAACGCACTGGTCTCTGAAAGACAGGAACTGGTCCTAAAACTTTCCACAGCATAAGTGCCTGACATTAAGCTTTTGATTGCTGAGGTCTCCATTTCAAAGATAACTACCTTGGAAAAACATATTGGCAGCTCTTTGAGACTGTTACTAGCTACACAACTACACTGTTACTAGCTATACAACACTGTCCTTATTTATCCCAGTTGACCAGATCTCCCAGCTACCTCCCTGGTCTTTTCCCTCTGTCTCAAGCAATGGTATTTCTTCCTGAGCAGGGGTTGGCGGCAAAAGCCAGAGAGGAGGTCCCTCTTCTCACTGTCCTGCATGAAGCTCTTAAGAGAACAACAAACACTTTCTGCGTCCTTTCACCACCTGAAGCTCCTTCTCAGTCTCATTTGCTGGTTTATCCTCATCTTCCTACTATTGGTGTAAAGCACTCTGTTTACACGTCTCTTCTTTTCTTTCCACACATCATATAATCAGAGCTGGTCCTGAGGTTGCACATCCTCCTCGAGTGCTGCTGACATCCCATCTTACACGTCCTGCTCAGATCCCTGGATTTCAGCTTTAACTACCCATCAGCCAGCTCAGCATCTCCTCTTGGAGGTAGTGGAGAATCTCAAATCAGCAATAAAAACCAAATGCTTGACTCTTGCCCCCTCCCCACAAACCTTTTCCTCCATCTCACTAACTGGAAAGTCTAGTCTCCTGGTTATTCAGCCAACACTTCTGTGGAAGAAGAATAATGCTTTTCAAAGAGGCCTACATCTTAATTGTTGGAACTAGTGAACATGTTACCTATTATGGTAAAAGGGATCTTTCAGATATGTTAAATTCAGGGTCTTCAGATGAGGAGATTATCCTAGATTATCCAAGTGTTCTGATGTAGTCACAGGGTCCTTGTAGGAGGGAGCCAGGAGGTTCAGAGCCAGAAAAGCAGATGTGATGACAAGAAGCAGAGGTCAGAGTGATGCAGCTACAAGCTAAGGAATGTGGGAGATCTCTCAAAGCTGAGAAAGACAAGGAACAAATTCTCCCCTAGAGTCTCCAGAAAGAACACGGTTCTGCCGACACCTCGATTTTAGTCCGGAAAGACCTATGTCAGACTTCTAAGTTGCATAACCACAAATAATAAATTTATATTATATTAAGCCACTCGTTTGCAGTAATTTGTTATAGAGCCACAGGAAACTAATATGACCTTGAAGGTTTCTTTATCTTTTCTCTGTTACTCACACTAGCACCTAAACCATCAGCAAAGCCTGTCAGTTCTATCTTCAAAACATTTCTAAAATTTGACCACCTCATAATCCACCCTTTCTTGTCCCTATCCTAGTCAAGCATTTATCATCTCTTGCCTGGATTTGTGCAGTAGCCTCCCAAAGTAAATATGGCTAGTGGCTATGCAATATTCATGTTCCTCTTTTCCTTAGTAATAGAATATATATTCTTTTTAATTTGAAGGAGAAGGTGCATGTCCACTTAGAATACAGATCTGCATTCCTTGACCTTTTTTCTGGAGTTCTGGCCAATAAGAAATATGTAAAAGTGTCATATATAGCTTACATGAAATATGTTTAAGTAAATAGAATGTGTCCTTCATCACCTTTTTCTCATACCTAGAATAGAGATGCATAGGCTGGAGCCAAAGCACCTGGGACCATGAGGATGGCAGGGAAGCAAGATAGAAGGAAAATGGAAGTTGAAATACCAGTGTTGCTTTGCTTATCTCTGGACTTGGTTTAGGTTAGAGAGAGGAATGTCTATGTTATTGAAGTCTGTTATTTGGGAATTTTGTGCAAATCTCAATGAACACACATATTCTGTATGGTCTTCCTGCTTATGTCCTTGACCCAAGTCCTTCAATATTCCCAATATGGAAACCAGATTGGTTCCTTATAACTCAAGTCAGTCCCTCCCCTGTTCAAAATCCTCAAATGACTTCTCTCTCACACTGACCAAAAGCCAAAGTCTGTCAAAGCCAACAAGGTCCGTGCATGATATATAATATATGCCCTCTTTTTTATTTTTTATTTTTAAAATAAGTTTATTAAAGAATGTTTGTACATAGGTATAAATGTTTGATTTGTTATTTTAAAAAGTTCTGTTTCTTCATCTGTGTCATAAAGGTAAGAGGCTATAGAGTCATAAGCTTCTTTCTACTGTAGTCATCTCTGCAATGCTAGAATAAATTTTAAAAAGTCTCTTCTATGCTTCTCTTTAAAAAGCAATGAATAACAGAGGATGGCATAAAAAAAGCGATTTTTCTATCCATTCTGTAGTATTGGAGCCAGTATTTTTTACCATCACAGGCTACAGTTTTCACTTTATCCGCTTTAACAAGTCTGTGAACTCTCTGAATTCAACATCATTCAATACAAAAATCCACACATTATCACAGAGTCAGTACATATTTAGAGAGCCCCGAAATTGACTCTGTTCCTTATCCTCTGAGCCAACGCTGACTTTATAGGTTTATCATACTGAAGTAGAACTTGAAGGGCAAGTTGCGAGGTGATCTGTTGAGACTGTATGAGCTCATCAAGGCTTTCCTGAAGATTGTTTCCCAAAGTAGTATCTCTATATAATTAATATGCCATGGTTTAGGAGGGGGGAAAATACTTGTTTTTCTCACACAGTCTTGCCTTGATGTTCTGTGCATAAGGCACTTTCCTGGTGAAGCAAACAGAAGCAGCACAGCTGGGAACCCGGAAGGAGGTACCTATTTCCCTATGCTCCTTCCTTTAACTCACCTGTTTTATCCCCTCCTTTCACCCTTATCTGTTAGTACCCTGTGAAGCCACAGTGGCTTCTTTGTTTTCATAGAACCTACCTCATTTGCCCTGCCTTGCTGTTTGCTCAGCAGAATGCCTTTCCCCAGACAGGATAGGTCAGACTTCTTATAAACCGAAGGTCATCGTTGCCATTTCCACACCAACAGGAGACTCCAATTTGGGTGTGGTGAGGAGAGAGACTTTATTTCATGCAAACAGCTCAATTATGAAAAAGCACTGCTATGGGACAGCATGGTTGTGAGACAGCTTGGAATTTTGAAGCCCAGAGACATTACAGGGACAGGCTAAAGGGGAGTTAGAGGATCTGTGGTTCAAGATTGCTGTAGGACTTAGGAACCTCAGTTCATTAAGGACATGAGCTGAGCTTCAAAGATGCTCAGAAAATAGTAGCTGTCATAATAATTGTTCTGCAAACTTAGCCACGATTTTATAAAGCTGAAATCAGAGGACAGCTTGTATCCTCTGCTGCTAAGTAAAACATAAGATAGGATGTGCCTTCAAAATCATGAGGAACAGCTAGTTCCAAAAACTAAGAATAGAATTACCATATAACCCAGCAATCCCTTTTCTGGGTATCTACTTGAAAAATTTGAAAACTTTTATTTGTAAAGATATATGTACCCCTACGTTCATTGCAGCATTATTCATAGTGGCCAAGACATGGAAACGACCCAAGTGTTCTTCGATAGATGATTGGATAACAAAGATGTTGTATAAATATGTACAATGAAATACCACTCAGCCACAAGAAAAGATGAAATACTGCTATTGCAACAACATGAGAATATCATGCTACGTGACATAAGCCAGACAGAAAAAGTAGAGAATTATATGATTTTACTCATATATTAAATATAAAGCTGAAAGCAATACATGAATAAGACAAACAAACAAAAACTCCTAGGTACAGACAACAGTATAGTGGTTACCAGAGGGGAATGAGAAAAGTGGGAAGGTAGATAAAGGTAAAGGTAGATAAGGGTCAACTGTATAGTGATGGAAAAAGATTTGACTCTGGGTGATGATCACATAATGCAATATACAGATAATGTATTATAGAATTGTACACGTGAAACATATAATTTAATTAATCAATGTCACTCTAATAAATTTAATAAAAATTAAAATAGAAAAGAACAACTGCTTCCTTATCTGGAAGAAACTGAGGCCCAGAGCTGTTTGGTGTTATTTCTTGGGTCCTGGACCAAAATTCCCATCTCCTGACTCCCAAAGTAGAGCTCTTTCCACTAGGCAGCTCAGGCACTCCAGGTCACTTTCAGGTCTGCATGTCTGGTTTCCTATGGCTACCAATGTCTATTGGAAGAGAGCTGGTCAGAACTAAGGGAGGCTGTGGTGAGGGGTGGCTTCTGCTGGATCTTCCTGACTTTCCTGCAGCTGACCATTCTTTTTCTCCTCAGGTCTCAGTACAGGTGTCATCAAGCCGGGACGTCATCTCGGGGCCTCTCAGCTATATCAGGTGATCCCAGAGTAGCACATAAGACAGTAGTTCTCAAACTTCCCATCCATTCTGGGGCTTTGATTGGCCTTTTTGCCAATGTCAACTGACTTTAGATTCTGTTGCAAACCAGAACCCACTGCTCCCAGTGCCAGGGATGCCTACGAAGGAGATGGGAGTGCATGGCATTGGACATGCAGGTATGGTCTTGGCCTGCTTGGGGCCTATGGCTGGTAGGCATGGAAATCTTACCAGGGAACCATGGATAAATGAGACACTCACTCTTCATGACTTGTCAGGAGGTTGTTGAGTTTAGTATGTTTGCCTAGGAAGTGGGGCAATGTCCCTGAGCCTGCAGGGTGGTTAGGAGGGATGGACACTGCTCCTCACATGGTACACCTTCCTTGTCAGGTGAGCTTGAGTTATTAGGAGGGGGTTATTTGTGCTGATCAGACCTCTGGTTCTTCTGCAAGATTGCTCAAAAATCTTGAGCCTAAAAACAGAGCTTGAAAACACTCAACTCCAGAGAACAATCCTTCAGAGGCAGGAGTTTTGGTTCACAAAGAACAGCATGTTTGTTTGGGCCAGCCAACATCTGAAAGATCCTTGGGTGATCATGTTCCCTTTCTTCAGCTCAAAGCGAGGACAGGAAAACATATTTTCTCATAGATGTGGTCGCTGAATGAACAGCTGATGCATGCTAGCTGAGTCTCCTGGATGAATGCTGGTTTGCAAATGCACCTTTGAGGGGGGCAGTGCCTCAGGCAAAAGCCACAAGGAGACACTCCACTGGTCATTTTTTCAAAAGTTTAAACTAAACACGTTAATAGACCCAGGAGACATGTGGCAAATATGCAGCTTTGAAATTGAGCCAAGTTCACCTTTCAGGTGTAGCAGCCTGTCTCCTGGGGGATCAGAGCATCCCTTGGGGATCTCTGCCTTCCTATAAACCTCTAGCAGTATTCCATGTGTTGTACAATCTGAGATGGTTTATGCTTTGCTTGACGTGGTGATAGATGGTTACAAGAGTGGTTCCCAGTAAATCTCAGTAAATCCCATCCCCTTTTGTCCTTCCCTGTAGCTGTTCTTCTCATCAAAGCCAGAGGGGATCTTGCTTCTCTACTTCCTCAATCTGCGCTGGCCTGTGAATTGCTTTAACCAGTAGAACATGGTGGAAGTGACACTGGGAAAATTCTGGAGCCTCAAGAGCCCTAGAAGCTCCCATGTTACTCTCTTGGAACCCTGAGACTTCCATGGTGAGTGGAAGTCTGGTCCAGCCTGCTGGGGGATAAGAGGCCATGTTAAGGAGGACCAAGGCATCCTAGCCAACCACCAGCAACAATTTCCAGCCAAACATGTGAGTGAGGCTCTCTGGATCACCCAGGCTAGAGGCAGCTGGTTGAAACCACATGAGTGAGCCCAGATGAGTAGTGAAAAATTATCCAGGCACCTCACAGAATGGTGAAAAATAATAAATCATTGTTATTTTTAGCCATAAAATATTAGGTTGGTGTGTTATACAGCAGTAAACAACTAAAACAGATATACACTTGACTATCTTTTTGGAGAGTGGCTGTGAAGTATTACATGGCCATTTTTTATACTTTGAGCACAATATCAGCTGCTCTATATTGAACATAGGTAAATAAACTGTTGTAGCTGCCAGCCTCCGAAAGACACACGGACCACCGGAACTCAGTGAGTTATAGAAAACACTCTTTATTCAGCCAGCTGGGTCTGCCAGGGGTACGCAGACCCCAAATTAAGCAGCCCCAAAATGTAGATGTACAGGGTTTTTTAAGCCCAAAATCCCATTCTTCATTCTGTCTAAACACAAAGGTCTATCTTTCTTCTATTCACTACCTGTCAACTCACAGGTCAGGTGCGTAAACGGGGTACAGAAGCAGAAAGCTTATTGTTAGAATGTTATGTTCCTCTGGGTGACAGCCTATGTTCCCATGCACATAGCCATGTTCCCATGGACATAGCCAAGCAGTAATTTTCCTGCAGGTAATAAATTTCTAGCAGTCATTTTTTAGCCATTACAAAATGACAACGTAAATTTACCTGGAATTATCTAATTCATGAAATTCACTCTCCATATCAAAACTTGATAGTTCTTTTTTTTTTTTTAATTTGTAAGCTTTGGACCAAAAATCCTATTTCTTTCACATGTTATTTCAGAGTCAAGATTTATTATATTTCTGGAGACATGGCCCTGAATCTACTAGAAGCAATTTTTAAAATGACTTCATGCCAAGTATTTAGATATCATGATGTCTGGGTTTTGCTTTACATATTTAGCAACAATAAGAAAACTTCATTCCAGATTCCAAAGTAATTACAATCATTAAAATCATTTTTCAAGAGTTTCTGATACCTGCTGAACATAATGAAATGCTTAAGTGTTGTTTTTTCTTGTTCACATTACCCAAGTGCCCTCTCCATGTTCTAGAAGTGTGTTCTCTGTGAATATACTGTAGACTAGAGTTGAAGAGAAAATGAAAGACAAGTTTTGGACAGAAATTCAATCAACAAATTTTGGAGTTTCTGTTAATAAACACAGTGTTGACCTTCAAAGACTGTGTGGTTGTTGCACCTGGGGGAAGTGATGGCATCTTCTTCATCTTCACACCCTCAATACCTGGTTCTAGGCCCTGGCTGGGATGCTCCTCAACAGATGTTTGGAGTGATAGTGGTGAAGTCAAGAAAAGAACTTCCTCAGTCTTTGAGAAGATGAGACATTTACAACAAAATAAAATTATGCCTTCGTTGAGCGCTCTATAAAAAGAAGGTGAGATATTCTTGGGCTTCTGAGTTCTTGCAAAAGCTGAGGGGTCCTGGCACTAGCCATTCTCTTGCTCGGCTTCTTATAGAAAGAGTTCTTCATCTAATAGCATTAGATGCCAGTCCTTGAGCCAAAAGGGTGGGCTAGTTTACTTTTTCCCATCACTCTCCTAACTCTGACATCCTCAACCTCCACCCAAAATGAAATTCTCCAGAACTCCCTCCTCTACCTCTACCCTGGGGGATCCCTCAACAACTCCTCAATTCATCCATCTGGCCATACCCTGGGGTTATCAATCATTGCCTTATCCTGTTATTTTGGAATTGTTTACTTATTTCTCAGGCTTCTCCGTTTATGGGCAAATCCTTAGAAAATAGGATTATGTCTTGGTTATTTCTATTTCTTGAATTGTAGCTTAGTACTTACCCCAATATGTGGGCTCAGTGTGCAGTTTCACTAAATAAATAAGCTGATCTTTGAGAGAAAAATCTAGAGACAAACAACCTAGAAGCAAAGACTTAACTTCCCTTAGCCAAGCAATAAAATGATATATTGTTATCCCAGAACACTGGTGACCAAGGCCACCTGCATGTGATGAGTTCGATAATATCTATGGCAGTCAGGTGGTTGAGGTACCTGACCTCCAGTGTGGGAGACAGACCTACAGTTTCCTTCACGTCTCTTATTATTCCTAGGAATGATGCACTTAATTCCCAGACTCACCATGGACTGCTGAAACACAACTGGCAATGGCCCCAGAGGACTTCCTGTGCCAGCTCCTTATCAGAAGTTCTCAAACAAAGTGTGCGAGTCAGAGCAGTGTCTTATTCCTTGAGTTTGTGGAGAAAGGGCAACTCTTGTGATTAACAAGTCACTGAATCTTTGTTCTTTTTTTCCATGTCCCTGAGAGGGCACATACCAGAAAATATTAGCTGATGATAGCACTTGGCATCATTTCTCATCTTCTAGGATTAAAGATCACAAATAAAAACCTGAATATACTTGGTGCTGCCCCATAAACAATACTCACTCATTCATTCATCCTGTTTTCATTCATTCATTTATTCAACAGATATTAACTGAGTGTTAACTTAGGGGCATTAGAGTCATGACTTTGAGTGTTTAAAAGAGATAACAGACACAGAGACACACACAGAAAATGCCAAAAAAAGCTGGGACACACTTTTGTGTTATGAAGGAAACAAACAGCAGAATGAGATAGAACCTAGAACCCTGCCTGATCCATTTGAAAATAAAGAATAATGAAGAACAAATGACAAGAGAGTAAGAATATGAAGATTAGCTTCAGATAGGATTGCCAAGAGAAAATCTCTTTAAGTGTGGACATTTAAGCCAAATCCTTAAAGATGAGGAGGGGGAAGGTCAGTTTAGGTAAAGGGAACAGTTAATACAAAGGCCCTGAAGTTGATAAGATTTGGGAATGTTCAAGGAGAAGAAGGACTGCCCTGATGACTGGTGCACTAGTTGAGGGGAGAAAGTAGCATCCGATGAGGCAGGCTAGAAGGGTCTCTAGAGACAGGTCACACTTAGCCCAGATGCCAAGGAACAGAGAGAAATTTTGTTCCTCCCTATGAGAAGCCAATGGAAAAGTTTTAGTGTGGTAGTGACATAATCCCATACCTCAAAGGCATCACCCCTGTGGTTCTGCGGGAAATGGGTTGGAGAGCTGGGGGGCGGGGGGGTGGGTGGAGTGGTAGGTGAAGAGAGTGGGAGTGGTGCTGGTAGTGATGGGGGTGGTGGGGTGGTGGTGATGATGTTGATGATGGTTGTGAAGGTAGTGGTGGTGGTAAGGATGGTAGTGGGGGAGGTGATGCTAGTGTTGAGTGAGGATGGGGGCAATTTGAGGTATCTCAAGTAGTTCAGGAAGGAGGTCACAGTTGTAATGGGGAGGTAGTTGCAGTGAAAAATTGAGAAAAGGAGCCATGCGTGAGATGCATTTGGAGATTATATTGATAGAAATTGCTGTTGAGGGTGAGGAGAAGGTAAGAATTAGGATTTCTGCCTTGACCCACTATGTACTGTAGGAAGCTGGAACCCCATCTGAGCTTGTTCCTACTGTGAGGTCCATGAGGTGCACGTATAGAGTACTTCCAAGACAATTGGAAAATCAAAACTGGAGGTCAGGGGAGAAATCAGCCTGGGTTATAATTGAGAGGCATCATGGTTAATAGGGTTATTTGCATGCTCTGGAATGGATGAGCTTGCCTAGAGTAAGAAAAGATCATTCAGTAGAGACATGGAGGCCTTGCCAGGCACTCATGGGAACGGAGAAGTGCTTGGCTGTGCTGTCTCAGACAGAGACCTTGAGTCTGTTTAGTGGTGGCGGGAGGAGAGGAGAATAGATGGTATAGGCAGGGAAGGGAAAGGGCCAGTGGGTAGTGGGTCCCTGAGGACCCTGAGGGCTGGGTGTCAGGTAGAGGAGCTCTCGTCTTACTTAGCTCATTAGGCAGGAGGCAGTGGTTAGGGCCTGGGCTTTGGGTTTGTGGTGAGGAGATGAGGAGAAGAGTTGGGCACTGTTTTCTTTATATCCTTTTTCAGTGAAGTAGGAGTATGGGCCATGAGCAGGAGGGGAAAAGGCGAGAAGGGAGGAAGAGGGGCAAAACAGTCCTATGCTAGAGGAAGCCTTAGGACTTGACTGCACACCACTGCAGGGGTGGTGGGTGTTGTGCTGGTCCCTGGGATCCAGGCTGGTCCAGGCAGGTGATGAAGGCACAGTGGCCACTGGGTAGTGAGGGATGGAGGAGAGGGCCTGCGTCTGGGGAGAGCTCTGGAGGGCAGTGAGTGGTGTTGGTGCCAAGGAACTGAGGGAGAAAAGGAAGTGGTAGAGCCAGGGTGGGGTGTTTGGAATCAGACTTCAGATTTGATAGAATGTTACAACATAAAGATGATTCCAATTGGTGAGGTCCTTCTAAAAGTGACTTTTATCACCATAATTACCCATGGAGTGATTTGCACAGAGGCAGGGGGTGCTTTCAGGGCATTACATCTGAAATGTCACTTCTGATTGAGTAACTGCCTCTCCTGCAAATCACCTTTTGGTTGGACCGTGACCTACAGGGATGACTGAGGCAGGAACACATGGTGAAAACGGCTGCACAAACCCACAGGCCTTGTGCAGCAGATGTATGTCTGGAAAAGAACTGTCAGACAATTCCACTAAAAATAAAAGCCTTTCATCATTTTTCAATAATTAATTTCTGTAATGTCATTATGTAGTTTTCCATATAAAAACTTGCTATAATTTTAAGCTCTAAGAATCCTGTGCAAGAGTCACAAAGAGTGGAATGCTGTCTTATAACCCCAGCTACAGCCAATAAAGGGGGTTCTTAATTTCCATCCCATGATTTTTCGTGAGCTATAGCATCGTGTTTGGATCAACGTTTCAATAAAGCTTCTACTGCAGATAATAATCCAGGACTTATGGATCACATGGCTACCCGTATAAAATAATAGGAAATCCACACCTTCGAGAGCTGCTGAGTAAATTTTGATTTTTGTATGTTTTATATATTTTGTATGTCATAAGTCAACGATGGTGAAATTTCCTTGGACTGATTCTGGTTTCAAAGCATTAGGTGGGTGTGCAGTGTCCTGTATATGATTGCCAGACATCTGGAACCTTGGTTGGCGCGGGCCATGGTCAGCTGCAAAATAAGTTCTAGCCACAAATAGTCTCTGGAATAAGGTGGCCTTTGACAGTCCCAGACTTCTGGAATCATGGCCCTCAACAAGAAGTTCACAGAGTTCTGTGGTTTGGTAAACATGTTGAGTAGGCCAAGGGTTTTTGTCCAAGATACAGAAGTATGTGGAGGGAGGTGACTTCAGGGTCTCAGTCTGGGGCACACCCTCCATGGAAGGCTCTTCTGGCTTCAGTTGACAGCACCAGGAACCCTGGGGAGGAGTATGCTGGATGGAGAAGTCAGTGATTTATCGCAGGGCCTGTAGAATAAACCAGAGGGGAGTAAGGATTAGGCTGAAATGTAGAAGTAAATATCAGGGGAATCATGATTAGGACATAAAATGAAAATAGCAACAATGAGATACCCAGTGACCTACAAGTCATCACAAAGAAGGGGCACGGCAGTTTGGTAAGTGGCTGCTGTTCTCTTCTTCTTCTCCCTAGCACATCGGGGTCTGTCCCTGCCTTTTTCAGTGCTCCTGCAGACTGTGGCCCCTGCCGCTGGGTTGTGGCACTTCTTTCTCCATCCCTCCCTGCCTTGGCACCACATCTGGCAGTGGCTGCACCCTGTATTGCTCCAGGCCCACTGCACTGCAGGTACATGGAGCCCCATGCCTTCAGCCCATTTCTGGTGCCTGGTCATCCCTAGTTTGTTCACTTATATCTACATGTCTCTCTTCATTAAAGGTTCCTATTTGAACCATCTGAGCTGAAATCTGTTTTCTGCCAACCTCCTGATGATATAATGAGAAATAACTTTTTAATCACACCAAAGCAGAACAGGCTTTCTTGAGAGTTCTTGCCATTAGAGATGCTCATGGTGAATTTGGACAATGTGTCAGTTCAGGAAGCAGATGCCAAAATAAAATCTGATAAGTGGGAGATTTATTGAGAGCTCCTTGTTTATTAAAGAGAAAGGGTTGAGAGGGAGCCAGTGCAATGCAGTTTTGACACTTGTGATAGGCAAGAAGGAAGGATGGAAGGTTGGGGAGGGAGAGCTATGAGAAATCCTTGCCTACGCAGAGGGAATCCTGGTGCCAAGGTTGACCACTGGAGGGGTCCCACTGGGCAGGTGGCCTGGTTCCAGTAAATCCTGCTGTGCTTGGTCATCAACTGGGAGCATCCTGGGGAGAGTGAGTCCTGGGAGGAAGTGCCACAGTGGCCCAAAGGAGTGGCAGCTGGGCCCTGTCCACCATTCTCTAGGAGAGAAATCTGAGCTGCACACCTCTGTGGACACCACGTTTTGTTCATGTCTTGGAAGCCAGAGAGCCCAGACAAGTTGATCTCTAAGCTCTCTGCATGTGTTTTGGAGGTCACCTTAGGTAGGGATGGGTTGCTCTCATTACTGCTTTCCTGGGCTACACTTGGCTAGATGAACTTTCCCATCACAGTCACCGCCCACTTTGGTCAGGAGTTGCCATCCCTGGTTTGAGCACTGAAGGTGAGTCCTCAGATGAGGTGCCCTGTAGAAGGACAATGGATTCCTGCTCTGGCAGGGAATGTATGTCCATTGAAAGCAAGCCTGGAGTATTGGCAGTCAGATCTGGGCAGTGTATAATTTGAGAATGCAGCTACACGCAAACATTTGGAAAAATATTTGAAAATGTAGGTGCTCAGCTGCTGAGTATGGTGTTGTGGATCCATGGATGACAGAGGATCTGAGAACTAGGCTTTGGTTTCCTGTATTCTCTGTACCCAAGATTTAGTCAAGATGCCAACTTTGTACATTTATCTCTTGTCTTTATTGCACCAGTGACTTTGGAGAAATAAGATAGCAAAACCAGCCAGGTGCATATGAACAGAATATATATCTCCATTTCATGTGTTTTACAATAGGGCTTATTTATGCTCTCAATTTTCTAGGTGTTTTGATATATGCATTATATTCAATTAATTGCTTGCTGAATGCTCAGCTTTATAATGGAGCAGGAAGTCTCAGAACAACTGAAAATAATAATTTAGCTATTTAATATTTGTCAGGCTGTGTGTGAAAGGTTTTTGTTATCTTTTTATTCTCTTAATTCTATGAGATAGATATTATTATCCTCATTTGTAGCATCGAAAAAAAAAACAAGGCTCAGAGAGGGTTAATAATTAGTTCAATATCACATATCTTTTAAGTAGAGGATATGGGATCTGAACACTTTCCATGACTTTCCAAACTGGGCCTGGATCAGGAAATCTGTGATAAAAGGGGAGAGCTGGAACTCGATTTTACCTAAGGCTACTGCTACAATATTGAAGCAGGGAGGAAATATAACTCACTCCTTCCCCTGTCTTGCCTTGAGGTTCTGGAAATCTTCTTCTTAACAGAACTATAAATACATTTCCTCTTCAACCTGTTGGGAGTGGAGACATGGACTCTGGGTAAGGTGGCTCTTTGCAGGGACCCTGTGGTCTTAGCAGTGACCTCCTGTTGAGATGTGCTGAAGGGCCTTGGGAAAATCATCCTCATTCTCTCTTCAAGTTCTCCACCATTGCCACATCCTATGTAATATTTTGCTCTTTTAAGGTAATACTGGAGGAAAAGTAGGGTAAGGAATCAGAAGTCCTTTAGGAATTCTGTCTAACCATTGTTTGCCTCTGCCCCCATGGTGAGCTGAGTCCCTGGAGAGTGTTCTCCTCCTCAACCCTATTCACAGGGAGAAAAGGGTCTTTAACACCCATTGAAAGGCTGAGTCCCAGAGTCCTGTTCTATTTAATGCATCATGAAGACCCTGGCAAATTGTCACAGGAGCACATCAGCTCCAAGACAAACAGGAACTAGTGTGGCAGCACCACCCATGTTCTAGGATGGGCCAATTTAGGCAGAGCTGGTTTGATAGGCAGATAAGAAGGCAGTAATAAGCCCCTTCTCCTTCCTGCCCACCTCCCTGTTTTTCAGTATGAAGCTATGAGTGTGCAAGATTCACGGATTGAGTAAGACATGAGATTCCAGGAAATGCCCTGAAATTAGGTGCTGTTTCTGGCATGGAATTCCCTTATATTCATCCATACCGTAGAGATTTTTGTCTCATCATTTTTGTGGCCCATTGTATTGAAAGGTATTACCATGTGGCTGCATTTTAGTTCATTAAATTTCCTTTACTGAAATTCTTGTTGCTGAACCTTTTTCCTTAAAATAGCTGCCCCTGTTCCCCTGGGCCCCCAGGTAACACCCCATTTCAGATCCAAATGTGCAGAGACTTCCTCATTCAGGAGTAGATCTTTGTCTCCTCTGAGCTCACTCTTTCTATTGTTTTCTGACAATAATAACATTGACCTCACAGCACAGATGCACAAACACGTACAAGCTTCTGCTGATAGCTCCTATGGTTGACTAGAGATGGTTGAAAATTCATTGCTGCTCTTTTCAAGAAGTTGTGTCTGAATCCTCTAACCTTGGATCTGGGCCAGCCTTAGGGACTGCTGGACCAATGGAAAGCAGCAGAAGAGATGTTCCAGGATGCTCCAGCCACAAGAAGCCTCAGTTTCTACCTTGCTGTCTTGGGCTGGCTCACATTCACATTCCATATTGTGTGAGATGCTCAAGTCACATGGATAGGCCATGTGTAGGCATTCATGTCAGCAACCCCAGATGAGCTCCCAGCATCACTTGGAAGCTATGTAGGTGTACTAATACTAAGCCACTGTATTAGTCTGCTTGGGCTGTGTAACAAAGTAGCACAAACTGGGTGCCTCAAACAACAGAAATTTATCTTGTCTCAGTTTTGGAGGCCAGAAGTCTGAGATTAAAGTGATTGCAGGGTTGGTTTCTTATAAGGGCTGGGAGGAAGAAGCTGTGCCATGTTTCTTTCTTAGCTTCTGATGGTTCGTTGGCCATCTTTGCTGTTTCTTGTCTTCTGTTGCATCACTCCAATCTCTGCCTTCATCTTCACATGGCATTCTCTTTGTGTATTTCTGTCTCTGTATCCAAAATTTCCCTTTTTATAAGGATACCAGTCATTGAATTAGGTACCCACCCTATTCTGGTATGACCTCATTTTAACTTAACTAATTATACCTGCAACAACCCAGTTTCCAAATAAGGTTATATTCTGAGGTACTAGAGGTTAAAACTTTAACATAAAAAATTTGAGGAGCGAACGAGATTGGACTTATAACCACCATCTTGGATATTCAGCTCAGATGTACTTCCAGACAACTCCAGCCCCAGCCACCAACTGACAGAATGTCCTGAGAGGCCCTGAGTGAGCACTATCCAGCTGAATCCACTCATCTTGGAACCATGAGAATTAACAGTTTTCAGCCACTGTGTTTGGGGTGGTATTTACATAGCAGTAGATGACTATGATTTTTGTTTTCAAAGAACAATTATCAGGTTGGGAACACTGGTTTTTGAAGATGCTATTTTTTGGAGGAGTGATGCCTAAATATAGTATGCTATTACATAACAGTTGTTATATAGTATGCTAACTATGTAACAGTTAAAAAATTTTTCTTTGAATGGAAAGTTATTTTACTTAATGTTATTTTTCACAAAGCAGCACCATATGCTTGCTTTGTTGATGACTCTGGTAGCTTCTTGCTTTTATCCTTGGTCAGATCACTGGCCCATGTGCCTTGTATGAGGTCTGGCCAGCTCCACAGCCTAGTAGCAGAGATGATGACTGTAGACTCTGTGCATTATCGAGGCAGGCTTTTATGACTCAGATAGTTGTGCGTGTGCGTGTGTATACATTTAAGTATCATTTAGGTACAATTTATAGATTTTGCATTAATCAAATGAGAGTGTGTTGGTATCTAAGACGGTCCTCTTGCTGTGGAAATATATCAGAGAAAGTGACTATGATTAGGTAGATAGTTTTGATTCAGAAAAATATAGTTTACACAGTTTCTCTAAAAGTAAACATAGTGGATTGCCACCCCTCCCAAGTAGTCACTAGTCACTAGCTCTCGTTCAGAGGTGGGGGACATTTGCTAGGACACTGGGGTCCTTTCACAGAGAAGAGTAGGGAGTCACTCTGAAAAATTACTATATCGATGGTACCTGCTCATGAAACCTTTGATCTCTAGACTTTGTAATTCCCAGGGCCACCTGTCACCTTGGCATATGTGGTCTAGAGGTGATAACTACAGCTTGACCCAAGTCCTTCATGTCTGGTGACAACTCGTTGGTGTTCTATATTACACTTAAACATATCTAATCTCTTAGGGAGTTATAAAGTTAATTTTATTGCAAATTATTATTTCTTTTCCAGAATATGCTTCCAAAATATCCTGCTTATGAGGAAAGAAATTATTATTTCTCCAGAGCCTGGCTAGCTTTTGAGTGCTATTACCACTGTGTCCATCCCTACCAAGAGAGCTCACCTCTGCATTGGCACCTCCCAACATCTGGATCCTCTCTGCATGTCTCAGGGGTCCACCCTTTCCTCCCTGCTCCCTGCCCTGCAGCTCTGGGTGATGCAACGTCTTCTGGGTGGAAATAGCTGAGGCTAATGTCTGGGCATGGCCAGCCTGCCCTCTGCAGCCCCCTGGCTCTGCACTCTCTCCCAGAGCAAAGTGCCCTTTCGCTTTGCTACCACTACTTCCCAGTGTCATTGTCCACCACACCCAACATCTGCCCGGAGCATCACCCCCTCTAAATCTTTGCTGGTGAGTTTCACTGAGGGATGGGGCAGTGGGGCAGCCAGAAAGGAAGGCAGTGGAACTTTGGTGATCCCACGTAGAGGCCCAACAAAAGTTCTGACTCAAGTGCTGAGTTGAGGGAAGATTTGAGTCAGTGTCATGGGACAGAAGGAAGCCAGTTTGTTCTGGGCACAGGTCTCCTGACTGCATAACTCATCCAAAGTGATTATGCAGAGCCTGAAGGTCAGGGCCTCTTTAGGCCACTCTGTCTCTTTGAGGACACTGCTCTCTGTCTTGCCTATGCTGAGTCCCCCGTATATTTCTCTGACAAAACCACATGTGTTTCTCTGACATCTCTAGTGGGACCCAAATCAAGGAAGTCCCAGGAGCTTGCCTGTCAGAGCAGGGTCCTTCTTGCACAGGGCTGAACCCCTCATCTAAACTCAGCAGCTCTTCAGCTGCAAACAGAGACTAGACTTTATATCCCCTTACCCCCCTAGTTCAGGGCTCTTTTCACTTCATGGACAAATTATCATCCAGAAATTAACAGATTGATCAGATGGGAAGAAATGGTCACTTTGTCAGGAAGGAGGTTTTGGAGGGAAGAACTGAAGGTGATTAAGAGAGCCCATGAAGAGTGATGCATGGAGCTCTACATCCTTTGCCTGGAAGCACACACCTGTTGGAGGTTATATAAGGTACCCTGGACCAGGCCAAAGGCAGCAATTGCATAGGGGGAAGTAGGGACACTGGTGGGATCTGGGGGCTGGATGTACAAATCTGGAAGTCTGGCCGAGATCTGGCTCAGCTTTAGTTTGTTCTGAGAATAGGAGAATTTTGTATTGTCCTTGGACAATTCCTGGGAGGATGGACAGTTGTGATCTGAGATCCCATTTCACTAACATCTCCCTCAGTAGTGCAGCCAAGGTGGGAGCAGTGGTGGTGAGGGAACTGGCATTTCTGGAGTACCTTTTGTACACCATAAGCGGTTCATAGGTACATAACATGGTGGCCAGAAGTTGTTCCCTCATAGCAGGCACCTGAACTCCTGTAGGGCAGAATTTTCCTTGCTGAAGAAATGCTTGGATCAAGGCTGAAATGGCCTCTCTTCTTCAACCCCAAGGGCTCAGGGGTCTGCTGGTTGGTTTTATGGCTTCTGAACAAGGGAAAGGAATCTGGGAAAGCAGGATGGGTGGTAAAGGGAGGGTCAGGTAGGCGGAGCCAGGGAAATCAGGGCAGCACTGCTTTATCTCTGGGCATCAGCACTTGGGCCCCAAAACTTGGGCCACATGAAAAAACACACACACAAAAGAATACACACATGGGATTCATTTAAGTTATAAAAAAGGCCAAAAAATGATTATAATGATCAGATTTTAGTTTGCTTGGGAGAGGTTGACTGAGAAAGAAGAAGAGGAAACTTTCTGGGATGCCAAGACCAAACTGCATGTCTAATGCCATGCACTCCCATCTCCTTCGTAGGCATCCCTGGCACTGGGAGCAGTGGGTTCTGGTTTGCAACAGAATCTAAAGTCAGTTGACATTGGCAAAAAGGCCAATCAAAGCCCCAGAATGGATGGGAAGTTTGAGAACTACTGTCTTATGTGCTACTCTGGGATCACCTGATATAGCTGAGAGGCCCCGAGATGACGTCCCGGCTTGATGACACCTGTACTGAGACCTGAGGAGAAAAAGAATGGTCAGCTGCAGGAAAGTCAGGAAGATCCAGCAGAAGCCACCCCTCACCACAGCCTCCCTTAGTTCTGACCAGCTCTCTTCCAATAGACATTGGTAGCCATAGGAAACCAGACATGCAGACCCGAAAGTGACCTGGAGTGCCTGAGTTGTCAGAAAGAACAAACCAGACACTCTAGGTCTGTGCATTTCACCACATGTAAATCATGCCTCAATACAGATATTCTTTAGAAAAATGCTTGACCAGAAAAAATTATGGAGTATTGCCGTGTTTAAATATCTGTAAAGCATTATGATGATGTTACTATAATTAGCTAGTAAATATTGTGTTACTAAAAATGCCATTACATCTTAAAGCAACTGGTAGTTTAGCTTTTCTGAGAAGATTTTCCGAGTATGTATGACAACTGCCAAGATTGTTATTGCCAAGCAGTTACCTTAATTGTAATATAATAATGAGTTACCATTAGCTAAATGATTTTGAAGTTAAATTGGTATAAAAACCTTTTAGGGTTTTAGAGCAAAATAAATATTAGGTAGAATCATATAGTACTGACTTTTTTGTAGGTCAAAAATTGTCCAATATCAACAATTCAATATCGTGTTGCCTAATGCTTGCTAGAGGTCATGGTGCATTTCGGTGTGTCTGATGTGGTACCGATGGGTCTTCTGGAGTCAGGAGTCTTGACTTGCCTCTGAGTGGAGGCCATCCATGGAGTAGACTCCTTTCCAAACCTCAGACTCTTCAATGAATTTTAGAACCTTTGAATGACTGGTCATGTCAATTGGGTAGGAGGGTAGTGGGAAGCAGTTTGCATAAGGATTTTCCGTGAAGACGAACCTGGGGACTCTTCACACTCTTCCCTCCAGCTCCTGACTGCCTTCTTTTCCCCAGGAGGAGCCTTCCTCCACTCTCCCCATCAGGTGCTAAAATGTCAAACAGGGCCACATTTTGCCCACTGAGATCCCTGACTTCCTCTGTACTCCCAGGGCTCTGACCATATCACTGCATTGCTAAATGACATTTTTTTTACAGGTTTATTGAGTTTTACTTTACATACAATAAGATAACCCTTTTTAGGTGTATAATTCCATGATAAACTTATATAATTATGTAACTATCATCCAGATCAAGATAAATAACTATTTCCATCATCCCAAAAAGTTCCCTCAAGCCCTTTCATAGTCAGTCCTCTCTCCTTTCCCATCTCTTGGCAACCACTGATCTATTTCTTGTCCTTATGGTTTTCTTTTTCTAGAATGTCATATGAATGGAATCTTACCACATGTAGCCTTTTCAGTTCCACTTCTTTCATATGCATGATGCATTTGAGATTTATTGTTGTTGCATGAATAAGTAATTTCTTTTTAATGCTGAGTAATAGTCCACTGTATGGATATGTCACAGCTTGTTTATCTTTTCACCGGTTGATGGACATTTGAATTGTTTCCAGTTTTTGGTGATCATGAATAAAGCTGCTATAAATCTTCACATTTGTTTTTGAGTGAACACGTTTTCATGTCTAAAGGGTTAATTTCAAAGAGTGCAACATCTGTGCCATTTAGTAAGTATTTGCTTAACTTTAAAAAAACTGACAAACTGTTTTCCAGAGTGATCATATCATTTTGCATTTCCACCATCTCCATATGAGAATTTTGTTTGCTCCACATCCTCGTTAGCACTTAATAGTGTAATTTTTTTTTTCCTTTGAGACTTTCTAATAGGTGCAGAGTGGTATTTTATTGCGGTTTTAACCTGCATTTCCCTAATATCTAATGACTGCAAGCATCTTTTAATCTGCTTATTTGTCATCTGTATATCTTCTTCAGTGAAATGATTACTCACATTGTTTGCCCACTTTTATATTGGATTATCATTATTGAATTTGAGAATTTTTTTTTCTATAGCTTGGCTACCAGTTCCTTATCAGATATGTGCTCTGCAACTATTTCCTCCCAGTCTGTGGCTTGTCTTTTTATTACCTTAACAGAATGTTTTGAAGAATGGACATTTTTAACTATAATAAAGTCCAATATATCAGTTTTTTATAGGTTCCTGTGTTTTGTATTCTCCTGTGTTTTTTTTCTACCATGTAGGATGTCTTATTCTAGAATGTGTGTGAGTACATGCACATGTTTGCATGTATGTGCATATATGTGTGTAACAGGGCCATCTTCCCAGCCAGGGTCAGGCGCCCACAGCTCAACCCACTTTGTTTTCGCTCTGCACCATATTCCTCTGTATGGCACTTACTTGGTGACTGCAGATCAAACCATGACCTGTATTAGGCACCTGTGGGGGGTCTTTGGGTCGAGTAGGGCTGCCTTCTCAGCCCAGCACTAAAGAAATGTCTTTATTTTCCCAGTGGGCTCTGACAAAGGCTCCCAGAACCTGGTATCTGAGTGGTCCTGCTCAACAGCCTCTCCCATTCCTTGCAGCTAGCAACCTCTACAAGTCCAGTTTTTCTCTCTTTCTCCAAGCAGAGAAGGCATTTCAGCTTCTTTGTATCCCTTCTCTGAAAATATCACGACCTTTCCAAGATTATCAAGGGTGACATCAAATGTATGTGCATGTGGCACTTGAATCCTTCCAGGAGTACGTCCCACCTCCCGCAAACACCTTCCCGCAAGTCTATGTGTAACAGTGAGTGGCAAATGTGCAAATCAGCCTCACCTCTGCTTAGTCTAACTCATGCTCTGTCGCCTGGTTATCTTCAAGTATGCCTGCTCATTTGGCTCCCAAATTAAATCCTTTTAAGATGTTAATATTTGCTCATGGCAGGAAAAGGCATTCATTAAACATAGACATTGAGAGTCTACCTGATCTGCTCCAGTTACATATGTCATTTCTCATTTGGTGGACCCTTCATTCTTTTGGAAAGTTTTCCTCTGGGATTCTCTGACATTGGATTAGTAAACACATCATTAACCCTCAGCCATGATGTTGATAATGGCAGCGATGTTATGATACAAATAACAATGTATCTGGAGATACTCCATGAAGGGACAGGTCTAGTGGCCCCAGCATTCAGTGGTCACCCTGTTTGACCAGCCAGAAGCTTAGGGAAGTTCTTAATGAAATTTTTCTCATGAGAAGAATGTGCTGCCAAACACATGTAGGGAAACTCTCACATTGGTTGTGGCTTTACTTAAAGACATGGCTTTACTTAAAGACATGTGTGGGGTAGTCTGGTCTGACACTAGCTTCAATATTCTGAGAAATCTAGGAAAGGCAATAATCCCAGCTCACCAACTGTTGGCTCTTTGGTGTGTGTGCTTTGCACTCAGTCGCTCAGCACCATTTTTTGCTCACATGTGTCTGACTGAGCTATTTTGTGTTTTAAATCATGTGTCCACACCCCCTGCCCGCAATTCTCCAGAGACTCAAAGTATCCAAAAAGCCTTCAGTGTCTGCTGAAGTATACTGTCTTTTACACAATGTCAGTCACGGCCCAGGTTGAGTGTAGCAATAGGAGAGTGCGCCTGGGAAGAACTTTTTGCACTTGTGGCTCAGGTTTGGTCTGCAGAGGATATTCTTGGTATTCCAGACAGGGCAGCTGGCTCCTGGTGAGGAGAAATCCACCCCTCCAAGGGCTGTAAGCATCCTAAAGTGTTGTTTGCCTATGGAGTGGCACAGGAAGTTGGGTCGAGAGGGTTTGTTAACGTTTTTTAAGGATTGCCCATGCTGACATGTTCCAGGTGCCAGCACTATAGTGATGGGCACACATCTCTTCTCCCAAGGGGCTCAGGGTCTAGGTGTAGAGTTAGGAGTGACTGGGGATAGACACTCGAAAGGGCATTTCAGAACAGGTGCTAGGGTAGGAGCAAACTGTGGCTGTGACAGTCACAGAAGACACCACCCTAAGCAGCCTGCGGTATTGGAGAAAACTGCCTGAAGTAAGGGAGGTCTAAACTGAGCCCCAAAGATAAATGGGAGGTAGTGGGAAAAGAGGGGGTGAGAGCATTTCCACAGGGGACCACAGAGCCTCTTTTGTAGGGAGTGAGAGCAGAACTCATCTGGGGCTCTGAGGGACTCAGAGCATGAAGAAGTGACAGTTCCATGGTAGGCCAGACCCTTAGGGACCCTTAAATCCATTAAAGGCCTCTTGTCTGGAGGGAGCCAGAAATGGCTTCATGCAGTGGGAGTGATATCCCTGCAGGTTATTGTGCCCCTCAAACTATTTACTATTGCCAGGAGCCAATAAAACTCATGCAAAGTGCTCTCTTTTCTCCACCTTTGGAGAAGAATTATAACTCATTTTAGCAAAGTGAGAGAAAAAAATATTCCAGTTACTAGGGTTTTAGAGTGATATGAAGGTCATATGAGACACGAGTTTCTGATTGAGGAAAGGAGTGATATATTTGAGAGAGATGAATGAACATTGCTATGGAAACCCATGCCCTGTGCAGAGATCTCCTCTTCATGTGACATTATTAAAAAAGATGGCAGGCTGGGGTACCAAGAATTCTTTTATTCAAGCTCTGGTATAGTAGGAGGCAGAGAGAGAGTAAAAAGACAGCTCCCTTGGGAAGGAGCAAGTCTCCCCAGTACCAGGGAGGATGCAGTGATGCATGATTCTTCTTCAGGTAGGTCCACATGAACCTGAGGTGGAGTGAACCTACCAGGCAGCCATGAAAGGGAGCACATGAATGAAATGTAGCACAGAAAACAAGCTGTGTGGACACAGAGAAGCCAAAGCGAAGTGGACAAGCCTCAGGCACATTTTCTGAGTGCCACACAATAATATGGCTTATTTCCTCACTGGAGTCTTGTCAGGAAAGTCTGGCTAGTTGACCATTTCCAAGGGACATACAACTGTGTGAGTGGTGCATGGGCTATGCTCGATTGGAGATACTGTTTTGGAAAAAATTTTCTGCTGACAAGCATATTTATATTTTGGTTTTGAATTTGGGAAAATCCAAATTTTTCTTCACTCTGTGGGCTACTTTCTCTGGAAAATAGTATCTGGGAGGTGACTGCTCTCAGCCATTGCATTTCTTGAAGAGATGCTGTAGGGTGAAAGGGAAGGGTCAGTGGATCAGGGATCACACTGTGGGTGCAGATTTACTGGATTTAAGGCACTTTCTGGGCATCAGTTTGGCAACATCTCTGATTTTGTCTGGTCAAGGGAGAGAAGCCTGGTTCCAGATGTGCTGGTGCTTTAATCCTCCTCTGCACGCCAGTGGCAGTGAGGTGCTGTGTGCCTACTTGAATGGGAGGAAAAGGTGGGCCTGAACAAACATCTGCAGGCTGCTTATGAAGAGGCTTAACTGTATCTTTCCATTTTTACTGATTAAATTCCTTGGTTACAGCTCACTGTGTACATTCCCTGGGTTCCTACAGTAATTCTATCCACCCCTGCACATACACACACGAATGCACACACACATGCATTCACATGTGTGGTTCAGGTTTGCTTTAAATACCTAGGTGCCCCACAAAGAAATTCCTAGAGCATGGGAAAATAAGACCTAGGCACAGTTATGCTTAAATCTGACACAAAAGAAGTAATAAAATTATTCGGAGAGGTGGATTTTTTCCTTCTTTCCTTTGGACAATATAACCAAAAGTTGGGAGGAGTGGGAAACAGTTGTCTTAGAACAGTGGTTTTCATTAGAATTGCCTGTTATTTTACTGCTCATTAGAATTGCCTGGGAAGCTGCCCAGCCTATAACCCCAAACTAGTTAAATCAAGCTCTTTCAAAGTTGGTGCCCAGACTTCAGTATTTTTAAAGCTCTTCAGGTGAGCCTTTGTCTAACCAATCACTTAGGAGAAACAAAGAGGTAGGAGTGGGTCCCACGGGCTTTGTTGCATGGCGCCATGAGTGTCTTTGATGATAGCCCCACAGGCAACTTTTTGGTACATTGGTGCCAGGTAGGATTTACTCTCTGATGTGGACAGTAGCTGCCATGGCTCATCTCCCACCTTTAACTGCCAGAATGCCTATATTTAACCCTCAATGTTATCTGACCTGCTCCTGCTGGGTCCGGGACCCTCAAGAAAGCACTTTGTTCTACTCCCAGGGCCCCCACCTCTTTCTATGCTAAGATTATAGAACTGGGCTCAGTCATTCTGCCTGGACAAACATTGAGTTCACATTCCAGAGATACTAGCTCTTGGAAAGAGATACAAGAAAATGCACTTGTTCCTCGTCAAGTTGTTTTGAACTAGACATGAAGCTTTGGTTAGTGCCAATACTCAGGAAAGAAGACCCCACCACCATCCAGATGGACCACTAGCCTCACATTTCAGCTGAACTCAGAGCTCTTACATGGAAAGTTGTTTCTGCTTCTGATGTGGAATGTCCTCATCTGAGCCTCAGCAGCTTTGGCTCAAAGAGGAAACACAGACAGGACAATTCACAAGGAAGGGACTTGTGGTCCCCCTTCTACCTACTGGGGCTGCTTCCTGCTCACCTGTGTTTTGGGCGTGAAGGGCTGACTCTTGACTCAGAACTCCGGTGCTCATTTGAAATCCCAGCCTAGTTGCGGTTAAGGAAAATGGGCTGTGGCACCAGCTTCATTCTATGCCTGAGGCCAGGAACACTTCAGAAGAGAGCTGTGTGGGCTGAATCAGCACTGAATATCCTTCCTGCTCTTTTTGCTTGTGAGTGTCCCAGACACTCAGATGTTACATCATGTCCTAGGTTGGTATCTGTAGTTTCATGGTATGAATACCCCAGAGCCTCCCAGTGTAGACAGGGCAGGTAGTTTACACAGATATTAATTTCTGTCTCCTCTCCTTTGTATTCTTTCTTCTAGTACCAGAGGGAGGCCAGGCATTTTCGCTTCCCTGTGTTAGGAGAGTTCATCGTGGCACTTGAAGACCACCTCCTTCCTGGCTTGAGTTCCTGGAGGGGCTTCCAGTAGAGGGGAGACAGGTAGAGGCAGCAGTGACCAGAAAAAAGGGAGTCATTACCTCTACTTTCCTGGGGAGGAGTTTGGGGAGTGTTAAGAGAAACTTTTGTAACAGTCAAGAGTCTCAGAGGGGAAGAGGGCTTATTTCCAGGTTTGCCCAGCACAGGTGGCTTTATTCCTATCTACCATGGTAATCAGGGCAGGACTAGGTGAGGCAAGAGAGAGACCCCTAATTGTTGGGAGCCAGGCTGCCCAAAGTCAGAGGAAGCCCCTCGCCTGAATATAGGAAGGACTCAGACCTGTAAAGATAAATGTCCTTCCTGACATTGCCCGGGGAACTAAGGTTCCAGGAACTGGAGACAATAGTATAATCCTTTCAAAACAGCTAGCGCTTTGCTCACGTTACCAAGATAGATAAAGAAAGTTAAGAAGTTAAGACGTCTTGTGATTAGGTAACTCCCGCCTAAAGCTACATGTTCCCTCCCTTAAACCTGCCCCTATATATGTAACCCCCCTACTTACAATAAACGAGACTTGATCAGAAAGCCTGTCTTGTCTCCATTCTTTGCGCCTCTTGTCCCCCTTCTCCTTCAGTCCTAGGACCTCCGTTGACTGTCCCGTGGGCCGGGACACCTAATAGTTAATGAGGCACTTACTCTCTGGGTCATGCAAATGCCACCCCTGCACTTGCCCCACCCAGAGAGGGTACACCTCTTTAAATTTTAGATACTAGGCTTTTCTTCCCTCACTTTAGTCCTGTTCCTGAGAGCAATTATAAATAACAGCCTTATAACTTTAAATATTTCCCTAGCTGGGAAGTTAAATTATATGAGTACCTACTCAGAGAGGAGTGATGGCTCTGGTGTACCTAGAGAGTATAACCCTAGGTGCCTGGGTCACAGATGTTACATAAAATTTCCTGGGGCCTAGAGACCAAAGAGGCCAAAAACTCAACTATTGCCTTAAGAGTTTATTAAGGGAATTTACATATGAAGCTTGTCTTGGGTGGCATCAAAATGACATGGATACCCTCTATGCCACATAGCAGGTGCTAAGGGGTTCCATATGATAGGACAGGATGGATAAAGGTACTGGGGCGTTGCCTGCTCCAGATAAGGGGAAAATGCCTTACATACTTGCTCAGGGTAGGTTGAGGGTCTGTTCCAGAAACCAGCATACTTGAGGCACAAGGCAGAGGTCTGACAGTCTCCGAGGGGTTAATAGGAAACAATCTTGTTTTAGCCCAGATTTAGCTGGATATAGCAGAAGGGGCTGGCAGTGGTCAAACAATGGTCACGCCATGGAACAGTCTCTTCTCCACACCAGAACAGGGAATGATGTCAAGGTCCCAAGCTGGGACAAGAGGCCATGGAGATGAACGTGTTCAAGACTCCTTTTGGTGATGAGGAAGTTTGGCTGTGCTGGACTGAAGGTTAGAGACCTTCTACCACTATCTGGGCACCAGCATGAGCCTCCTGGTTCTCCTGTGACCCCTTGGTGGTGGGTAAGCAGCATACAATGAAGTGGACTCTGTTGCTGGCTGATTGAGATGGAGCATTGGAGCCAGACCTGTAAATATTCATCAATAAATAAATAACATGTATTGGATTGTATCTGAATAGAAATAGCTGGATGGACAGACAAGAAACAGATTATCTTGATTACCTTCAAGGAAAGTAGCTGGGTGGTTGCAGAGCTGGAGAGACAATTGTCACTGTGTACCTTTTTGAAGGTTATACCATATAAATGCATCAACTATGAAAATATAAATAAAAATAAGACAAAATAGAAAATAAAGAAATATGATTTCTTTTTTTTGCATTCACAATCCCGGGGTTAAGATGCAAACCAGCCATATAAAAGCTGTTCTCTTCTCTGGTGTCTCACACACTGCTAAAAGAGGTCTCCAGGAAGTGATTTAGAAAATTCTACCCTTTCACTTTTTTGCAGCATATGACACTATGCCTTACACATAATATAAAGCATTAAATCAATAGTTGTGGGATGTACTTAAACTCTGTATTGGCCCCAATTTAAGAGGAGGCTGTTTCTTGTTTATTTTAAAGAAATAAAATTTAAAAGGGCAAATCATGCTACTTGTGCACATAAAATCAAAATATCTCTTAGCAGCTCTGGTGCAGAATTCTTTAGTAGAGGGGTTACACTTATGAAGGTCATGGTAGAAATATCTCACTAAATGTTTCTCTCTACATTCATTCATCAACACTTTCATCTGCCAAGTACTGCTCTAGGCAACAGGGATATGGGGTGGGCAAAACCCCCTCCCTTTGGGAGCTTAAGTTTGAATGGAGGTTGGGAGAAAAGACAGACAGCAAAGACATAATCTGTTCCATGCCAGGAAGTGAAAGTACCTTGGCAATTGGGGAGTATTGGAGGTTTGGGAAGTTGCTACTTCACTTAAGGTGGTCAAGAAAGGCCTCCTGAAGGATGTGACATTTGAACAGCAATCTGAAGGAAGTGGGTGAGCCTGCCATGTAAATATCTGGGGAGAACATTCCAGGTGGAAGGAACAGCCCAAACAAGGGCCCTGAGGTGGGACCTTGCTTAGGTTATCTGAGAGTCGAATAAGAGTCCAACATGGTGTGATTGGAAGTGGGGAGAAGGAAGGGCAAAGAGATAAGGCTGGATAGTCAATAGGGCCAAATCAACTAGTAAGGACTGTGCTTTTCCTCCAAGGGACAAGTAGCACTATTGCAAGGCTTTGAATTAGAAAGTTTTAAGAGGAGGGTCAGGCTGCTGGGAAGACTTTAGATTTTTTGAGCAGACAACCAGTCAGGGGGCACTGAAGAAACCCAAGCAGGCCAGGACGGGGTTGGGGTTGGGTGGTCACAGTGGATGTGGTGGTAGGTGCTTGGACATCAGATAAAGGGCAAAAGCAAGATAGCACCAAGCTTCTTTAGTGATAGAGTTGCTGTCAACTGAGGTGGGGAAAACAGGCCAGTGGGATGGGGAGGAGCAAGGAATGAGTTTGAGCTGCTCTTGGACACCTGTGTGAGTTCACTGATTAGGAGGGAGATGTTCGTGCAGAGCTTGGGATGAGGCAGACCAGAGCACAGTTTGAGAGTTGTTGCATATGGATGAGACATGAAGGAAGCCAAGGGCTAGAGGAGCTCTTCAAGGGCAGGAGAGTGGACAAAATAAACTGAGCCTGGGGCCCTGACTTTGATGTTGGGGAGGGTGAAAGAGGACAGTGAGCAGATGAGACACAGTGAGTGGCCATGGAGAAGTACAGGATGGCTGAGACACCTGGGGCCTCCAGTCCACACAGGTGTTCCCACCTCTCAGCTCTTCCACCTGTGGATTATTCTGAACTGAAGGGAAACTAGAGAGCCTCCATGGGGAGCTTGCTAGGGAACCACATGAATCTTCTGGCCAGGACCCAGAACTGTGCCACTGTTCACCATTTCATAGGAAGAAGAGTGGAGTTTTCATAGAACAAGGGTCATTTTCATTATTTTTTAGTTTTCTTTCTTTTGGAAAGTCAAGTCGTTTGTTTGTTGTTTAGAAATATCATTTTCCTTTTCAACATGCTCAGCCATGGAAGCCCCAAACTGTCCCTCTGGTCCTAGAGACTTAATTAGACATTAAACAGTTTTATGGGAGTGAGGGTGCCACCTCTGGGTGTAAGGTATGCTGTGCTGCCCCCAGTGGAGCAGCTTTGAGAGGCGGATGGGTGGGTAGGCTGGGGTCAAGCCCTGAAAGGCCAGGAGGAGCATGAGGCCCAAGACCTGAAGGAGCTTGCGATGTCCTCCTCTAACAGTGTTAGGTGTCCATGGATGGGATGCTTGGGCACACTGCTCAAGCTGCTTTCCTCCTGGGACACCAGTGTGGTTCCTCCCATCCCACACCTCTGGACATTGGCCAAAGAATGGTCTCTTACTAGATTAAAAAAAAAAAATTACAGCTAACTCTATCTGTGGTTTAGGAACAAGTTCCATGAGGGAGAAATGTGCTGAAAATGCAAAAAAATGTCCTGACAAGCATTTCACTCCGTACTTAGGAAGATAAGAGGTCAAGGAGCTGGGTTAAACACAGTAGTGTGTTTCCAGAGAAGTCCAGATTGTTTGAATGGGCTCTGTCCCACTTTTTTGTTAGCCCCTTTTCCCCAGAGTTAGGAACAGATGGTTTCCTTAGCTAAACAACAGTTTGCAGCAGGGATTAGCAAGCTGCACTGTCTCTTGCCAAGAACTTTCTGGAAGTGAGTGACCTGCTCATGTAAGGCCATGAGAAAAACAGTCAGTGTGGACGGTCATAAAGCTGGAAGGTTTTCATTGACAGTAGAGAAAGGCTGGCGGCCATCTCAGGGCCAGGGCAGGGCACTGATGCCTCTGTGAGAGCAGGAAGGTTCTGAATGTATCTGGGGAGCAGGAGGCCTCTGTCTGGGACCCAGCAGGAGAGTTTAGAAGGGGAGACAGGCTTCACCTGAGCAGGGCTGTGGCGAAGTGAGTCTGGCAGCAGCTGTTGGAAGCAGCTGAGGCTGGGGGCTGAGAGACCACATGGGAGGCTCCTGACTGCAGCTCAGCCAGCCCTGGGCCAGAGAAGAAGAGGAGGACAGGGCTGGTGAGTGTGCAGGGCACAGCGGCAGGTGGGCTGTGGAGGAGCAGGCAGCAGGACTGGGAGAGACAGGGCTTTCTCCAAAAGCAGGGGTTGCAAGGAAAGGGAACGGGTTTGGGTTTGGGTTTGGCCTTTTGGAGAGGGACCCAGTCGGCAAAGGTGTTTGGCTTCTCTGCACATGCAGAGAGGGAGTAGGGAGATGGTCCTTAGGCTTTATCGGCAAGGGAGTGAGAGTGAAGGCTGTGGGTAGGGAACTTCATAATGAACTTTTCTTCAATGATACTACTTTGATTTACTTTAAAGGTCACTTCAACATTCTATTAATGAATGGAGATTAATTTCTGTCTTCTTACTTAACATCCTGACTCTTGCTATCAGGCACTTTCCTCTGACATTTTCTCAGATCAGATGAATTACTAAACTTTCTCAGGTCCTAATGAGAACTTCAAAAGCTTTTCAAGATTTGGATGTACTGCAATATTCCCGTTCTCACCTGCACTGCTAATTAAATAGAATTGTGTAATCATATTGCATAGTATTTTGTTTGAAGTCCGTCATGGGGGATGATTTCATTCACTCTTCCGTCCTGTAAAAAATGCCATAGATCAGCCCAAGTGCACAGAAGACATTGCAGGCTTGTTCTGCCAACAAGGGACTGTGTGACAAAAAGGAGCCCCTAAGCTTTGCTGGTCTTTTCAAAATGTGTCAAATGGGAGCAGGATGTGGACTGTCACTGGATCACCTCCTCTGTTCCATAGAGAGATAGAGAGGATTGAAGCTAGTGCTTCAAGAAGGGGGTAGGCCTTCAAGAGGACACTCCCTCAGCTTCCCTCTTAAAACAGAGATGCCCCAAATTTGGGGTTCTCTGTAAAGTTTTATTTGAGGGAGAGCAAATGTTTCTTAGTGTAACATCAAATTTTACTTTTTCTTTTGGTGAGGGCATGTGGATATGGGTGGAACTCATCCAAGGCTGTTGAACCCTGATTAAGCCTTCATTTTTATCCCTAGCCATGGCAACCATGGAAGAGTCTGCAGGTAGAGATGGCAGAGTTACTGAAATACTCCCTTTAAATGTTGGGTCGCTGCACTGAAGACAGTCCCCATGAACTGTCTGGATGTGTGGAAGACTCTGAGTAAGCAGAAAATATATGCCTTGTGTTAAGTATCTAAGATTTTAGGGTTCTTGTTTTTCTTTGTTTCTGTAGCATAGCTTAACTCATTCCTACCATTAACACTGTTAAAAACAGCTTGACCCAGGCCAAAGTCCTATTCGGCTCTATGAACCCATGATATGCTAACTTTTAATTCCACATAGTGTTGCTATTCTAAGGTTGCAGATTCAGAGATAGCCCAGCACCATGCAGGCTACACAATGATACTAATCAGAGGGAGTGAACCAAGAGCTAGAAGGACATGCGAGGTCTGATCGATAACCAGAATCAATACTAACCAAAAACAATTGGGGTGTGAGGAGTGGCTAGAGGGTCTTTGAAGGAGATGCCAGTGTAGGTCTGGGCCTTTAGGTGAAGCCCGGTGGTAGGTTGTGGGGTCAGGTCTGGGCATGGAGACTAGAATGCAGCAGTTCTTTGCTAGAATCCGGGGGAAGAACCTCCCTCCCAGAAGTACCAGGAGCGGTCCTATTACATCAGCAATCCAGGGTGCCAGGCCTCACATACTGGGTTTCTCTCTCAGGGTAAGGGAAGAGTCATAAGGACATAATGGTATTTCTTGTGGCCTGGGTGCTTTACATATGCCATCTCTATTTGTTACCACATCTTTGCAAAGTAGACAGATACTCTCTATTATGCTTACAAGAGAAATGCAGGTTGGAGAGTTTAAATAGTTAATTTAATGTATGTCTGCTTCTGAGGACCCTGCCTTTTCCTGCACACCAGGCTGCTTTCCCAAGGAGAGATAAGTGAATAGGGCTGGAGCTGAAGGTCTGTTGGTAGCGCAATGGAGCTGAGGTGAATCAGCTAGGTGTCCTTCCCTTAAACTATGGGTTGCTAGGGTAGGAGCCTTTTACCTCCAGGGATTACCTGGCTGGGGACTTTGGGGCTGAGCCTCAGATGGGGGGCTGACCTCTTCTCTCTCAGTCTCCAGCTGACTAGTGGCTTCGGTGCAGCAATGGGGAGCATCCCAGATCAATGGCCCTCTGATTTCATTGGAACTTCTCCTTTAGAACAATAGCATAAACTTACGCCAATGAGTTCCAGTTGTGAGCAGTGCTGGGCTCATAGATGCCCAGCATCCCTTCACCCACGCTTGGCTCCCATTCTTCAGCTGCTCCTGAACAACCTTCTACTCTTCTTCAGGTCACTGGCATTGCTTGGCCTGCCAGCACAGAGGTCAAGGCTTGGCACTTCTGTTCCCTATTCCAAACTTACCTGCAGCCACCAGCAATACCTGACTCTGTGGCTGGAGTGGTGACAACTTTGAACTGGCGTTCACCCTCCTAATTTCCCCATTCCCTGGCTCCTGGCACCACTTTTCTACTCTGTTTCTATGACTTTTTCTTTTTTTTAAGATTCCACTTATGAATGATAGCATGTAGTATTTGTCTTTCTCTGTCTGGCTTATTTCACTTAACATAATGCCCTCAAATTTCACCCATGTTGTTGCAGACAGTAGGATATCCTTCTTTCGCATGGCTGAATAATATGTTTCACATCTTCTTTATCCATTCATCTATTGACAGTTAGGTTGTGTCCATGTCTTGATTGTGAATAATGCTACAATGAACATGGACGTGCAGATAATTGTCAGATCTTGTTTTCCTTTTTGTTAGATATACACCGGGAAGTGGGATTGCTGGGTTATATGATAGTTCTATTTTTTTTTTTATTTTTAGGAACTTCTATACTGTTTTTCATAGTGGCTGCACCACTTTACACTCCCATAAAATGGCATTATTTAAATGTTTATTTGGCATTTATTACACATGGGTGGTGCAGAAAGAAACAAATCTCTTACTAATAAAAGCAGCACCTGGAAACAGATTCACTGGCATGAAGTCAACATTCTGTAACACCATCACGCACTTCCCATTTTTCTGTACTTAATGTTTTCTTTTCCGTTATCTCCACAATTTCCTAAAACCAAAAGGCCTCTTGGGAGATATATTTAAGAGGTTAAAAATAGTTGGTAAAATAAATCACTATTTTTTGATACACAGCATTAGCTGTGTCTTCTGGGATTCCATATAAATTCAATGATGGTGACAGCTGGTTTTTCCAGTTACTGTGGCTCTAAAGAGAGAGATCTGGGAGAGAAATAAGTTTTCTTTGTGTAATGATAAGGCATAACATCCTCCCAATGGCTATTATTTTATATACAGTTGAGAAAAGTCCCATTTTAGAGAAAAATCTAAAAAATAACAATGGAATTCTTGTAGCTAGGTAAAAGTTTTTGCTAATAGCTATTTAATCAAATTAATTTCTTTACTCATGCATTCATTAACTTAAAAACATAGTGTGAGTGTATGTGTGCAAGCACTGTGCTAAGTGCTGGGAATGGTTGGTGCACAGATCCAAATATATTCCTTTTTTGCAAGTTAGGTGGTATAGTCCTATGGAGAGCTAAGGGAGGTCCCAGGTCATACTAGAGCAAGTAGGTCAGATTCTCACTGAACCTGGAGAGTCTTCAAAGGGAACCAGAGAGCTCAGGGCTTTTGTCCTGGCACTACACACTCTGTGACTTGGAGGAGAGAGAGAAAGGCATGGTTGGTTATGGAAGTCGAATGCCAGGCTGGTGGCAGTGCAGGGGGCACTGGTCATTGTGATGGGATAGCTGACACCTGTAGCTCTTGCCCTGTGTCAGGCACACATTAGTTAATTGGATCCTCACAGCTATCCTGAGGGGCTACTATTGTCACCATGTTACAATGAGGTAAAATGGTGACTTTATGAGGAGACACCAGAGCTTGATTTCTCTCTGCCATGTGAGGTCACAATGAGAAGACAGCCTTCTGAAAGCCAGGAAGAGAGCTCTCACCAGGACCTGAATCAACACACAGCTTGATTTTGGACTGCTAGCTTCAGAGTTGTGAAAAATAAGTCTGTTGTTTAAGCCATTCAGTCTATGGTACGTTAATTAGAAGCTGAGCAGAGTTAAGACAAGGATGGGAGTTCTCAAGAATCAGGTTGGCATTATGGAAGCACTAGAGTAGATTTGGACCTCTAGATAGGACTGATATGTAGAGAAGACAGTGATGGGGGATACTTAGCTGAGGACACCTCTCAGGAGGCAAAGAGCAGAGGATATACCTGAGACCCCTTGGCTCAACGAACATGGTCCTGGTCTCTTGGGACCCCTCCTCTGCTGCTGCTGAGGCCCAGGGGATAAATTAACCTATCTTTTTTGGAGAGAATGTATATTCTCTTCCCGTGGCTTTTGGCACTCACTCACCAGTTCATACACTTAAGTGATATCGCAGTGAGGACTCTCACCCACAGGACACATTTCCCCAGCCACTTGCTTTCCTAACAGGCTCACACTACTCTCCTCTCTGCAATTTTGGAAAACTTAGCCTCCCTAAAACCTTGGTTTCTGGGACTGTGAAACACACTAACAATAGCACCCATATCAGAAGACACCAGAGAGATTCAGAAGAGATGGCACATGGCAAACAATCTCTGCTGGCCACTGGTGGTGCCAAAGATGGGAAGAGGAGGTTTTTCAGATCCTTCTCCAGCCTCCAGAAAAGGTCTCACTTTTTTTTTGGGGGGGGGTACAGTTTAGCTGATAATGTGCAAATATATGGTATGAGGGAGGTTTAAAATCCCTCACCTCAGTTCAGCATGTGAGCCCTCAGTCAACCAACTCAGGTTTGAGACCTTACTCTGCTCACTACACATGTGACCATGGAGACATTTTATTTTATTTTTAAAATGAATTTTTATTTGTTAATTATAGTTGACATTTGATATTATATTAGTTTCAGGTAGATTATATTACTGTACATTATATTACTGTATTCAGGTATATTATATTGCTGTATTATACTAATATGGCATAGTGATTAGACATTTATATATTATGAAGTGATATGCCCTTTATAGTACTCACCAGGCACCATGCATAGTTATTACAATATTATTTTCTATATTCCTTATGCTATTCTTTACTTGCCCATGACTATTTTATAACTACCAATTTATACTTCTTAATTCCTTCACCTTTTTCACCCAGTCTCCTCCTCCCCAAAAGTTTGTTCTCTATATCTATGAATCTATTTCTATTTTGTTTGTTCACTTATTTTGTTCTTTACATTTTACATATTAAGTGAAATCATATAATATTTGTCTTCGTCTGACTTATTTCACTCAGCATAATATCCTCTAGGTCCATCCATGTTGTCGCAAATAATAAGATTTCATTATTTTTTTTTTTTTATGGCCGAGTAGTAGTCTGTTGTATATATGTACCACCTCTTCTTTATCCATTCCTCTATTGATATACACTTAAGTTACTTCCATATCTTGGTTATTGTAAATAATGCTGCTGAGAACATAAGGATGCATATAACTTTTCAAATTGGTGTTTTGGATTACTTTGGATAAATACCCTAAAGTGGAATTGCTGGGTCATAAGGTAGTGCTATTTTAAATTGTTTTGGAAACTCCATGCTGTTTTCCATAACAGCTATAGCCAATTTGCAGTCCCACCAATAGTGTACGAGGGTTCTCTTTTTTACACATTCAACATCCTTGTCAACACTTGTGTTTTTGATTTATTGATAGTCATTTGGACAGGTGTAAGGTAGTATCTCACGTGATTTTATTGCATTTCTCTGATGATTAGTGACCTCAGCATCTTTTCATGTTGTCTACTGGCCAATTGTATTTCTCTTTGGAGAAATGCTTATTCAGGTCATCTGCCCATTTTTTAAAAATTGTATTGTTTGTGTATTTGGTGTTAAGTTGTATGAGATGGGTTCTTTATAAATTTTGACTATTAACCTCTTCCAAATGTATTATTGGTGAATATTTTCTCCATTTAGTAGGTTGTCTTTTCATCATGTTAATGGTTTCCTTTGCTGTGTAAAACATTTTAGTTTTATGTCCTATTTGTTTATTTACTTTTTTGTTTCCTTTGGCTTAGGAGATACATCAGAGAAAATATATTACCAAGAACAATGGCAGAGAGTTTACTGCCTATGTCTTATGGTTTTGGGTCTTACATTTAAGTCTGTAATCATTCTGAATCTATTCTTGTATATGGTGTAAGAAGGTGGACCAGTTTCATTTTTTTTGCATGTATCTGTCCATTTCACAATACCATTCATTGAATAGACTATTTCTTTAACTCATTGTATATTCTTGCTTCTTTTGTCATAGGTTTATTGACCAAATAGGTGTGGGTTTATTTCTGGGCTCGCTATTCTGTTCCATTGATCTATGTGTCTGTTTTTATGTCATACTATGCAGTTTTGATTACCTGTTAGTATAATAGCTCTAATTTTGTTCTTATTTCTCAATGTCTTCTGGGATTCCATATAAATTTTAGAATTATGTGTTCTAGTTTTGTGAAAAAATATCATTGCTATTTTTGATAGGGATTGCGTTAAATCTTTAGATTGCTTTGGGTAGTATGGGCATTTTAACAATGATAATCCTTCCTATCCAGAACATGCTATATGCTTTCATTTTTTGTATCTTCTTCAATTTTCTCTTTAATGCCATAACAATTGTCCCAGTATGGGTTCTTTCACTTCCTGGGTTAAATTTATTTATAGGTATTTTTTATTTATTTTTCAATGTAACTGTAAATGAGATTGTTTTCTTAATTTCTCTTTCATTATTGGTGTAAAAAAATACTACCAATTTCTTAATATTAACTTTGTGTCCTGCTACGTTACTGAATTTATCAGTTCTAACTATTTTTGGGTGGAATCTTTAGGGTTATCTCTATATAGTATCATGTAATCTACAAATAATGATGGTTTTACTCCTTCCCTTTAATTTGGATGCACTTCCTATGAGACATTTCTAAATCTTGGGTCTCTTACATGTAGCTCCACAAGGCTCATTGTTCACACTTGGGTATTGTCAGGGTCCAATGGGACCAAGTACTAACTAGGTGCATCTTGTACTTGCCAACATATCATAAACATGCCTGAGTAGCTCTTCTTTGAAATAAATATATCATGCATAAGTCTACCAGGGGTGCCATAACAAATAACCACAAACTGAGTGGATCAAACAACAGAATATTTATTGGCCAGTGGAGGCTAGAAGTTTGAGATCAAGGTGTGGCAAGGTTGGTTCTTTCTGAGAGGTGGGAGGGAGAAGCTGTTCTGTGCCTCTCTCCAGCTACTGGTGAATTGCTGGAATCTTTGGCATTCCTTGGCTTCTGCTGCATCATCCTGACCTCTGTCTTTATCATCACATAGTATTCTCCCTGTGTGTGTGTGTTTGGGGGGAGTATGTGAATGTGCGTGTCTCTGTGTGTGTCTTTGTCCAAATTTCCTCTTTTATAAGGGCATAAATCATATTGAATTAGGGGCCCATCCTCCTTTTAATATGACCTCATCTTAACTAATTACATTTGCAGCAACTCTCTTTTCAAATAAGATCAATGTCTGAGGAGCTAGGGGATAGGAATTCATCATATGATTTGGGAGGAGGGTACAATTCAACACATAACAACCAGGTTATTAAAGTCAGTCTTTCTCCCTGGTTTCCACTGAGATCTCCAAAGCTAAGAAATATAATCATGGATGTCAACACCAGAAGGTGTCTAGACCCTCACCTTGGTGACACAGGTGCTGTTATTGGGAACACTCACCTTCAGCCTATGAAAGGTAGGTGCTTGCAGAAGCCTGGGGAGAACAGTGTCTGGGGAAGGAACGTTGCAATCTTTGGCACTCCTCCACTGCAGGCAGGGGAAGGCAGTGCTCTTCCTCACTTCAACCAAGTGGGGACCTTGCAGAGGGCTCAATATGCCCCCACTGGAATTTGGAGGGATGTAAGGGGCTTGTGTCTGACACCTTTGTGGTAAGTTGCCGGAGCCAGCCAGCTAAAGTCGAAACAGCACCTAAAAGAGGAGGGTGAAGCCTAAGGAAAAAAGAAGACAGGAAAGTGCTTCGGGAGGGCATACAGTCAATGCTGCAGCCTTGTCTTTATTTAGCTCAGCCTTTATATATGTTTTAGGATACAATAGCAAAGCACAAGGTATATCATTTGAATGCTAACATTCACACAAGATCATATAACATTCTTGTTATCTGGGAAGTAACACATTCCATTATCTTAAAAGGATTTCTTTAGGAGGCAAACCTCCCCTCCAGGGGTCAGTACTAATTAAAATTAACCATTTGCTTCCTTTAACCATTGATAACATAGTCCTCAGCAGCTGCTTTAGGGCTCTAAGCAGTTTCAGCAACTGTTTTATGGCTCCCAAACTATGTGACACCTTCAGTGCCTTGCAATGGCTCCTGACAGTAAGTCTAAGAGTGAGAGGTAACCAGCTGGTGGGGGAGCTGGAGAAAGGGCAGTGGAGTGGGAGGACCTGCAAGATTATCACTGCTGAGTAAGCAGGTGTGATTTCAGAGGGAAGAGGGGACCCTAGCAGGTGTGAGCCCTTAAAGTCTGAGGGGGGAATAGGCCATTAGAGGTGTAGGGATTGATTGGCCAGCCAGAAGGATGAGAGCTGGCTCAGGTCAGGGACTTCCCAAGAGCCTTTCCTCCCACCTCCACTCCCCCTCACCACCCTATTTCTGGCATAGGTGTGAAACATCAGCCTCACATGGAAGGCTACGTGCTAGTCACCCTCACTCTCCCACCACTTGCCAGTCCACTGGGGCCTGGTCTATTGACCTGACTCTGGCCAGAGAAAGTGCTGATTACCCTCAACATTGACACCTGTCAGGGCCTGGGTCCCAAGCCATCTGGGGAAGGAGGAGGAGTAAAATAGGCATGAGTGTGGGCTTTGATAAATAATGGCTAGACTGCAGTTGTGGAGGGAATAGCTGGGTGGGGCTTTATTACCTGAAAATAATTGGAAAACCTCTACTCCAGATGTCAAAACAAACAAAAAACAAAAAAAAACAAAAACCATACACCAACCTAAAGAAAAAGCTTAAAGCTTCTTATTTTTACTTTCTCTTTGGCATTTGGTGAATAATATTTCTAAGTGCATAAAATAAAATATAGAGTGTGATGAAGGAAACAAATTATATTATCAAAATATTTTTAAAAATACAAATTTGTGATTAAGCTAGCTGTATCTACACTTCTTAAAATAATATGTGAAACAGCAGCAGGTTGAACAACTAGCACTATGATGTAGTGAAAAGTAGAACTAATATTTTGAGATCTCTGCCACAATTGCAATATGATATGAAACTATCTGTGGTTTCTATCGTTGACAAGTCACATGTATTCCTAAAACTTCTGTGGCTTACTGATTATATTCAAAATGGGAAGAAATGCAACATTTTAGTTAAAAGTTACTAAAAATATAGATGTAATTGTTTTCTCATCCAAGTTTATGGGACCCTGAATTTAATGTTTTGTCTTTGGTGGGAAACTCTGGAGCCCAGATAGACAAATCCTACTTTAAAGAGATAGTGGAAGAAAAGGAATGAAATTCTGTTACAATTACAGTGCATTGAGCCTTGTTCATGTGTGAGACGGTCACACAGTGTTGCAGAGTAACTCCTTTACAGACATCTATAGCCAATGCTTTGATCTTTCAGGAAAAAATATCAGCTTCAAAACCTTAAGAAGATGCAAACATATCAAAGCTTATGGGGTGCAGAAAAAAGCAGTGCTAAAGAGAAAATAAGAGAATGAAGCTAACAAAAACAAAAACTACTCAAAACATGATCATTTCATAAAAAAGAACTTGTCAGAAATGAAGAAATATATTAGAGAAAATCAACAGTGGATTAGACAAAGCAGAGATTTGAATCAGAGATTTAGAAGATAACATAGCAAAAAACACCCAATCAGAACAGCAACCAGAAAAAAAAATCCCTACCCTAGAATGAGGATAGTTTGAGGGGCCTCTGAGATAACACCAAGAGTAACAGTATTCACATCATAGGGATATCAGAACGAGAAGAAACAGAGCAAGGAATTGAAAACCTATTTGATGAAATAATGACTGAACGTGTCCTTAACTTAGGCATGAAATAGACATACAAGCCCAGTAAGTGCAGAGTCCCAAAGGAGTTAAACTCCAACAGGCTCACACCAAGGCACATCATAATTAAAATTCCTAAAGTTAAAAATAAATACTCTTAAAACCAGCAAGAGAAAAGCAGTTAATTACCTACAAGGGAGCTCCCATAAGACTGTCAGATGAATTCTTAACAGAAAGTTTGCTGTCCAGAAGAGATTGGCATAAAATATTCAGAGTGATGAAAAGCAAGGTCCTGCAAACAAGATTACTCTACCCAGCGAAGCTCTCATTTTGAATCAAAGAACAGATAAAGAGCTTCCCAAACAAGAAAAAGCTAAAGGAGTTCATCACCACCAAATCAGTATTACAAGAAATGTTAAAGGAATTTCTTTAAGAAAAAAGATTTAAAAATTGGGTGATAAAATGGCAATAACTATGTACCCATCAATAATCACTTTAAATGTAAATAGATTAAATGCTCCAATCAATATGTACGGTGGCTAAATGGATAAGAAACCAGACCCTTACATATGCTTATTATAGGAGATTCACTTCAGATTCACACACAGACTAAAAGTAAAGGGATAGAAAAAAAAAAGTTTCATGAGAATGTAAACAAACAAACAAACAAATAAAAGCTAGGGTGGCAATACTTATACCAGACAAGATAGACTTTAAAACAAAGGCTATAACTAAAGACAAAGAAAGACCTAGTAATCCCACTTCTAGATATTTATCCAGGGAAACCCAAAACACTACTTCGATGAGACATGGGCATCCATATATGTTCACTGCAGCATTATGTACAATAGCCAAGCTATGGAAGCAAGCTAAGTGTCCATTCATAGATGAATGCATAAAGAAGATGTGGTACATACATACAGTGGAATATTACTCAGTCATAAAAAAGAATGAAATCTTGCCATCTGCAACAACATGGATGGACCTAAAAGGTATTGTACTGAGTGGAGTAAGTCAGACAGAGAAAGACAAATGCTATGTAATTTTACGTATGTGTCGAATCTAGAGAACAGGATAAAAAATCAAACAAAACAAAACCAAACTCAGAGAGCATTTTGATGATTGTCAGGTTGCGGGGTGGAAAGATGAGTGAAGGGGGGAGGGGATTAAGAGTTACAAATTGGTAGTTATGAAATACTCTGGGGGTTGTAGAGTATAGCATGAGGAACATAGTCAGTAGTATTGTAACAACTATATGGCGTCAGATGTGTACTAGATTTATTGGGGTGATTAATTTGTAAGTTATCTACATGTTTAATCACTAAAACTAATATAATATTGTAGTCAAGTAGAATTTATAAAAATAAAAATATAAAAATTAAAAAGAAGGTAACTCAGTGTGGTGAGTCATCTTCTAGTCCTAAATAGCATTTAAGAATATTTTCATACAAATATATGTATGGAAATTTCTTCTGAGCCAAGGCAAGAGTTTGAAAAATGTATGTGTGTTGCAGTGTTGTGTGTTCATTTTTTGTGTGTATGTAAATGGTGTGTACAGTGTGAGTGGATGTGAGTGTGTGTTGTGTCTGTATATGAGTGTGTGTACCTTTGTGTTTGTGAGTGTGTGTGTGTGTGGTGGTGTGTGTGTGTGTGTAGGAAGAGAGTGCTTGAGAATCTTAATCCAGAGGGATGAAGCCACGTTTGTAGTCTGGGCTCTCAGGTACCACAGAAGGACCTGAACTGCTGTGAACTGTGGGAGGTGGCTGGATGTCAGGAGCATTATGAGGCACTGAAGGTGTCATGTAGTTGAAGGATGTTTAGGAACTTATGTAAATGTCAGCATTCCTATGGTATGTACTCTGTGCTTTGCTATTGTATTTCAAAAGATATATAAAGGCTATACTAAATAACTCTAGGCTGCAGCAGTGACTGTATGCGCCTCCCAAAAGTTCTTTCCTGTCTTCTTTTTCTTAGGATTCACCCCCCTCTTTCAGGTGCTATTCGACTTTAGCCAGCTGGCTCCGGCAGCTGGAGGGCTAATGTCAGAGGCAGAACCTGATCTCATAGCCTAGGTGGATAGATGGATGGGGCTCAACGGTGGTAGGATGTGCAGGCTAGGCAGTGAGCCAGGGAACAGGACTCTGGCCTCTGGCCCAAAATGCTGGATTTATACGAGAGGCACAGGGCTGTGAGTGTGAGATTTGCTCGGTTTGCATCTTTTCCAGTGAAGGTAGTTAAGAACTAGTGGTTTATACGAGACCAATCTAGAGAGTTTGCAACATGCTGATGGCTCCCTACAGCTGTCAGCCAAAGACAGAGGCAGACTAGAGTTAACATTTCCTCATCTCTCTTTCCATAGCAAGGAGCTAAGGGGGTGTTGAATAGGTACCCCAGTGTCCTTGACCCTGGGTGGGGGGAGTCTGAGGTGGTAACCCCACAATTGAAGCATTTTTTTTGTTGACTGTCTTTCTGGGCTGGCTCAACCTCCTCCCTCACAAGTACCTACTTGCCCCCAGATCCCTGTCTCAGCATCTGTTCTGGGAGAAACCCAGCATCAGGTGTTCTTCCTTCAGGAATATCAACAAAATTTTGATGTTATTGTAGTTTTCCTAGTATACTGCTGCTCTCATAGGTAAAGACAGAAATTTTTACTTAGTCTTCTGATGTCAAACATCTGAATATTTAGAATATCTAAATCTAAGAGAATCCACTGATATATCCTTATTTAACTTTTAAACATGAATCCTCACATATAATGTCCAAAGAAGAAGTGGCAATACTTTCTGGCCCTCACCTTCCTTCCCTTCTTTCTCTCTCTCTCTCTCTCTCTCCATATGTATATATTTCTGTTTATGGAGTTGTTTCCTAATACTCTGTTCAGATCAATTGCAGTTTAGAACTGGGGGACACCACCCATGTTGATTTTGGGTCTAAGGAGATGGGTCTCTTTCTTTCTTGAGGTCCTTGAAAATCCATAAATTCTGACTTTTTTTAAATAAGAAATTTCATAGGCATTCTTCGAAATGGACCATCCAGTCCAGGAAACCAAGGAACCCATTTCTGACCTGAAACTTGTTTACTCCTTAGGGGAAAGACATGGGTCCAGTCAATGAGCATGGTGCCAGTGGGGACTGGTAAGGAAGGCACGTCATTGTCAACTCCGTTTTCTGACTAAACAAACACTATTATGACTGGTTAAAATGAAAAGAACAATCTTTTTTTAAATTGGGAAACTGGCACTATCACTTGGGAAACTATTTTACTTTCCATTTTAAACACATACTTATTTGAATATTCCTCATACAACCAGAATGAATTTGGTGTTTACCTAGAAGTTAGACTTAATTTGGCACTTGTGGCAAATGTTGACAGTTTTGTTAAATTTTTAATGATTCCCTTTTAGTTCAATGGCTAATTGATATAAAAAAATAATGAAACCAGAATGTGAGGCATTAGCAGACCGTGTGTTGAATTGTCACAGTTCCAATATTTTTTAACCTTAGGCATAATGTGTTAACTAGTTTTCCAGCATGACAAAAAATATCTATATATAAGAACAGAACAATTTATATGATTTCTACAATTTGTATTCTTTATAAGCAGTGCCTCAATCTATTAAAATTAACAAATTTAAATTTAGTTCAATGCTTAAGGAAAAAACCCTATGAGAGACAAATTTATAAATATGAAGAATATGATTTTATATAAATCTTTCCGGTGTTCACTGTAATTACATTACATAAAATGTTTCTTTTCATAGACAGTCAGAAGAATAGCTCTTATGAAATGAACAAAACTTTCTGGCAAGCATCGGATTATATACAACCTGCTCACAAAGGATCTAAAAGTGCTGCCTTAGAAGCATAAATTACCACTAACATGCTGTGGAACGAGGCTGGTGAGTGGCTATTTCTGAGACGTCTTCCTCTCTTCTCAGACATTCAAACCCATCTTATATAAAGCCTTAAAGGAAACTAAGCTGTGGTGGCAGAAGTGAAACTCTCACGCAAATATTCAAAGGTAACCCTTTTAAAGCAAAATTGGCTGAAGTTGCCTTTTTATGTTAAAAAAACAACAACAAATGCTGTTGTTTAAATCAGTAGATGGACTTACAGCAGATGCCAAAACATGTGACAACAGCAATAATTCAAGAAAAAGCGTATGTGAAAATTTAAAAAACATACTTTCAAGTTAAGACAAAAAATGAAGGGGAGCTATGATTTTCTACCAGTCAAAAAGCTTAGTCATTATCACCAATGTTAATCATTTTACAGTCATCAGTGGTCACAGCTCAAATTTGTTTTAAGTTTAATTCATCTCAAAAAATTTTTTAATTAAGTTTATTGGGGTAACATTGGTTATTACAATCATATAATTTCAGGTATACATTATTATTTGACATCTGTATATTTTTATTGTGTGTTCACCACTCAAAAAGTCCAGTTTCCTTCAGCTATCATATTTTTGATCCCCTTTACCTACTTCACCTCCTCTACCTTCCTATCTTTGAACCCCCTTTAACCTCTCTAGTAACCGTCCCCCACACCTAGTAACCACTACTCTATAGTCCTCTGGTAACACTAGTCTATAGTCCATGTCCATGGGTCTCTGTTTGTTTGTCTTGCTTATTGGTTGCCTTTAGGTTTATATCCCACATATAAGTGATATTATGTGGTTTTCAACTTTTTCTGTCTGGTATTTTGCTTTGCATGATTAATCTCGAGTCCATCCATGTTGTTGCAAATGGAAGTATTTCATCTCTTCTTATGGTTGAGTGATATTCCATTTATATATGTACCACAGCTTCTTTAGGCCAATCATCTATTGTAAGACACTTCATTTGCTTCCATGTCCTGGCCACTGTGAATAATGCTGCTATGAACATCTTTTCAGATATTGAATTTTCAAGTCTTTGGGGTAAATACCCAGTAGAGGGATTGCTGGTCATATGATAGATCAATTCTTAGTGTTTTTTGAGGAACCTCCATACTGTTTTCATAGCGGCTGTACCAATTTGCAGCCTCACCAGCAGTATATGAGGGTTCGTATTCTCCACATCCTCTCCAACATTTGTTACTGCTTGTCCTGATGCTTGTAGCCATTCTAACAGGTGTGAGATGATATCTCATTGTGGTTTTGATTTGCATTTCCCTAATAGCTAGATGTTGAGCATCTTTTCACATATATTTGTTGGCCATTTGTATGTCTTCTAGGAGAAGTTCTGTTCAGTCCTCTGCCCATTTTTGATTGGATTGATTGTTTTTTGTTATTGAGTTGTATGAGTTCTTTGTATATTTTGGATATTAGGCCCTTATTAGAGGTGTTGCTTGCAAATATATTTTCCATTTGGATGGTTGTCTCTTTACCCTGTTGATGGTTTTACTTTTTCTTTTCTTTTTGCTGAGCAGAAGCTTTTTAGTTTGAGTTAGTCCCATTCATTTATTTTGCTTTTACTCCCTTGCTTTGAGGTCGATTCATAAAATCCTCTTTAAGTCCAAGGTCCTTGAGTTTAGTTCCTATGTTTTCTTCTATGCATTTTATTTTCAGGTCTTATATTCAGGTCCTTAATCCATTTTGAGTTAATTTTGGTGTGTGGTGATAGAAACAAGTCTAGTTTCATTCTTTTGCAGGTGGCTTTCCAGTTTTTCCCAGCACCATTTATTGAAGAGGCTTTCCTTTCTCCACTGTATATTTTTGGCTTTTTGTCAAAAATTATTTGCCCATATAAATATGGGTTTACTTCTGGACTCTCGATTTGTTCCACTGGTCTATGTGTCTGTTTTCTGCCAATACCATGCTGTTTTGATTACTGTCGCTTTGTAGTATAATTTGAAGTCAGGCAGAGTGATGCCTCCAGCTTGTTTCTTTTTTCTCAGGATGGCTTTGGCAATTCAGGTCTTTTGTGCTTCCATAAAATCTGATGATTTTTGTTCTATTTCTTTAAAAAATGCTGATGGGATTTTGATGGAGATTGCATTAATCTGTATAATGTTTTAGAAATATGGTCAGTTTAACTATGTTGATTCTTCCAGCCAAGAACGCGAATATTTCCATTTCTTTGTATCTTTTGATTCTTTTAATAGGGTCTTATAGTTTTCATTATATAGGTCCTTCATGTCTTTTTTAAATTTATTCCTAGGTATTTTTTTCTTTTTGTTGCAATTGTGAAAGGAATTATTTTTTCTATTTCTTTTTCTGACACTTCATTGTTAGAGTATACAAATGCTATAGATTTTTGAAACATTGATTTTGTATTCTGGATACTTTGCTGTATTTGCTTATTTTTCTAGGTAGTGTTCTTGTAGAGTTTTTAGGGTTTTCTGTGTAGAGAATGTCAGTTTGATTTCTTCAGTTCCTATTTGGATGCCTTTATATCTTTCTCTTGTCTGATTGTACTCGCTAGGACCTCCAATGTTATATTGAATAAGAGTGGAGATAGTGGACAGCTTGATTGTACTCGCTAGGACCTTCAATGTTATATTGAATAAGAGTGGAGATAGTGGACAGCCTTGCCTTTTTCCTGATCTTAGAGGGAAGGTTTTTAGTTTTTCACCATTAAGTATAATGTTGGCTGAGGGTTTGTAAATAGATGGCCTTTAATATGTTCAGGATTTTCCTCTATACCAATTGAAGTGTTTGATAATAAATAGATGCTGTATCTTGTTGAAGGCTTTTTCTGCATCTATTGATATAATCATATGATTCTTATTTTTTTAATTTTCACATGGTGAACCATCCTCATTGCCCCTGGGATGAAGCCCACTTGATCGTGGTGTATAATCTTTTTAATATGTTGCTGTATTCTGGTTCACTAGTATCTTATTTAGGATTTTTGCATCTGTGTTCATGAGAGATATTGGTCTGTAGTTTCTTTTTTTGTGTTATCTTTACCAGGTTTTGGTATCAGAGTAATATTGGCCTCATAAAATGAGTTGGGAAGTATTGCCTTCTTTGATTTTTTGGAAGAGTTTGAGGAGAATAGGTATTAAATCTTCTTTGAATGTTTGGTAGAATTCACTGGTGAAGCCATCTGGTCCTGGACTTTTACTTTTTGGTAGGTTTTTGATGATTGTTTCAATTTCCATACTGCTGATTGTCTATTTAGATTTTCAGTTTTCTTGATTCAGTCTAGGAAGGTTGTATTTTTCTAAGTACTGGTCCATTTCTTCTAGGTTATTAAATTTGGTGTTATATACTTTTTCATAGTATTCTTGTATGATCCTTTGTATTTCTGTGATGTCAGTCATAATTTCCCTCTTTCATCCCTGATTTTGTTTATTTGTGTCCTTTCTTTTTTTTCTTTAGTGAGTCTAGCCAGGGGTTTGTCAATTTTATTAACCTTCTCAAAGAACCAGCTCTTTGTTGCATTTATTTTTCTATTGTTTTTGTTTTCAATTTCATTTATTTCTGCTCTAATTTTGATATTTCTTTCCTTCTGCTGACTTTAGGCTTCATTCTTTTCTAGTTTTTTAAGATGAAGTGTTAGGTTTTATTTGGGCTCGTTCTTTTTTTGGAGTAGGCCTGTAATGATATGAACTTTCCTCTTATGACCACTTTTGCCATGTCCCAAAAGTTTTGATATGTTGTACTATCATTATCATTCATTTCTATGTATCTCTTGATCTCTCTTTTTATTTCTTCTCTGACCAGTTATTCTTCAGTAGCATGTTTTTAATCTATGTATTTTGTGTGTTTTCCTGTTTTTTTGCAGTTGATCTCTAGTTTCAAAGCATTATGATCAGAGAATATGGTTGGTATGATTTCAACCCTCTTATATTTGTTGAGGCTATCTCTGTGTCCCATAATGTGGTCGATTCTTGAGAATGTTCCATGTGCACTAGAGAATGAATATATAAGCATCTGTTTTGAAATGGAAGGCTCTGTAAATGTTAATTATGTCCAGTTGGACTAAAGTGTCATTTAAGGATGTTATTTCCTTATTGATTTTCTGTTTGGATGATCTGTCCATATCCAACAGTGGGATATTTAGGTTTCATACTACAACGGTGTTTTGGTCTGTTTCTCCCTTTAGTTCTGTTAGTAATTGCTTTACTTATTTCGGGGCTCCCTGATTGGGAGCATAGCTATTAATAAATGTTATGTCTTCTTGCTGCATGATTCCTTTTATCATTATGACGTGTCCTTCGGTATCTTTCTTTATCTTTTTTATTTTGAAGTCTATTTCATCTGACATTAGTACTGCTACTCCCTTTTCTCTGAATGCCATTTGCTTGAAATATCATTTTCTGACCTTTCACTTTGAGTCTATATTTGTCTTTGGAGCTGAGATGTGTCTCCTAGAGGCAGCATATGGTTGAGTTTTGTTTTTTGATCCATTCTCCAACTCTGTGCCTTTTTATTGGTGAGTTCAGTCCATTTACATTTAGGGTGATTATTGAAATATGAGATCTTCTTATAGCCTTTTTCTTTCTGGTAGCTTGGTGTTTCCATTGCTTCCTTGTCCATGCATTTCTGTTTTCTTATTTTGGTTGGCTTTTGTAGGTTTTGCCTCTGGTTCTTCTTGTTTCATGTTATATATTTCAGTTCTGAATCTTCAGTATGTGGTTATCATTATGAATATAAAAAGAATAGTTTTACACACACACACACACACACAGTCATCTATTTTCTTCTGCGCATGCCTTACCTCCATTCCCCTTTGCGAATTTGGATCTTTGAATCCTCCTCTTTTCAGTCATTGTTGTCTCAATTTGTCCCTCTTTATACTGAACACTCATTACTATCTTGTTATAACAATTCACTTTATATTATTTAATCTGTAATGCCCTGCTCTTAATAAGGGTTGCACTCCTCTGCTTCTATTTGCCTGATAGTCACTTTACTTCTAATTATGTATTTTTGTTGTTGTTATTTTGTTTTAGGTGAGCTGACCTCTTTCAGTATTTCCTGTAGTGCAGGCCTCGTAGTAAAGGATTCCCTCAATTTTTGTATATCTGGAAAGGTCTTGATTTCTCCTTCATATCCAAAGGAGAGCTTAGCTGGATACATTATTCTAGGCTGGTAGTTCCTTATACTTAATAGTTTAACTATTTGGTTCCATTCCTTTCTGACTTGTAAGATCTGTGCTGAGAATCCAATGATAGTCTAATGAATTTTCCTTTATACATTACTGTTTCCTTCTCCTTGGCTGCCTTGAGAAATCTATCCTTGTCATTGATTTTTGATAACTTTAATACAATGTGTCTTGGTTGTTGCAGAGACGGTTAGGAAGAAGAGTCGGAGTCTGGAAATGGATTAACTAACAAGGATAAGGGAGAGGAGGAATGGCAATGCTAGCTTCCTCAGCTCTGTCTCCATGGCTTTTTATTCTCTCACAAAGCTGGATTTTATTATTATTAGTTACAATCAGATTAGTAATTACATATTACAGTCAACTCTCAAATTCAGCCTCAAGGCCACCACTGTGTTATCAGCTACTCCCTCTTCTTACCCTTGTGCCTAGAGCAAGAAGTCCCAGAATAGGTAAGGCATGTGTGCCCTCCCTGTAGTGTGTGACCTTGTTGCTCCAAGCACCAAGCATCCTGACATGACTGCAGGCATCTCTCACAACATATCCCCCTTTTCATTTTGCTGAATTTTATTCAGCATTACTGAGAACGCAGCCGCCTGAGTCTTTCTTAATCCTTGGCTTCTTGAGAATCTCTTCTAGATTTACGACAGAGAGAATTAAGATGGTCTTATTTTTAGTGGGTCCTCTGTCTGATGCAGGGTCCATTGTTCTGATGTCTGTGGTGGAGGCGCAGCCTTGATTCTGGTATGGTGAATCCAATGATGGTGTCCAGCAACCTTGATCATGGTGGGTGTTGTGAGGATGACAGGGAAAGGTCCATCCCAGCAGGGCTTAAGCCTTTCTCACCCAGATCCATCGCCTGGAGCATGGTTGTGTGGCTGGACTGGATATTGATTGGTTGTTCTAGTGGCAGAGACCAGTTGGGTCTCCTGCCATGCGAGAGAGGAGCTTGCAAAGACTTAAGCAGTGACCAAACATTATCTGCTAAGGTGTGATGCCCTTACAATAGGGTGTGATTCCCTTACACAAAGGGTGCACCATGCCCTAAATAGGGTGAAGGGAAGGAGGCTTACCCAGTTTTCACCAGTTTCCAGCTTGAACTTAGTTAATGTCTCTTTTAAGGTTCTATTCATTCCTTCTACTTGCCCTGAACTCTGAGGTCTATAAATGCAATGTAATTTCCAATTGATCCTTAACACCTTTGCTAGAGATTGGCTGGTCTGGGCGATAAACGCCAGGCCATTGTCAGACCCCAGTGTTATGGACAGGTCAAATCGAGGCACTATTTCTAAGACTAATTTCTTTGCTACTACCTGAGCGGTCTCCTACTTGGTGGGGAAGGCTTCAGTCCATCCTGAGTAGATGTTAACAGTCTTATTTTCACCCCACTGCAGAGCTTGAGTCACTGCTTCTAGTTCAGCCCGCTGAGCTGAAGTTCCACGTCTTAGGGCTTGTGCCGAGATGACAGTCTCAGTGGTAACCACTGCAGCCCTGGCACACCTGACTCCTTCTGAGAGGAAGCTATTTCCATCCGTAAATAGAGTAGTGTTTGGATTTGGACAAGGGCTGTCTGTCAGGTCCAGTCTGGTGCAGTTGACGTTCTTTAGGACCTAAAGGCAGTCATGCAGGGTTTGGTGAGGGTCATCGTCAGGCAGTAGGGTAGCTGGATTGAGTGCGGCAGTTTTTGGAAACTCCTCATTCCGTGTCCTCAAAGATGAGGTGGGCCTTCTTTTTGAGTTCTTATCCTTTTTCAGGGCACTCATTCTTCCAATGTTCACTTTTTTGCAATACGCGCATTGGTCCTTCTCTAACCTGACTCTCCTGGTCCATTGTTCGCCCTGGGTGCCTGTTCTTGGCCTCTGCCTTTTCCTTTGTTGGTTCCTTTGGCTGGGCTTCTTGGATAGTTGCAAGCAGGATCTTGGTCATCTTCTTAGTCTGTGTTATATCTACCTCATTTTTATTGTTAAACACTCATTGGGCTATCTTGACCAGCTCACACAGGTTCTCTCCTTCAAACTCTTCTATCCTCTGCAGTTTCTTTCTAATATCTGGGGCCGACTGACTGACAAAGGCTAAATTCACAGCCCTCCTATTATTAGGGTCCTCCGGGTCAATAGGGGTATATAACTGGTACAACTCTAAGAGTCGTTCCAGGAACACTGCTGGTGATTCATCTTTAAGTTAGTGGGTTGTCGGGCGGCAGACCGGAGGCCCTGGAGTAGAAGCTGGCAATACCGTTTGAGAGCCTCCTTAACTTGTTTGGTGTTGGGGTCCCAAGGTAGACGGGTATTCAGAAGGACATGACGGATATGGGTAGGATCAGCGGTGGGCTGCCCATTTGGCACTAACACAGCCTTGGCAGCTTCTCGGAGGATCCACTCTTGTTCTTCTGAGGTAAAAAGGACCTGTAGGAGCTGCTGGCAGTAAAAACAGGCAATGTTGTGGTACGATCAAATTTAAGACCCATGGAGCCAATTGAGATTAATTATGAGCCTTTATTAGCTGGCCGGTGACTGACTCTCCCAACTAGAGAATCAGCCCTGAGCCTCTAGAAGGAATAGCTTAAAAAGCCCCAAACACCCCCCCCCCCCAGCAAGCAAGCAGGTTTACAGAAGCTGAAGGCTGGTCATTAACATATCTTTACACAGGATAACTACACCTTTAACATTAGCCTATCTTTGCACAGAATATCTCCTACAACTACCCCCTGTTTAACAATAAACAATGGAAGCAGAAGTTGGCCATTTGAAAAATTTCCACCCTTAACAGCAAGAATAGAGAAAATTCCCACAAAAGCCAAGTAAGCCAGGGCTAGGATCAGCTACTGACCCAGAGTCTACTCGGATGGGGCTACAGAGGTCAGACTAAGGAAAACAGTACATTCGACCATCTGGACAGACGGACACAATATAGACAGACACAAACCAGTCTGGACAGACAGACACAATAAAGAACACAAAACGCTAGCGTACACAACAACCTGTAGCCAAGTCTGACGTCTCAGACCTTGACTGAACTAGGGAAGTATTGCTGCGTCCAGCCTTCCACTAGTTCCCCGACAGATATCCAGGAACCTGGATACCTGTAGTGCAGTCTGACTCACCGGTGAAGCTGCTCCAGATGGCTCATGCCCAATTGTTACAGAATAGTACCTTTTGTCCACCTGCCCTTGTGGGCAAGTCTGCCTGGCATCTGGGGCTGAGGAATGTCTCTCAGTGGCCGTCCCCTAGACGGGGCAGGTCCTCGCCCAAGGTGGCTAGTGTCGTGGGTCTTAGGAGATCTCTCCCTTAGGAGAAATCTCACTGGGGCCTCCAAATGTTGTGGTTCGATCAAATCTAAGACCCACGTTGCCAATTGAGATAAATTGTGAGCCTTTATTAGCCGGCCAGGGACTGACTCTCTACCATGCAGGGTTTGAGGAGATCAGCCCCAAGCTCCCAAAAGAGGCAGTTTATAAAACCTAGAACCACACAGTAAATCCTTAATGGCGGCTTACTGGAAAATTTTCCACCCTTAACATAGGGGAGCTGAACACAGGCTCGAACAAAGTGAGTAACAAAAACAAGTGATCTACCCCAGCATTCTGTACCTTTAACAAGTGAGTAACAAAAACAAGTGATCTACCCCAGAAGTCTGTAAAATAGTCAACTGTGCTTGAGCACCCAGCTGTAAACAATGCTCTCCAGTTCCCATGCAAATTGGCTTCCCTTTCATTCCCACCGTATAGCTTCTCAATCACTCTCCCTTCTTCAGGGGCCCTCTAGTATCATAAGGTCCAGGCATCCAATTAGAATCATTAACATAAACTGCCACTGACTGAAGCATCTCCCCATTCCATTGCCTCATTTAAAGAGAGATTTGGCATATACGCCCAATATGAATAATTTCCTGTCTCAGCTTGTACCCCACTTACCTGTGCCATAATCAGGGCTGTTATTGCAAGGAATAGGGAAGTTGGAGTTATCCCTGACCTGACTCACTGATTACCCACCGCTTCTTTTTGCTCCCAGAGCCTGACATTCTTCGCTGGGACCCAAAGCTTCTCTGTTCCCGTAGAGATATAAGCAAAACCTCAGCCCTATTTTAATACCTCAGCAGGCACACAATCCCCTTTCAGATTCTTGTAGTATATTGGCTGCTGCAAAGGCTCATTGGCCTGTTTCTCCCAATGATGATGAGCTGCTGGGCTGCCTTGTTTATCATGATTTAAAAAATTTAAAGTATATAATGCTCTATTAAGCCTTTGTCTGGGGTATTCCATAATCCCCCTTTTTGTTTTATAAGCATCTCCTTGAGTGTGCGATTAGTACGTTCTACAATAGCTTGGCCAGTGGAATTATAAGGAATAGCAGTAGTATGAGCAATATGTAGCAAGAAAATTCTGAAATTTACTAGAAACATATGCAGATCCGTTATCAGTTTTTAGCTGAGCTAGTTGCCCCATAACACTAATAGCTTCTAATAGATGGGTGATAGCAGCATCAGCCTTTTCAGAACTTAAAGTGGTAGCCCAAGTGAAGCCTGAAAAGGTGTCAATTGAATGATGGACAAATTTCAATTTACCAATTCAGGATAAGGTGTTACATACATCTGCCATAACATATTAGCTGCTGTTCCTCTGGAGCCAATTAACATCGCCCAATAATTTTTGACAACCATTAAGAGTATTGAGAGCATCTCACCTAATTTCTATTTTTTGAGGAGTAATTTTCTGTTGCAAAATTTTATATCCTAAATATTGATAAGGAACAGAATCTTGTATTTTCTCAGCAGCTATCTCAAGCCCATACTTTTCCAGAGCAGTTTTTCCAAATAAAACCTATTTTCTAATATTTCTTTCTTTTCATGCCAGAAAAGAATATCATCCATGGAGTGATACACAAGTCCCTGAGGGAACTTTTCCCTTAGTTCTTGCATATTCACAAATGCTTGGCACATGGTAGGACTATTAAGCATGCCTTGGGGTAATACTTTCCATTGATATCACTGAGTAGGTTGAGCATTGTTTAGAGTAGGAATTGTAAATGCAAACTTTTCTCTGTCCTGAGGCTGTAGAGGAATAGTATAAAAACAGTTTTTTAAATCTATAATCTTTAAAAACCCATTTGGGGAATTAAGGCAGGGTTAGGGAGCCCAGATTGCAAAATCCCCATAGGCTGAATGACAGCATTAATCCTTCATAAATCTGTTAACATTCTCCATTTTCCTGACTCTTTTTCATAACAAATACTGGTGAATTCCATGGAGAAGAGGAGGGTTCAATATGATTACTGGCCAATTATTCGTCTACTGGTTGCCATAATGGTTCTGATTTCTCTTTTGTCAGAGGCCACACTGCTCAACCCAGACAGGCTATCACTGAGCCATTTAATCGGAAGGGCGAAGCGCTGAGTGGTGGCCTCTAATCTAAATTTGTAAACTCCAAACCATGTTTGTTAAATTTTGGAGATGTGGACAAGGGAGCTACTATGCCTTCTGATTTACCTACACCCTTAAACATGATATTTCGAGTAGCCTGTGATAAGGTAGGAATGTTTAAAGAAGCTCCCCATTGTTGCAATGAATCTCTTCCCCATACATTACTACAATGTTAGCAACATAAGGCTTAAAATAAGCTACTTGCCCCTCAGGGCTGTTGCAAGTCAGTAAGTTAACACTTTGAAAAACTTCTGTAAGATGTCCTATTACCGTGAAATGAGCTTGCATGGGTTTGTATAACCATTGAGATGACCAAGATTGCAGAGAAATAATAGAAACATCTGCTCCGGTGTCAAGCAAGCCTTCAATTTCTACACCATTAATAGATATTTTTAATTTAGGATGCTGTTCACCAATCATGGTTTGCCAGTATCTGTTTCCCTGGACTCCCAAATCCTCCAGGTCTTTTTAACCAGAGCAGCTTTCCCTTGAACATAAGGTAATAATAATATTTGAGCAAATCTTTCTCCTGGTGCAATTTGGGTGGTCATGCTCACACTAACCATGACCTTTATCTCTCCTTCATAATCTTCATCAATCACTCCAGTATGAACAAAAATTCCTTTTGAAGAATAGCTACTTCATCCTACTATCAAGCCCACTGTTCCTTCAGGCAAAGGTCCAAAAATATTTGTTGATAATTTGTACACCCCTCTGGCAGGAATTCAAGTAAAATGCTGTGGTGCAGGAATGTCCAAGGCAGCGCTTTTTGCAGTTGCATGAATTAGATCTCGAACACACTGCCTGGTGGATTCTGACTCTGCATCACTTGATGGGGAAGACCTGAGCTGATGGGAGACTGCAACCCCAAATTGTTTTTCTCTGGGCCCGGGGTCAAGGGCCCTGTTTCTCGTTTTCTGACAACCAGTTTCCATTTCTGTTTCTTTGAGATCGACATTCATTAGTCCAATGAAGTCCTTTCCCGCACCTCTGACAGAGTTCAGTAGGAGCCTGTCCCCTACTAGGAGGTTTTGTATACACTACTTTTCCTTCTCCCTTTTCCCTCTCCTGCAGTCTTTTGAAAGTGCCCCAGTTTCCCACATTGATAACATTTCACTTGAGAACCTTGAAACCCTATCTATAAAGCTCCTGCTAGCAAATTAGCTTGATGTGTCAAAGAGCCAACATCATGACAAGCTTTAATATATCCTTCCAAAGGTGCTCCTTGAGCTTTCAGGGGCCTCAAAGCCCTTTGACACTCTGCATTTGCATTTTCATAAGCTAGAGATTCTAAGAGTAATTCTTGGACTTCTGGAAGAGCCACCGCCCTGACAAAGGCCGTACATAGCCGAGACAAAAAATCAGTGTAACTCTCCCCAGGACTCTGTATAATTTTAGTGAACGACTGAGGATGCTTCCCAGGTGGCTCGACTTGAGACCAAGCTCTTAACACTATTAATTTCACTTGTAACAATGTCTATTCAGTCTAATGACATTGCTGCTCAATAGTGGTAAAGTTTTCTGTACCTGTCAGCTATTCAAGAGTAGCCCCTGGAGGGTTTCGTGCAGTGTTTCTAAGAGGCACCTGTTGGGGTTCCTCTCTCCACCAGGTTTTCATTTGCAAATAAGGATCTGGTTCTAACACAGTTTTTATAATAGCTTCCCAATCTGACACTAACAATTGTTGTTCTGTGGCTCTACTATTTAAAAGGCCTGTCACATAAGTGGACTGCATACCATATTGATTGATAGATTCTTTAAGTATTCTCAGGAATTTATGGTCCAAAGGAGTATAATTCACATTGATACCACCCTGAGGAAATTGAGCATTGGGGGGAAATGCCTGTCTCACTATAGGGAACCCCATCAGCTGAGGAGTAGCTGTCTGTCTAGGAAGATTTTCTGGACTACTCTCTTCATCTTATTTCCTTAGTCAAATCAGGTGAAAGGGGAAAAGTAAATGAAACAGGACCAGCAACTGAAGACTCTGCCCCAAATAAAATATTTAAAGGTGGGGCAGAGGGCTTTTTTTGGTTCTTGAAAATATCCTCCAGTTGGCCCCAATTGCAGTTGCTTCAACCTCTGATTTATTGCTTTTACTTGGGCCAAAAGAATCTGATAAGACTCTTTACTAGGAGGAATGCGGCGTGCACAATCCTCTTTAGATGAGGACTCAGTAGATTCCTCTCGCTCATTACCAGACTCTATTTACTATAGGATTTTCATAAATGGGTTCACGTTCTTCTTGGCGTGCTGCCAAATTAGTTGCAGCACTCTCAGAGTCAAACTGTAGAGGCTGTAAAGTCTGAGACCAAAAATTCCCCATGCTAGAACTATGCCGAAAGTATCGCTTACTCGTGAGCGAATTTATCCCTTTCGGTTTCCAGTGTGATCTGGAAATGAGCTAAAATACTATGCTGCAGGTATCGCTTACCACGAGCAAACTTACCGTTTCGGTTTCCAGCGTAGTTCCGCACCCTCTTCTTCGTGCCCCACGTTGGGCGCCAATTGTTGCGGAGACGGTTAGGAAGAAGAGTCGGAGTCTGGAAACGCATTAACTAACAAGGATAAGGGAGAGGAGGAATGGCAATGCTAGCTTCCTCAGCTCTGTCTCCGTGGCCTTTTATTCTCTCTCTCACAAAGCTGGCTTTTGTTATTATTATTAGTTACCATCAGATTAGTAATTACAGATTACAGTCAACTCCCAAATTCAGCCTCAAGGCCCCCACTGGTTAATCAGCTACTCCTCTTCTTACCCTTGTGCCTAGAGCAAGAAGTCCCAGAATAGGTAAGGCGTGTGTGCCCTCCCTGTAGTGTGTGACCTTGTTGCTCCAAGCACCAAGCATCCTGACATGACTGCAGGCGTCTCTCACAACACTTGGTGAAGGCCTTTTTGGGTTGAGATAATTGGGTGTTCTGTTGACTTCTTGAATTCTAAGCTCCAGCTCATTCCTTAGATTTAGGAAATTTTCTTGAATTATTTGTCTGAAAATTCTTTCTAGTCCCTGCTCCTTTTCCTTGCCTTCGATAATGCCCATTATTCTTATGTTTCCTCTCCTGATAGTATCAGCTAGTTCTTGTATTTCTCTTTCATTATTTTTTCATTCTTTGGTTTTTCTCTTCTTTCTTCTGATTTATTTCTAGATTTCTGTCTTCGATATCACTGATCCTTTCCTCCATTTGGTCGACTCTATTTCCTAGGCTTGCTATTTCATTTTTCAACTCTTGCAGTTGTGTTCTTCATCTCCAGAATATCTATTCTGTTCTTCTTGAGGGTTTCAATCTCCTTGCTCTGCTCATCTAATTGTTTTTTTAATTCCTGAAATTGTTGATATGATTTGTTTTGGATCTCATTGAGTTTTTTCAGAATTACCATCCTAAGTCTGTCATTTAAGTCACATATTTCTGTATGTAAGCTTATTTTCTTGAGATTTTTCTCTTTCTTTCTGAGATGACTCATCACCTTGATCATGGCGTTTAATGGACTATTTCTCCGCATAGGCATTAATAGAAGTATATTTTGTTGTTTTTCCAGGAAGATTTATTAGATAAAGGTGTCTCTTTAGCCTGCTGCAAAGAAGGCACTCTCCTTTTAGTTTCCAGTAGGTGGCGTCTAAGCCTGTTAGATCCCTAGCAGTTTGGGTAGTGTTTGCTCAGATTCCCCTGGGGCTCCAGGGTGATTAATCTTGGAGGGTAGGGGAGGGGGACCCTCTGTGTTGGGGGTTGGAGTATGCAGCTTAGCCTCGGTTTTGGCTCAGCCTCGGTTTGCACCACGCTGGTAAAAATCAGCTGTTTCTCTGCAGTCCTGTCCTGCTTCTCTGCTTTCCACCCTGATGACTGGGCCCTCCAGTCTGTGGCTGCGTACAAGCCCAGGCACTTCCAGGCAGAGCTGATCAGGGAAGTTGCCACAAAAAACCCTCCCCCTCCTCCTACTGGGAGCTCCAGCAGCTGTGAGAGGCAGCTTCTTTATTACTCCCAGTCCACGACCTGACACCAGGGTTCTGACCTGTGGTAGCTTACGTGCAGATCCCATGCTCAGATGTGCTGGTGTGCAGTTTTGGTGTTATTTTGTTGAGTTTTAGATATTCAACTTATGTTGTTTCAAGGGGAACGTCTCTCATCCTGCCATGTTTCTGGTGAATCTTTTTTATTGTTTCTGAAATTTTGCTACCTGATTCTGAGATTTGGCTCAATTCTGACAAAAGAAAAAAAAAGAAAATTGAGTGAAAGACTGTTCATCTAATTAATTAATTCAACAACAGTTATTGGTCTCATACGATATACCAGGCACTAGAGATGAAGAGAGTCCAGTTACAAAAAGTTGCAAATGAGGAAATAAAATACACATTATCTTTTTCAAGAGAGTTAGGATTTCAATATAAATAAATTAGAGATCAGAAATACCATTCATCTTTTATGCATTTTGCACTTAATTTAATATTAGGACTTTTTAATTTTCTACTTGGAGACTATATTAGATTTCCTTTTTAAACAAAGTAGAAAAGATGTGTCAAATTCTTGCTTAATTATCAGAAGAAATAATCATGGAGATACTGTTTATCTCCAGGTCACTTACTTGGGAACCTGTGGTATCCTGAACAAGGATGAGACCTAATAGTTAAGTAACAAGGATTCTGGGTTACTGAAATAGGTGCCTAAGTTTCAACAAACTGTTGTATTTCACTCTAGAAGAACCTGCCAGACTGTACTTTAGACCCTACTGACTCTTGCTTTACACACAGTTGTTATAGATCCAATGCTATGATTTCCTGGTTCTTGAAGACTTCTTACACCAACCAAATAGAAACAAGGAACTGTTAAAGGAAGGCATATATAATGTAGGAATGAGGCATGAGAACTAAATATTAAATCAAACTGTATACAGAATCTGCAATGTCCTACTGCCAGACCCAAAGAAACCTCCAGAACAAAGAAAGACTCCTGCTGGAGTCTAACAAACCATTTACTCATACTGTGAAGGGAAAATAGAGTCTTCAAGTTGTACCCTATGCAAAATAAACACAACCATTCATTTCTCACAGGGAAATTATGGAACAAAGGCTGGGGATTGCCAGTAAGCTTTCTCGCTACATACCCTTAGTTTTCATGCTGCAAACCCATACCATCAAAGGAAAATAGATAACGTCTTTAAACTGAATTTCATAGATACTGAGAATGATATATAAACTGAATTCCCTAAACACTTGGGTCTTTTACTCATTGTCTTTCTGTCTGTCTTTGTCTATCTGTATGTCTTTTTTTCCTCCTGGTCTTTTCTCTATGTTTCTCTGTCCCTCTCAACTCTCTCTCTATTTGTCTCTGAGAGAAGATCATGCTCTGCCTATGGAGTGTTATCCTTTTCTAATAACTTTGTTTGACTCTAACACTGGCATGCACTTGAATTCTTTCTTGGGCTCAGTTATGGGCCCTCCCTCTCTTGGTACAGGACTTGAATCTCCACTCAGGGGAATTCACCCTATCCTGCATGACAGGTCTGGAAGTAAGAAAAAAGACAAAAATGTGAAAAGCAGGAAAAAAATAATGAAAAACATAGCAATCTGAAAGAAGTTCCATGGTCCATTGTCTTGGTTGGGTCTTGAGATGGAAGCAGATACGCCTGTGGGTTCAGGGACATCTGAAGCTGGGGAGGATGGGACTGAACAGAAACTCAGTAAAGAAAGACACTGAACTTGGAGACAAGCCAGCTATAGACAGATTTCAGTGACAGGGTGACACCAGCCATGAGAGGCCAAAATCAACTGTGCCCAAGTGAGATATATCATTTGGAAGAAAGCTTTTCTGGGGAGAAATCTAAGGGGACCATATGGATCTTACCATGGGAGCATCCTACAAGCAACAGGACCAGAGCAGGCCTGTTTAGAATCTACTGGAAATGAAGAACCTCTCCCAGAGGGCTTCTCTTTCTGCTCATTTCAAGTGCTGAGCTTTCCTTCTCTAGTGCTGAGTCTTAAAGAATGAACATTTGGGGGAAGCATAGCACCTAAGTAGGTGATCGTCTTCATTTTATGAGAAGTTTTCTAGGCTTTCCCAGAGACACCTCAAAATAGATGGTCTTAACAACCCTGTACTACTGCTTGGGTGCATACACTGGTCTAGATACTATGGACATAGCAGGAAGCAAGACAGATATATTCTCTACCCTTCTTAGGTGAAATGGTGGATGGAATCAATACAGAGTTCAACATTATCTTATACTTGTTTTGGAACTTGGTAATAAGTACTTAAATAATAAACAATATTAAGCAGTACACTGTGAAAACTAAGAAAAACTAGGACAATAGCAAAGTTTACTGCATGAGTCCTCTCTCTCTCAGCCTCCTCCTGAGTCTCTTGAGGAACAAGTTGTTCTGTGTCCACAGACACCCTTCCTGGAGGTATTTCTCAGACTTTCAGAGTTTTCCTTCTTTGCATTCCTAGTATTCTTCCTACCTCTTTAAAACCTCTTTTCCTTTGTCTCATTCATCAGGGTTTTTTTTTTTTTTTTTTTTTTTTTTTTTTTTTTTTTTTAAATCTCAGTGCTCTGGTGAGTAAAGTTATCTACGGCTATAGTAGATATGAAGTAATGGTGGATACGAAGTAGTCTACAACGTAGTAGAACAAGCTAGGAAGACCTGAGTTCTAATTTCAACTCTTCCATTCAGTGGTTATGTCACCCTGGTGAGAAATGCACCTTGCCTGAACCTTAGTATCCTAATTTGTAAAGTGGGAATAATAGTGGTTACTTCTGGTCAGCTGTGTAAAGATTAAGTGCCTGGCAGGCACATGTTTGGAACACAGAATAAATTCCATTCTCCACTCCTCTCATTCATGATTTTGCCATTTGGTTGAGGGTGATGGTCCACTTTTTCCTACAGAAAAAACTCTAATGGTGGAAATGTCGGGTGGAGTGAGGCTGATGAGAGAGATGTTGGGCCATCAGAACCACTGGACACCCTTACATCAGAGCCCACAGACAACTTACCTTCTAAGTTGTGTGAAGGTGGCCTTCAATGCCAAAATGTGGAGTGTCTCTCAGGCGGCATCCACTGGGTAAGTCTGGTCCCTGGTGAAGACGACATCTCAGGTTAAGTGAGTGGGGAGGCTTCAGAGTTGTTAGCTCTACAATAAATCACCTCAGGAAAGAATACTTGAGTGGCTGGTATACATTGGGGTTTCTAGGGCTGTGTTTTCAAAATTTGGTTATTGTACAAATCCATTTTAAAGGTGAAAGAAAAAAACAACTTTGTCCTCAAAAACATGGATGTCATGTCACCTCTATCATTGAAGTTAATGAGAGAGCACTTCCACAGCTGTTTTCAGAGTGACAACAGAAACGGTTTTAGTTTTCGAAAGGCAACAAACTGTGGGAAGGCAAATATGTGGAGGAAAATAATGGAGTAAGGGTTTTTGTTGTTTGTTTGTTTGTTTGTTTTTTGGTTGCAAATCTATCTCAGCACCAACTTCCTGTCTTCTATATCGTTGTAAAATCTCCTGGGAAGAAGATTTTTGGCAGTTCTCATTTCTTAGAATCCTCTTTTATTCAGATTAGGGAAACTGCAGGAAGGCTTCCTTCTGTATCTGTTGAATCTAAAATGCCTTTAGGTCAAATAATTACACCAAAGTGGCATGTTTTGAGGTGGCATACAGTGAGTCATTTCCCCGATTGGAACTTCAAAAGTTTTATATTTAAAACCGAGTTGGTAGCTGGGTTAAGAGATTCATTTTAGAAGTTGGGAGACAAGAGATCTGTAAAGGGGAGAAAACAGATAGGAACAAGCAGAAAAGAACAAATCTAAGCACACTCTCACATGTCTTAATCAGTCTCTCAGTTTGGGCACAGGTCAGCGCAGTTAAAAAGTCATGTCTCATTTCTGGTGGTATACTCTGGACCCTTCACGACATGCCCGTGGTGCTACTGTGTTATGTAAAGCTGACAACACTGCAGGCAGGTGTTTATAGCCCTAACAGCAGTCATTTTCAGAGTGGCCCCAGTGCACTCCAGCGCTGGCTAGGAATAGCACCTGGGGTCCCCAGGTTTTACTGCAGCAATGTTTCACTGCTGACATGAGTGGGATTCAGTCCTAAAGTCTGAAAAACACATAATGCCTCAAAGCCAACCCATGAATTAACCCTTGGTGTGTTCAAGCTTACGTGGATTTCCTTCTCCAAACAGGTTTGAATGGCAGAACCACTTTGCTTAGGGAACTTTAGGGAAAGATAATGGGCTTTGAAGGATGGAAGCCCTGGGGCCAAAGCTATTTACCTCTGGACCTGTGGGACTCTGTATTTGTGCTGTTTTAAGGTTAGTTGCTTTGTTTCCTAAATCTCTTGACTTTGTTGGCACAGATTTGCAAGCCGGGAAATGGTGTGTAGCTGCACAGAATAAACAGTTTCCCCTAATTCCCACCCACTCACAACCTAACTATAACCCCACAGCTGGGGATTGGGAAATGTTTTCTCAATCCCCTTCAGGAAGAAAAGGAAAAACAAAAAGACAAAAAGCTTTGCTTATACAGAAACACTGCCTCCTGAGGTTTAGTGCCACACAAGGCCCTGCCCTACCAGTTTGCCCGTGGTGCTGTCATCTTGTCACCCATACCTTCTTGTCCAGTCTCCTGGTCCTTCCTCTGATTCCCAGAGCTTCAGACCCCTCTGGTCATGTCCCCAGGACTCTGACCAGTCCTTTCTAATGAATGCTTTCCCAGCTCCAAAAGGACTTCCTTTCCTGAAACTGGTTCCCTGACTTTTGTTTTCACACATACCAATTTCTTAAAAGGCCTCTTCCTCATTCTCTTATAAACGTTTAAAGAACAGATTCTGAGAAAAAACTGATTTCAAACACAATCACACTGTGGTTTCTTCAGGCAATTATTCTCCATGTTCATGGTGTCAGGGCATAGGCCATTGAGTGATGCAATGGGGACCTCTATGGGGTACAGACCAGGAGTCCCACTGATGGCCTGCAGGGACCTTTACTGAGGAGGGCCCTGTAGTTCTTAGTTTCCCAGGAGAAACCAGGGTTAGCAGTGGCTTAAATAATGAGAACACAGTGGGAAGGCTTACCCAGGGCAGCACAAGCAAAGCTTACCTCTAACCTTATCCCCTACTTCCCTGTCAAGCAGAATACCTGCTCTCCCACAAGTATAGCTTTATTTTTTTCTGTCTTTCATCTTCATAACAAGGCCTCCAGGGGAGTGCTGCCTCTCTGTAGAAGTTCTAGTGAGGAATGCTGTGGAGTGCCCTATTCAGGCAGCACTTTACTCTTCAAATGATTTGTGTCTGTTTTGAGGGTTATGCAGTTGTTTTTACTACTAAGAAGGACCTTCCTATTGAGAAAACACTTTCTTCTAACTGCCCCTCAATGACTATAATCCCTATCACCAAGCCCCGTGTAAATTTTCCATATTTTATTCATTGCTCCCAGATGATTTCTGGTTTATTTGTCTAATTTCTTATAGATTATCTCCCTGCAAAAGAATTTAAATTTTATAGAAGCAAAGACCTTGTGTTTTCCCCTGCTGTCTCCCAGTGCCCAGAACAATGCCTGGACTGAGTAGGTGCCAGGAATAATTTTCTGAGTGAGTGAATGCATGGATGGGCCACTGGCCTGGGGTCATTGGGCTTGTAAATGGTTGGAGGCGAGGTTTCAGCACTATTCTTTCCAGGCCAAAGTCTGCTTCTTTTCGCAACCACACTGCTGCTTCCTGGGGGCAAACCTCTGTGCTGGGATCATCTTGCACCCTAGAAAACACTACTTCAGTTCAAGGAAGTCTCATGGCCAAAGTCTCTAATAAAGCCACAGTCCCACTCAGAACAGACTCAGTCCTGTTGTAGCAAGAGGTTTGATGGGGCTGATGATGTGTGACACATTCCACTTCACCAAAAAGGAAGTCATAGAGAGCAGGTGCCATTGATGACATAATTCTGGACAACGCACTAGACACCTAAATAGAACCACACGTGCTCTGACATTGAGGGACAGTGAATTTCCTATTGAGCAACTCTTGCTGTCAAAATATTAAAGTCAACAGAGTTTTCTTCTACATAAAATTTTTGGTTTAATGCTAATGGAAGCACAAGCAAGCCCATGTCCTGTCAGGGTGCCTGGGGTTGAAATGAGCATGACACTTTAAATCTCTCTGAAGGTCATACTGGTCTCATTCCATGGACCAACGGCAGAAGTCTCCTCCTTCAGTTGCTGCCAGGGAGGTGAGTCCAGAGGGAAAGTGGGGTATGTGCTATAGGTTCTTGCCCAGAGGCTGACCTGGCTCAGGGACACCTCTGGATGTCCAGACTGCTGGTTTGTGTCTGGGCATGATGCCTTCCTCCTGTCATGGAGTGAGCTGCCTTGAAAGGCTAAAGGCAGCTGGAACCTCTGAGTAAGAAACACTTCTCAAACATGGGAGACTGGACACTTGAAGTGGGAAGAAGGATCAACAAAAAGGAAGTGGGGCCCTGGTCTAAGTCCATCATCTGGCAAGTTCAATTGGAGCCGCAGTTCACTCATTTTCAGAATGGATGCAGTGGTGACCCTCACTGGAGGAGCCCTTGAGTGCTCATGACATTGTCTACTGACTTTCTTTATGAAAATGGAGATTTAATCATTCTGGTGCTGTACCAGAATGACAGTGGCAATGGGCTTTGAATTGACACTCAACAGATGCAGCAGAACAATCTCTGACCGTGGTGACGTAGCTCTGTCGTAGAACACAGACCATGAAGGCAGCATGCCCAGTGTCCTTACCTAGCAAGAGCCTTTGCCTCCTCACCCACATGGGAAGTGGATGGCTGCCACGAAGCAGAGCTATGCAAAGTGGGGTCACCTGGACACAGCCTTGGTTTAACCTTACACTGTCCTGGTTATGTATGCCCAAATTCAGCATGACAGCTCACAGCCTCCCATTTCCAGGTTTCCCTAAAGATCAGGGGTTTCAGGGTAAACCAGATGAGTACTGCATTCCTCATTTATCTTTTGTAGTCTTCAAGGAAGCCGTATTGTAAGGAGGTTGAATCTGAGGTCTTTTTCAGGCAGACCTGGGGCAACCAAGGCCTAATATTAATCTTTTATTCACATACCTGCAACATAACACAATACACACACACACACACACACACACACACACACACACACACACACACCTCTACACATGACTAAACTTCCATCCTCCCTTCTTTTCAGCACTGCTATATTGTAGTATTGGTGAAATCCTTATACAGTATTTATATTTTGTAACTATGTATTATCATTGACAGATGAGCCCTACAGTATATATGATTTCTTTTTTTCCCCCTTGCGTTACTTTTTGTTTTTCCTGGACTTCATAACTGTTTTTTCTTTTTTGTCTGCATTTATCAAATACAAATCACTTATTTATCTTCAAATTCTTCTCTAGTTATTTAAGTTAATATATTAGTGTCAAATACACTTTTAAAAAATAGACTACATATATATTTTTAATTTCCCATGTACCTCCTCCCCACACGCACAGCCTCCCCCATTATCAATGTCCCCCATTAGCATGGGATGTTTGTTACAACCAGTGAAACTATACTGACACATCATCCTTACCCAAAGTCTATAGTTTACCTTAAGATTCACTCTTTTTTCTTCTTTTCTTCTTCTTTCTTTCTTTTTTTTTTTTTTTATTAGTTTCAAGTACACAGTACATTGATTAGACATTTACGTAGTTTGTAAAACAATCCCCCTAATTGCTCTTTCTCTACTCTGGCTCTCCACCTAGCCATTACATTAGTGCTAACTACATTCCCTATTCCATGCTCCTCATCCCCATGACCATCTATCAAATACTAATTTGTACTTTTTCAACCCTTCACCCTATTTTTCCCAGCGCCCTGTTTGTCACCAAATTGTCCACTATATTTGTGAGTCTTTTTAAAATTAGTTTGTTCTTTTTTTTTCTTTAGATTCCACATATAAGTGAAATCATATGGTATTTATCTTTGACTTACTTCACTCAGCATAATAAACCTCTAGGTCCACCATGTCATTGCAAATGGTAAGATTTCATTTTTTTTTAATTGGCTAAATAATATTTCATTGTATATATGAACCATAACATTTTAAAAAATTAATTAATTAGTTATTTTAATGGTGATGTTGGTTAAAGAAATCTAATAAGTTTCAGCTGTACACTTTAACAATAAGGCATATATATATTTACATTTTGTGTTCGCCTCCCATAGTTAGATTTCTTTCTGTCACCCCATATTTGACCCCTTTACCCCATCTACCTTTCCCTTCTTCCCTCTCACCTACCCTGTGGTTACCATTAGTCTATTGTTCATGTCCGTGAGTCTCTGTTTGTTTGTCCTTTTCGTTTGTTGCCTTTAGGTTTATATCCACATATAAGTAATATTATGTGGTTTTCAAACTTTTTCTGTCTGGCTTATTTTGCTTTGCATGATTATCTCGAGTTCCATCCATGTTGTTGCAAATGGAAGTATTTCATCTCTTCTTATGGTTGAGTGATATTCCATTTATATATGTACCACAGCTTCTTTAGCCAATCATCTATTGTAAGACACTTCAGTTGCTTCCATGTCCTGGCCACTGTGAATAATGCTGCTATGAACATCTTTTTCAGATATGAATTTTTCAAGTCTTTGGGGTAAATACCAGTAGAGGGATTGCTGGGTCATATGTAGATCAATTCTTAGTGTTTTTGAGGAACCTCCATACTGTTTTTCATAGCGGGCTGTACCAATTTGCAGCCTCACCAGCAGTATATGAGGGTTCGTATTTCTCCACATCCTCTCCAACATTTGTTACTGCTTGTCCTGCTGCTTGTAGCCATTCTAACGGGTGTGAGATGATATCTCATTGTGGTTTTGATTTGCATTTCCCTAATAGCTAGCAATGTTGAGCATCTTTTCACATATTTGTTGGCCATTTGTACGTCTTCTGGGGAGAAGTTTCTGTTCAGATCCTCTGCCCATTTTTTGATTGGATTGATTGTTTTTTGTTATTGAGTTGTATGAGTTCTTTGTATATTTTGGATATTAGGCCCTTATTAGAGGTGTTGCTTGCAAATATATTTTCCTATTTGGATGGTTGTCTCTTTACCTTGTTGATGGTTTTATTTCTTTTTATTTATTTTTTGCTGAGCAGAAGCTTTTTAGTTTGATGTTGTCCCATTCATTTATTTTTGCTTTTACTTCCCTTGCCTTTAAGGTACGATTCATAAAATCCTCTTTAAGTCCAACGTCCTTGAATTTAGTTCCTATGTTTTCTTCTATGCATTTTATTATTTCAGGTCTTATATTCAGGTAGTACCATGCTGTTTTGATTAGTATAGTTGAATATAATAGTATAGTTTGATATCAGGTAGCATGATACCTTTATCTTTGCTTTTTTATTTTTTTCAAGATTGCTGTGGCTATTTGAGGTCTCATGTGATTCCATACAAATTTTAGGATTGTTTGTTCTAATTCTGTAAAAAAAAATGCCATTGGTATTTTGATAAGAAACTGCATTGAGTCTGTAGATTGCTTTGGGTGTATTAGAATTATAACAATGTTAGTTCTTCCTATCCATGAGCACAGTATATCCTTCCATTTATTTATGTCTTCTTCAATTTCTTTCTTTAATGTCTTATAGTTTTCTGAGTACAGGTATTTTACTTCCTTGGTTAAATTTACTCCTAGACATTTTATTTTTATTTTATTTATGTAATCGTAAATGAGTTTCATCAACAGGTTTTCATCTGTATACTGAAGATAAAAATATGGTCAATTTAGAGTCATGGGCTCTGTGAGGACCAAGATGAAGGAAATTTTCTGCTAAGCCTTTGTGGAAACCATGAAGCCCTCTGTGATTTCAGCCTTGTCATTGGCCATGTGGACAGAAGGAAAAGTTGTCCAGATGGCAATGCTGTTCACTTAAGTAGCTAGGTGGGTTTTCCTGCTCATATGAGTGATAGGGCTTCCTTTTTCCTATCAGAAGGAGTGGCTAGATTTCTCTGCACAGACACTAAAACCCTTGCCTCATGGGGAGTGAGAAAAGGCTTATCTTGGAACCCAGTGTGGAAAAATGCTTCTTCTTTCTGGAGTAGGTTGGTACCCATTGTGCTCAGCCAGATGGAGGGCAGGGTCTGAAGGAAACAGGAGGCGCTGGCCCATCTCTTCCTCAACCTTTGTTGGTTTCATTGGTGTCAGAGGAAACTGTTTCTTTATCCATTAAATCTTTGCTCCAGGGCCAGTTGATGCTTTCCAAGTCTTATCAGTGATGAGTGACACTAGAGGACAGGTTATATGGCAGAGAAGGGTGAGCCATTTGAAAGAGCAGGATGGAAATGTTTGGAATAACCTTTCCAGGACTTGGTGAAATCTATTTCCCCAAGTTGTTCTTGTTATTAATAGTAAATGCAGAGTGACATCATGAGGATGTATGTTCCTAGGTATTGTAATGAGCAACCCTTCCCTTTGCTAGCTCTAGATTGGGCAGAGTCACCATGAGCACTTAAAATTAATTCAGCACTTTCAATGCATTGCCAAAGACATTTATTCTTAAGATAAGGAAACCAAAGTTTGGAGGAATTAAGTAGAGTCAACAAAGTTAGATATTTACCTAGCATAAGGACTGCGATTAGAACCTGGGTGTCAGACCCAGAGTCTTCCTTGTTGGTTCATTTGGGTGAGGACGTCTCGTTCACCTCCTGGTAACAGCGACAGCTTCTTTTGTGGACTCCTGCTTGCACATCCAATGTGAGGTTTATCCTGTGTTGGGTTGAATAGTGTCTCCCTAAATTCATGTCTATCCAGAACCTCAGGATGTGACCAAAGAAGGTCACATATCATAGAGCCATTGCAGGTATAATTAGTTAAGATGTGGTCATAGTGGAGTGAGGTGTGCCTTTTATCTAATATGACTGGTCTCCTCATAATATGAAAAGAGACAAAGAGAAAGAGTCAAGTAAAGGAGAGGTCACATGATGATTAGGTAGAAATTGGAGTGATGCAGCCACAAGCCAAGAATACCTGGGGCTACCAGAATCTGAAAGAAAAGAGGGAGGATCCTCTTCAGAGAGAGCATGGCCCTGTCAGCACCTTAATTTTTAGATTTATGGCCTCTAGGACTCTGAAAGATAAAAATTTCTGTTGTTTTAAGCCACCTACATTTGTGATATTTTTCATGGCACCTCTAGGATACTAATACACACACTCAGCGTTATTCAGAGATGACCTAGTCATAATATTGGCCTGTTGGGTCTTGTCAGATGAAACTTTCCTTCTCTGCAATGCCTGCTCTTCGGCCCAGCCCAGAGTTTGTATTGGCGCATGGCTGCCATGTCTGACTGCCTTCCTACTTGGCTGTGGAGGTGGTGAGTCCCCACCTAAAGTGCTCTTCCCTCCCCTTTTTCAGAAGGGAGGGAAATTCCTTGACCCAGGGTCATCAGAGACACAGAATAGTACTGCAGGTCTCCTTTGTATGACCTTGGAAAGGCAGATTGTGGAGGAGCCAAGCCAAGTGGTTCTCCCAGCAGTGCCGTGGGCACCTCCAGAAGACAAACAGTGGGGGAACTTATGGCAAAGAAAAAACTAACTTTTGAGCCTCATGCCCCTGGCCCTTCCTCTTAAGGACCCTAGGCCCACTGGAGTCTCACACAGCCATCTCAGGCTCAGTGAGAGTCAGGTCACTAGCATCCATGATTTAAAACCTGAGAGCGACCCACTGCATAATGGGGTTTATACAGTCTCCTGAACCAGTTAGAGATCCATTCTCTTTCCCCCAATTTCATAGATAGAACACCTCCAATTTGGCTTTTATGATGTTTTCTTGTAACTATTTGGTTTGTGGCGAAACACCACGAGGTTTAGTGCTTTTCATCATAGAATATCAGGAAAGGCGGCACTCACCTGATTTTTTGGTTGGTGAAGATGGTATCTTCAACAGGTCTCTCCACTATAAAGTTACTATACTTCCCTTTCTGTACTCTGTTTTTGGAAAGGAGTCACTTATTCCAGCTCATCCTCAGCAGGTAGAAGAGGGTAAAGTTTCCTTTCCTGGAGGGGAGTATCTCTCTCTCTCTCTCTCTCTCTCTCTCTCTCTCTCTCTCTCTTCTCTCTCTCTCATCTACCTATAATCTATTCTATCTATCTATCTATCTATCTATCATCTATCATCTCTCTAATCTATCTAATATATCATCCATCTAATGACTCTGTCTTCCTATTTTAATTTAAAACCACTCCCATCTCCCTTCTCACTTGTTCCTTTTATCTTTCAGCATGTAAGATTTATGGACATGCTGCAGAGTTGTTTTTTACCCTGTCTCTCACTACCAGCATCAGCTTCAGAGAGTGAGGAATAGGAGCAGGGTGAGAGGGAGTAGAGAAAGACTGGGGGAAGAAGGGGAAGATCTTATTTGAAGTCTTTCTTTGCCAGTCGTTGGCTTTGTGTGTGACCTGGGGAAACCTGTGAAGTGTTTTTGGGTCTCTCGTCGAAAACCTGGGATGAGGAGACCTGAGATGAAGGCTTTTAAGGATGACGTGAATGATAAATGGGAATGTAAGAATAGTGCTTAGAACAAGTGGTTGTCTGTTCCTTTTTTTTTTTGAAAAAAGTTCATTTTGTTTGTTTAGGGCAAAGCTGATCTAGCATTATTTCTCATAATATACTGAATCTCCTAAAAGGAAGTTCTTCCTTCCCTCCCTTCCCCTTCCTTCCTTCCTCCCTCATTCCCTCCCTCATTCCCTCCCTCCCTCCCTCCCTTCCTTCCTTCCTTCCTTCCTTCCTTCCTTCCTTCCTTCCTTCCTTCCTTCCTTCCTTCTTCTTTCCTCCTCCGCTGACCATCTTCACTTTTCTTCATTCCCCATCTACTACCTGCTCTGCTGTCTCTCTCTCTTCCATCCAGTCCATTTTCCCTGCTCACTCGCCACAGGTACACACCAATCTCTATGTTGGGCCAGGGCAGCACACAGACCAAAGCCCCCATCCTCCTATGACCTTCATCCTGGTGATCTTCCCCCATCGCCTAAATGAAAATAAAGTTACTTCTTTGGCATAAGGTTATTTTCAGACTTGTCTGCCTGAGGTCTTGGAGCATCCAGAGACAGTTATTAAAGCTACCAGTGGCCAAACAAAGGGCTGCCTGAGGGGGATTCTCATTTACAGAGACTGATCTGTGGAGGCTCAAAATTTCCAAATAGCTGTGGGAGGAGGTTACTCTCTGCTTGATCCAAAGAGTGGCTGCTTTGCCTTTTGTTATAGAACCGGAAGTCATGCTGTTTCAAAGCAAAAAATGCTTATTGAGCTCACCAGACTCAGAGTCAAAATATGCTGTAAGTGGTGTTTTAGGCCTGGCCCTGGTCCATACTGGAGCCTGTGTGGACCTGCTCATGAGAACCAATTGTTAAACTTTCAGGATTCTCACTAGCCGGTTGTTAAATACAGTCACTATTTTAAAAGTAAATTATATAAACATACAATGAAATAAATCAAAGTAGAAGAAAGGTAATAATTACCTTAAACTCATAATTTTCTATTTTACATTTTTCAATTATCTATGTTCTTAAGTTTAATTTCATTACTTTTGTTTATGTGCAGGAATACTATGTAATGGTGGCTTCTGCATATTTCTTCTCTACTCTGCATTTAGTGACATCACATTGGTAGCCAGTACTGGCCACAGTGGGAGTATTTATACCATAAAAATCAGCAAACACTACTAATGTAGGGAATAGGCAAGAGAATTAAAATGTTAAATCAAGATACATTCAGAGACTGCAATATGCTGATTAGCATATAATTGGGTAGTGAAAATGTGAATTCTTTCTACAGATGGTGGGAATGTAAACAGACGTGACTAATCTGGATGATGAGTTGGTGACACCTACAATGATGATCGTATAGTATGACCCAGTGAATTTCCTTCTAAGAATTTATCATAAGAATAACAAATGATACAGGGTATGTGCATACTGATGTTCTTGGTGATTATAATATTAGAAATCAGATGTGACACATGTTCAATACACTGTTTAATATGATTTACCTTATGCACAGGTGAGATTCTTTGTTTCCTGATAAAATGGTGATGCAAAGGCTCATGCTCCAGAGGAGCGATGAAAAGATTAGATCATCAAAACCCAGTAACATGGAAGATGAGAACGAACCCTCATTCCTTTACATGGGAAAACTATATTGGGTCAGCAATTCTTCGGAATTGCTGAGAGAGAGAAATCAGAAAGGAAGAAGAGTCAGAGAAAGCCACAAGCCCAACATTTGCTGGAGGAAAAAACTTCAGAGGTAGGAACGGTGGGGCCTTTCAAGCTCAGAAGTGGAAGGAGCTGGTGGAGGCACCCAATATCCTTCAGGGTGCTTTATGTGGGAACTGAAATTGGAAGCCCCAGCTTGTCAGCCTCTTCCTCAATGGGAGAGTATCAGTGGGGCTGGTGAGGCTGGGTAGAGCACCAGGAAACCCTACACCAAGAGGAGTGGGAGGAAGGCAGTTTCCTCATCTTAACCACATCCAGCACCTATAGTGCAAACCCTGCTCTAGGCTAAAGTCAGTACAACAGGCAGAGAGAAAGGACTTTCAAGTACACAGATGAGCACATCAGCACCATAAAAAGACATGCATTGGGCTCAGCAAATGGAAATGACACTCGAGGCAACAGAGTAAACAAAATGTGATTTTATCACATGCACGCATGATACAAAGTACTAATGTTACATAATAAAAGTAACCTTTCAAATATGTTGAGAATTTTAGTATATTCAATAATGATACTTGGAATCAATTATGATACTTGGATATATCTTTGGGAAAAAATAGATCCCCTTTTATATCATTGACATTTGTGGAATGTATTTTTGAGAAAGGAGTAAACATAAAAACCGGTTTGTATATGGTATGCATATAACATTGATAGAAATAAGGCAAATCCATAAAAGTAATGGAAAAAATTAAATGTTTGATTTATATAAATAATTAATTTTTTTCTTTATGATAAAAGGTATCATAAGTAAAGTTATTGAACATGTAAAAAACTGGGAGAGACATGTTATATTATGTTATGAAAATTTAATACCAGACTATAAAAAAGTTCAAAAATCATTTAAAAAGGCTAACAATATAAGGACCAGGATATGTCTGAGTTTTTCACAGTAGAAGAAACTCACCAGTCAGTATAAACATCACCATTGTTTATTGAAGTTCAAACTAAAGCCACCATGAGATAATACTTTTTATCTCTTGGGCTGGCAAGCATTGAAATGTATGATGAGGGAGGAGGAAAAATGGCATAGATGGTAGAGGCTTTGTTCATCCCCCTTGAGATCACATCAAAGTTGTGATGGACACATGGAGCAAAAAGCAAGCAGAGTCACCTGGATCTAGAAGAACAGAAGCCCTACAACAAGGGAGTGAAATAAGAAATCACTCTGCATGGTAGAAGGGAGGAGGAAGAGAAGACACAAAGCTGTTCAGTCAGAACTGGCTGAGTGGGACAGAGGCTCTAGCAGCTGCAAATGCCTCTTAGAGGAGCCATGTCTGCAAGTGGACTTTTGCAATGACAGACCTGATCTCTTTAAGCACCAGCACTGGGTTGGCTGCTTAAGGGGCACCAGGGGACACTGAGTTGTTGGAGCATGGGCTGGAGGCGAGCTTCTCTCTCCCAGGCAGAAGTGCTGGTGGTATCCATTGTTCCTCTGTTGAGGCCTCCTGCCCCAATGTGTGAATGCAGTGCTGCATAGCTGAGAAATCATCAAACTGGATAACAGAGGTCACTCTGCCCAAAGGATGCTCTGAAACTCCACCACTCTCAACTCGTGACCCCATCCAAGCTACATTCAGTGGTATCCTTGGTGAGTCCAGTGCTCCTTGCTGAACCAAATCCAAGACTCACACTGGTAGCAGCTTATTTCAGTTTCTGGCATGGCCTCTTGAGACAACTATAAGCATAATATCTATGGATTGCTTGCAGAATCATAACAGGTGGCCCCAGAGGGGCACAAGCTGGGGCTAAACTTGGCCTGGAGCTGAACCTCTCTCAAGACTGTGCCACTGGACACCTACCACACAAAGCCACACTAATAAGACCAGGAGACTTAGGAGCTTTGCTTAGCCCATAGAAACAGACACAGAAAGGCAACCAAAATGGGAAGACAAAGAAGCAGAAACCACATGAGAAAAATGAACAGAGATCCAGGAATAATGTAGTCAAGCAATCTAACAGACGCAGAGTTCAAAACACTGGTTATAAAGATGCTCAATGAACTCAGGGGAAGTGTAGATGAATTCAGTAAGAACTTCAACAAAAGATAAAAAACATAAAACATAAAAATGGACACGGAAATTCTAAAAGGGAACCACTCAGAAATGAAAAACACATTATCTGAGGTGAAGAGTATTTTAGAGGGAATCAACAGAGTGGATGAAGGGGAGGATCAAACCACTGACATAGAGGATTGGGAAGTCAAGGACACCCAACCAGGACAGCAAGAAAAAAGAACCCAAGACTATAATAATAATTTAAGGAGCCTATGGGACACTATTAAATGTAAAAATATCCATGTCATAGGGTACCTGAAGGAAAACAAGAAGTTAAAGAGCTATTTGAAGAAATTATGATGGAAAATTTCCTTAACCTGGTGAAGGAAATAGACATACAAACCCTGGAAGCTCAGAGAGTCTCAAAAAAGATGAACCAAAAGGCTCACACCAAAACACATTATAATTAAAATTCCAAAAGTTAAATACAAAGAGAGAATCTTAAAAGCAGCAAGAGAAAAGCAGTTAGTTATCTACAAGGGAGCACCAAAAGACTGGCAACTGATTTCTCAAAAGAAACTATGCAGGACAGAGAGCATGGCACAAACTATTTACTCTGATGAAAACCCAGGATCTACAACCAAGAATACTTTATCCAGTGAAGTTATCATTTAGAGTTGAAGGATAGATAGCTTCCCAGAAAAAAATAAGCTAAAGGAATTTATCAACAGAAACAATTACTACAGTAAATGTTGGAGGGACTTCTTTAAGAAGAAAAAAAAAGTATCAAAAATTAATAAAGAATGGTAATAACTGAACTCCTATCAACAAGTACCTCAAATGGAAGAGAATTAAGTGCTCTAACCAAAAGATAGAGTGGCTGAATGGATAAGAAAACAAGATCCCTACATATGCTGCCTACCGGAGACTCATTTCAGATTAAAATATATACACAGAAAGGGAATGGTAAAAGTTATTGCCTTGATGGACCTAGAGGGTATTGTATGGAATAAAATAAGCCAGATAGAGAAAGACAAATATCACATGATTTCATGTACATGTGGAATCTAAAGAACAAAATAAACAACAACAAAAATAAAATAAACTCATAAATACAGAGAATATTTTGAGGATTCTAGATGGGACGAGGTTGGGGGTGGTGTAAAAGGGCAAAGGGATTAAGAAGTGCAAATGGATAGTTACAAAATAGACATGGAGAGATAAATTGTAGCACAAGGAAGATAGTTAACAATGTTGTAATAAATATGTAAGGGAAAGAGAGGCACTAGATTTAGTGGGGGGCAATCATTTTGTGAGTTATATAGATCTGTATTCACTATACTGTACAATTGAAACTAATGTATTATTGTATGCCAGCTATAACTGAAGAAAACCTCATTAAATTGTGCGATGTAAATATGAGCAACTAATTGTCTATTATATTCCAAAAAGACAAAAAAATGTGTCATCATTTCACATGTTAGTAGGTGTGGGAAAACAGTTTTTCAAAATTTGGGGAGAACAAATAAGTACAGCTATTTAGAGAACATTTTGACATACTTATTAAAATAAAGAATGTACACATACTTCGATCCAACAATTCTACTTCTCTGTGTCCACTCTAGAGAAACTAGTGCATGCCTGAGGCCTCAGGAAGGTGTTCGCTGCAGTATTGTTTACCAGCATGAAATCACAGCCATTAGGGCATGGAGTGTGATGGGGAGGGAATTCTGTTCACTTTTATATTGCTTGAATCTTATGCAATGCATTCAAGTACTGATTAAAAAAATTTCTAGGTGAGAAAAGATGTCAGAATGAACTTATTTTTGGAAGTAAATACGCATTTTTATTTTTTTCTACAAAAATGCATTATCTCTGTAATATATATTTTTAAAGGACATTATTTCCCAAGGATTGTGAGTCCCCTGGGTTAATTTCAAAGCAGAGTGAACCTTGGGCATGGCAGAATTCTGGGCAGACCTTATGGCCTGGACTCATAGGAAAAAGGCAGAGGCTGAGTATAAAAGAGGGATACTTCAGGGGTTCTGGAGGACTGTGGGGTATCCAGATCTAGCGTTCTTGCATGGAAGTGTCCTGTTTCTTCTGAGGTTAAGCATTCCTTTCCCTTCTTCATCTGGGGTTCATGTGCTTGTGTGTTACACAGACCACCTTCGGGATCTTCCAATGTCCATTCTCTTGAGGGGTCTTAAACACAGCAAAGCCAAAATGTTATTCCACGGTGGACATTCTCGAGGTTGACAAAGACCCAGGCAAACACAAATTGCACTGGTCATCAGAACAACTGGCCACGTCCATGCCTGGTGTCTCCCTGCAGGCAGGTCTTAATGAGGGATTTTGTTGCTGCCTCACTCATTCACCTCTGCACCTTCTGGAGTTGTTCAGGAGATTTGGAAGTTCTGGCAAAAAAGCATTTCAGCAGAAATCAAACAAAGGAGAAGTGGACAAGAATGTTTAAAAGTCACAAATTGTGGTGAGAAAGGACTGTGTCCCAGGGTGACTGTTAATTTGCTGTAAGTCTGACTAAAGCTTTATGAAGAGCTTCAGACATACAAGGGAACTCAGGACCTGAGTCCCAAGTGAGGACTCTGGACTACCAGTGATTTCAAGCAGCTTCCACTTCTTTGAAATATGAACCTTCACTGAGCATTGGTGTGGTATTACACTCCCTGAGAGGTGGGAAACTGACGCTTAAATGGCTGAGGCTGATGAAGTGCAGGCCGTCTTGATTCCAGCTTTCTCAGAGATCAGAAATCAGCGCTAAAGTATTAATATTAATAAAAGTACACATTGTTTTGGTGTCTTGGACAAAATTCTAAGTATTATGACTTCAGAAAATAGCTGAGCTCCCGAGCCCCTGGGGGTTTCATGCAGAATGGCTGTGTTAGAAATATTGGTGTTAGGCAAGACATCTACTTTTGTTTCCAGGATCAAGGAAATTGACTGAAAACCAGACCATATTCTAGGTTTATGATCAAGAACAGAGGCTGATATTCCTAGTAAGTGAATCACTGTGCGTCATTCGGTACCATGAAAAAGGCTGATAATCAGTGAAAATCTGAGTGGTTTCCGTGGCTAACAAAATCAAACCTTGAAATAAAAACTATACAGGGAAAATTTTTCTCTTAAGTATTAAAGCAAATTGAGAACGAATACTGTGGCTAAATTAAAGGTGTGCATGGGTGTTGGTGAACATGACCAATGTGCTGAGAGTTGCTGTCAGCCACTGTCAGCCCCGGAGAGTATGATCACAGAATCAGCAGATCTTTATCAAAAACATAGGGTTGGACCAAAATGTCCTGTGGGGTGGACCAAAGGCCACTTCCCTGGTCTTTTGCCAAAAGGTGGAGCCCAAACATTCAGACCAAATTTAAGGCCCTGACCCTACAACTCATTTTGCAAACAACAGCCAAAGCTTTGGAAAAGTGAAAAAAGAGGTAGGAGGGGAAGTGTGGGGCTGAAGAAGCAACATACATCTGTGCAGAGCAGAAGTGGCCTGTGATGACTTCTGAGACTGGGCCATTCTTATAATCCTTAGTGAAAAGTCAGTCCAGCCTCAAGTTGGATTGTAGTCACACCAAGTGGCCCAGTTCCACTTGCATTTGGATGTGTGGCCACTGTGCTCTGGTAATTTCTTATACAGGGAGCCACCTCGCCAGCCTGTTCTCTGCTACCATTCTTTTTATTTATTTATTTATTTATTTATTTATTTATTTATTTATTTATTTATTTAGGAGTATAAGCAACGGAAAGACTATGCACATTCCTTCCTTATATTATTTTTTTTGGAAAATATTTGTATCCTCCAATTCTTACTGAACAGTGATCCAAAAAACAACAGGCTTAACATAATGGTTAAGATAAACAAGTTGGATAAACAAGTCAAAAAACTTAGGAGGGATCCAGACAAGTTTCTATGCATTCCAGAACTCTGGCTCTTGTCTGTAAGGTGGGATTGCAACCCCTACCTCTGATAATGCATGTGGGTGAATGCAGATGATAATATGAAAACCCTACAGAACTGTGCTACTGTTGATATTAACTAGAACAGATGTTCTCCCTTACAAGTGTTGTCCAAATTTCATCATCCTTCATTTCATTAATGCAATAGCTATTAGAATTTGTGCAGTAATGCCAGGACTCTATAAAGACAAGGCAATTCATGGCCATTTAACATACTTTTTCAATCTGCTTATTTTATTTATGACCAGGAAAGTGGGTTGAGACAGAGGAGAAAGACTACTCAGAAGAGAGTAAGACAGAAAAAACACAACCCCAGAGAACGGGACTTGTGAGTGTCTCTCAGAACATAAGGCCGGCCACTGAGGGACTGGTGGGCAAGAAGGTGAACTCCACCAATTCACACCAGCAATGGCCAGAGGTGTTGTGACATTCAGACAACTCAATCATCTACCCTCTTGCCCACAGGGCCATCTCAGCACCAGTTTCTGAGCTGGACACCATAGGGCAAATGTGAGCCAGGCAGGTGCTGGTCAGCCTCTGAGTTGGTAAGTTAGGTTAGACAAGTGGTTTGTCCTGGAGATGATGCCAGGAAGCACAGGTAAGGAATGAGGAGGTGATGGGTTGGGGAGCAGTGTTTGTGTGTGTGCTAGAGGTCAGTTTTGTGAGATTTCAAGAACCAGTGCTTGTGTATATACAGACAGCCACACAGACACACACACCTCAACAATGTCCCTTCCCAGGGCCAAAGAGGCCCAGGATTTTACATCTACTCAGAGTCTTTGGTGAAAGGTTGCTGCTGGAGTATTAATTTTAAAGTGCCTCCAGTCTGTTGGATGAGGGTATGTGTGTGTGCAAACACTGTGTGCATGTGTGTACACATCTGTATTTCCAAAAGAAAGCTGGCAGGCTCAGGATTGCAAACAAGGCTGCTGGAAGTGGGCAGGAACCAATCAAATGGGTGGGAGGAACAAGGCAGTACTGACAGTTTCTGCTGTACTCAGATGTGTCACAGGAAGAGGTGAATGTCACAGAGGAGAAATGGAGACTGAACGTGAGAGGAGGCTGAGGAAGGGTTCCTGGGGTGTGGGCCCAGTGGATATCAAGGGCGGGTAGTGGCTGGCTGGAGCAGGGGGCGTTCTGGGTAGGGGAACAGCATTCACAAATGCCTTGAGAGAGGATAAGGAGGTTTCCATTTTCTCTGAGTTTTAAAGAAGGGTGTCACAGTCTTACCCATGTTTTAAGATCTCTGGTCTCAGAGAGTGAAGCCTGGAGGCTGAGAGCAGGAGAGACCATGCAGAGTCCAGGAGGAAGCTACTATAACAGTCCTGGCAGAATCATGATTTGGACTGGGACTGAGGGAAAGGAAGTGTGGGTAGCTGGGGACAGATTTAAGAGTGAGAACTGATGGGGCTTGATGCTGATTTAAGGTAGGAGGTGTCAGTGAGGGAACAGTATAGAGCAGCTTTTTACTGTGATGAGACACTCAGCTCAACACACTTTAGTTCCCTCCTCCTTTCCTGGTGGGCTCAGCTCCTGCCCATAGCCAAGCTATCCTTGAACTCAGCCCTGGCCTGTGGACCTCCAGATACGAGCCTGTTTACACTTCCTTCAGGGTGCCACCTTGGCTATAGCACACTGGCTCCAGCCCTCCTTTGGGCTCCAGCCCTGCCTGGGCCACTCGTTCATTGTTTCACCCTGAACAGCTCCATGAGGCTTAAAATCCTTATTTCGAAAGCTGTAAACAATGACACGTTGTCTAAATGGGCAATGCCAAGTTCAGTAAAATAAAGACTCAAAAAGATGAGAATTTTAACTTCCATGGAAATGCATTTGGAAAGAGACAACTGTGATTCTAGCTGCTCTTTTCAATCTCAAGAGAGCCTCACATCCTGCCTTTATTTTCACTGTTGACATATATTGGCCTGGTTCTATATAAATGTAATGTAAAGGTCCCTTTGTCACTTGATTTATCTTCCTCCTGTAGCTTCCTCCTGGTTCTATATAAATGTAATGTAAAGGTCCCTTTGTCACTTGATTTATCTTCCTCCTGTATCTTCCTTCCTGCTGGAAACATTATGCTTCATTTATTCAAAAGTATCACAGTGCTGCAGGGGAGAAAATGAAGGCCAAGCAGTTCCTAGGAGGGAGCCCTTGGTCCCTTGGGGGAGAGAAATCCTGTCTTCCTCTACAGGGGGTCATAAGGTCCAGGGCAGAAATAACATGTGAGAGGAGTTCTGAGGAAGAGAAGGAGGATTAGCATGTGGACATCTGGGGAAAATCGCTCAGGTACAGAGGACCTGAGGCAGGGAGAATACCTGGATGGGGCCACTCTTGGCCACTTGATTGAGAGTAGAGGCAGAATGCAAATTAAAACAATGAGATACAATTTCGTTATTAGAAAAACGACAAAAATTAAAAGTCCAAGATTCCAAGTCTTAGGGACTGAGTGGGGAATTGTGAATTCTCAAACTATCTGTGGGAGTAGATACGTGCATGACAGAAAAGAAGTTGCAGGGATTGCAGGCAGGAGGTGACTGTAGCCTTTGGTGCAGGTGAGAACCAGGGCTGTAGTGGCAGAGGTGGTGAAGGAGGGCACTCTAGGGCCTCCACTACTGGCCCTGACTGTAGCTCTTCATTGCAGCCCCAGCTAGGCAAGAGGCTTCACTGGACCCTATACACTCCTGCTAATCCTCTCTGCAAATGGATATGCCTCCCTATATCCTACCTGCTAACAAAATCCCAAACTTAATCATCTCCCACAATGGAGCACAAACCCAGCCTAGAGGGAACAAGAAGGGGAGGGAGGTGGGCATGTGTGTGTGTGTGTGTGTGTGTGTGAGAGAGGAGAGAGAGAGAGAGAGAGAGAGAGAGAGAGAGAGAGAGAGAGAGAGAGGGAGAGAAAGGAACTGAGCTTGGCACACATGGTCACTCAAGGATATGAACCATAGCAACAATGTAGCAGCCTGGATACAGACTTCTAAGTGTTCATTGGGCTTTTAGACCCAGAGAAAAGGTGGAGAAATATATTGGAAAGAAGCAACGGAACAGGTCTTGCAGGACTCTGAGTGGAAGTAGGAAAGCATCAACACATTTCTAAACAAAAATCCTGGAACTGTCCCATGGAAGTTGGGATGGCACAGGGTCTGAGACCAGCCTGCCTATGCCTGGTGCTAGAGTTTACTCATCTATTTGTGTGGCCTCAGTGAGTGCCTTATTGTGTCTGTGCTCCAGTTTCTTCCTCTGAGTGATGGGGACAATAGCAGCACCAACCTTATCAATTATGGAAAAGGTCAACAAGGTGTTCCATGCAGGTACCAAGGAGAGGCACAAATGTCAGCTGTTGTTGTTTGGAATTTGATATGTCAGTTTCAACTGCTGTAGATGAGTGGAGAGTGAACCATTAGCTTAACCATGGAAAGTAGAAGGTTTCTAAGGGGAAAGTGCATTTCTTGCCTTCCCACGTTTATCTCCTTTCCTTATGAGCTACTCCTACTCATGCTTATGGCCCTTGTGGTGATATCTTGTGGTTTCAGCTTCAACAATCCTTTTCTACATTTAGACCATGAGTTAGTGGACTGTGAAACTTGGACCACATCTGGCCAGCCACCTGGTTTTGCATGGCCCATGGTTGTTACATTTTTAGATAATTGAGGGAAAAGTCAAGAAAGATTAATACTGTATGACACACAAAAATTATATGAGATTCAAACTTCAGTGTCCATAAATAAAGTTTTGTTGAAACACATTGACACTTATTCATTTATATTTTGCCTAGGTCTGCTTTCAAGCCACAAACAGCAGGGTTGATGAGTTGCTACAGGACATGCAAAGTCTGACATATTTACTATCTCCTTTTTATAGAAGTTTGTTGACTCTGTTTAGATCGAACTGCCCAGCAAGAACATCAGGTCAATCCTGAGGGTCAAGAAAGTTTTGGGCCAGCTCTCTGTGCCTATTTCACTAGCAGGAAACTTCTGCTCCTACGATCACTTAGACATTTTTTTTTCTGTTGCCAAGTGTAAAAGCTAAGGGGAAACAGTGCTAAAGAGTAACTTGAGAAGGAATGCATGAGACCAGGTGCCTGGAATGATGTCATCACTTCTGGGCCTGGGATGATGGAGATTCTAAGTCTGGTGGCCTGATAGCAATGACATATCTCCAACCTCTCCAGCCTACTACATATGTTTATCCAGAGGCTCCATGAAACAGTGTGAGCAAAGATTAATTCAGGGAGATCTTTTTGACAAACAGATGGCTGCATACATCTTAAATTCATCCAGGTTCCACTTTTAGACTTTCCTCACTATTTTTCACAAAAGCCCCTGAGTTGAGAAAAATACCATGGATTGCTCCCCTTGAACAACTGATCAACCCGCTTTATCTATACAATTTCCCTGGGGCTGAGAGAGCAGAGAAAGAGGCTGATCACCCCATCACTACATCAGGAGTTTATTAAGGGAACTTACATACAAAGCACATCTTGGGCAGTGGCAAGACAGCACAGATATCCTCTGAACTACGTGGCAGGTGTGAAGGGGTTTTATAGGACAAGGCAAGATGGATAGTGGTACTGAGGCATAACCTGCTCCAGATAAGGAGAAAATGCCTTACATATTTGCCAAAGGCAGAGTAAGGACCTGTTCCAGGAGCCAGCATACCTTGAGCACAGGAAAGGGTTAAGACGGTCTCTGAGGGGGTTTTACTGAAAACAATCTTTCTTCTGGTCTGAATCTAGCTGCATCTAGCACAAGCATCTGGCAGTGGTAAGGAAGAGTCATGTAGTGGTCTTGTCATGGAACAGTCTCCCTTCCACGCCAATGTTCTACCTGCCTCTTTTGAGCAATGCCTCCAGACCCAACCTCGGTCATTGACTTCCTACCACCAATGGCTCCTTTCCAGGTCGGTGGGAAAAACCAGTGGTCAGGAGCTAATGTACATGAGTGCACAAATGTTGTAAATTCTCCAATAATCTGCATATTTGAAGATACTTTTTTACCTAGAGGATTGTTTGGGGTATGGTTAAGTAGTAATATTTTAATTCTTTCTTTCTTTCTTTCCTTCCTTCTTTCTTTCTTTCTTTCTTTCTTTCTTTCTTTCTTTCTTTCTTTCTTTCTTTCTTTCATTCATTTATTTATGTTGTACAGTATTTCAGACATACTGAAAAGTACATCAAATTATCTAATAAATGACTTTATGTGTTTCTTTCACTGTGGTGTAACATATAAAACATAAAACTTAGCCATTTTAACCATTTTTAAGTTTAGAGTTCATTGGCACTAGGTGGTACATTCATATTATTGTTATGGATGAAAAAAGAAGTTTTTTGGAAAGTAACTTTACAGAGTTAATCTAATCATCAATTCCTAACTGGGCAGGTCATAGTGAGTGGTCATGCTCCAGGCAAATAACTTTTTAGTAAAAGGTTTATCTTTGACCAAGCAAACCCTGTCCATTGTCTTTGTGCCTCTGGGTTAATATACCTTTGAAAGAAGCATACCTGTCCTCAAAAGAGCACTCTCCCATAATCCAGTCCTCACTTTGCTTTCTGCCAACTTCATGTAATCTTTTTTTTTTTGTTTCTTCCTTAATTTCAAATGTACAAAGGAAGTTGAAAACTGTTATCCTCCAAAGACTTTTAAGTCATATTCCCTGGCATATGTCATTAGTTAGGCTCAAATAAAACCTTATAAAAATTATCTATAGGTTTGGACATTCTTACGTCGACATTGTGCAATCATCTCCATCATCCAACTATAAAACTTTTTTATCCTCTTGAACTGATACTCTGCCCCCATTAAACAATAACTTTACATTCACCCTTTCACTCAGCACCATTTTTTTAAAAAGACTTGTTCTCATTAAAAATATACATTTAAAGACATTCTAGCCAGGATGGTGGAGTAGTTAAGTGTTGTACTCTTAAAATCACATAAAAATTGCAACTAAATTATTGAGAACCACCTAAAGACTAGCTGAATTGAACTCCTATAACTAAGGATATAAAGAAGCCATAATGAGACTGGTAGGAGTGGTGGAGACTCATAATGAGATTTTCCTACACCCACTTTTGGTGGTTAAGAATTGAGGCTATGAAGGACTCCTTGAAAAGCAAAGGGTCCTAGCTCCATATCAGGCTCCCCAGCCCACACAGCTCCTGTACTGGGAAGAGGAATCCCCACAACATGTGATGTGAAAATCAGTGAGGACTCTGTGTAGGTGAGACAGAGGGCTACTGTAGACATAAGCATCCTTTCAAAGAGCTCAAACACAAGCTTATTCAGTCATAAACATTCACCCTAAGCTCCAGCAAAGGTACAGGATCTTGAAAGTGACAGAGATATACCAGGAGGAACTGAATTATCTGGTTTCAAGGTGAGGGCTGATGGGACAGCTCCTTCCAGGTATGAAGTACTGGCAAGTGGTAATGTTCCTTTGTTGAGCTCTCCCTACACACAACTGTCAGGAGCAGACAAGTGCTGGCAGTTGCCATTGTTTTGCTGTTGAGCCTTCCTCTATATAGCTAGCAGCCAAAAATGAGCACCAAATCTGAATCTCCATTAACCTGACGAACACTGCTTGTCCTATCCTGGTGATTCCTTGAGACTCCATTCCACCCAGCTCATGTGCAGGGCCTGGACCTCTTTCAGCTGCAGTTCCACATAAGCAGCCAGCATTGGCATACACTGGTAACTTTCCTAAAATCTCCCAAAGGTCCACCCCCCCCCCCAAAGTGGTTGGCCTCAGAATGCCCTGTATCTCTTGCTAAGTGGCCCCAAGCCTGGAACTAGTGGCAGCTGGCCTCAATTTACAGCATAGCCTCTCCTAGGTGCCTCCAAGACCAGACAGGCATCTACCAACTGCAGATTACTTTGTAGCTCCTACCATGTGGCCCTGAGTAAGGCACAGGTAGTGGCTGACTTGAGTCTGCACTAAAGCATCTTCCAAGAAGCTCCAGAACCAACACACCTCGTAATCAGCTTCAGACAACAACCAAGCACCACCAAAATAGCTCCATAAATGCCACATACAAAGGGTGGATTCAACAGACATAAGAGCCCTGATAAAGCAAATCTTCCTATGTGGATCAATAGCTCATCTGTACAACAGCTCATCTGCTATAGTCACAGCTAGTCCTCACAGCAACTCAGCTTGAGAGTCAAGCCCACCCACTGAGGTGTCAACAATAATCAAGGCTCAGCTACAACAGGAGGGCACATACAACTCACACAAGGGAAACCACTGGAGAACTTGGCTCAGGTGAATAGGAAGACTGTACCACTGGGCCTCATAGCACACTCACTACCGAAGGCCACTCTGCTAAAAATGGGAGATATAGCAGATCTACATAATACATAGAAAAAAAAACTACACAGAAAATCAGACAAAATGAAATGACAAAGAAATACATCCTAAATGAAAGGACAGAACGAAATTATAGAAAAGGAACTAAACAAATGGAATCAAGCAATCTACTAGGTGTAAAGGTTAAAACTTTGATTATAAAAATGTTCAATGAATTTAGAAGAAAAATAGATAAATTGAGTTAGAACTTAAACAAAGAGATAGAAACCATTAAAAAAGAACCAATCAGAAATGAAGAACACTGGAGTTATATATTTGAAGTTAAGAATACATCAGAGGTAATCAATGTAGAATAGAAAAAGCAGAAGTTTGAAACAGCAATTTAGAAGATAAGGTAGTAGAAAACACCCAATCAGAACAGCAACCATAAAAAAAAGAATTTAAAAAAAATGAAGATATTAAGGGACCTCTAGGACAACATCAAGCATAACAACATTTGCCTCATAGGAGTATCAGAATGAAAAAAAAAACAGCAAGAAATTGAAAATATATTTGATGAAATAATAACTGAAAACTTTTCTGACATGGCAAAAGAAATAGATATACAAGCCCAGGAAGTGCAGAGAGTCTCATATAAGGTGAACCCAAAGAGGCTATGCAAAGACACATCATAATTAAAATTCCAAGAGTTGAAAACAAAGAATCTTAAAAACAGCAAGTGAAAAAACAGTTGGTTACCTACAAAGAAGCTTCTATAAGACTGTCAGCTGATTTCTCAACATAAACTTTGCTGGCCAGAAGGTATTGGCACAAGATATTGAAAATGATGGAAATCAAGGACCTACAAACAAGATTACTCTACCCAGCAAAGCTATCATTTAGAATCAAAGAAGAGATAAAGATCTTCCAAGACAAGAAAAAGCTAAAGGAGTTCATGACTACCACATCAGTATTACAATAAATGTTAAAAGGAATTCTAAAAGAAGAAAGAGAAGAGATAAAGAAGAAGAGGAAGAGGAAGAAGAAGAAAAAAAGAGGAGGTGAAAGAAGAGGAGGAGGAAGAGAAAAAGAAGAAAATAAAAATAAAAATACAAATAAGAAAATATTGCAAAACACCCCACCTCTCTGACAAAGAGAAACATAATAAAATCAGTGGATTGACCAACTACAACAATTAGTACAAAGGTTAAAAGGCAAAAGTAGGAAAATCATGTGTAATTACAACAGTAAATTAAAGGATACACACAAACACATACACAACAAAAGAAGTAAAAAGTAATGACAAACCATAAATCTAGAGGGGGTGAGTAAAAATAGTAGTGATTTTAGAATTTGTTTGAACTTATGTGACCATCAAGTTAAAATTGACTGCTGACTGTCAATTTAAAATTGACTGCTATAACCATTGCTTGGTATAAATGAAACACATGGTAACCACAAGCCAAAAATTTATGAGAGATGCAAGAAATAAAAATAAAAATAAAAAGAAAGGAATTCAAACACGACACTACAGAAAGTCATCAACATACAAGAAAAGAGAGAAAGAGAATACGAGAACAGAGAAGAACTAAAAACAGTCAGAAAACAATAAAACAGCATTAACTACATATCTGTCAATAATTACTTTAAATGTAAATGGACTCAATTCTCAAACCAAATAACATAGGATGGTTGAATGGATAAGAAAACAAGACCCATACATACCTTGCCTATGAAAGATCCAGTTCAGATCAAAAGATACACACAGACTGTAAATAGAGGGTTGAAAAAACATATTTCAGGCAAATGAAAGCCCCCCCCCAAAAAAAAGCTGGGGTAGCATAATTATATCAGATAAAATAGACTTTAAAACAAAGGCTATAACAGGCAACAAATAAGGACATTTCAAAATGGTAAAAGAATAATTTTAACAAAAGAATATAACCCTTGTAAACATCTACACATCCAACGTAAAAACAACTAAATATCTAAAGCAAATATTGACCGACATAAAGAGAGAGATCAATAGTGATACATAGTAGGAGACTTTAACATCCCATTGACAGCAATGGACAGATCTTTCAGACAGAAAATCAACTAGGAAACAACATCCTTAAATGACACACTAGATCAGATGAATTTAACTGATATTTTTTGAGCATTTCATCCCAAAGCAGTAGAATATAAACTCTCCTCAAGTGCACATGGATACTTTCCATGACAGACCACCTGTTAGGCCACAAAACAAGTCTCAATAAATGTAACAAGATTTATATCAGATCAGCATCTTCTCTGATTAAAATGGTATAAAACTAGAAATCAATTACAAGAAAAAAATGGAAAAACACACAAACACATGAAGGCTAAATAACATGCTAATAATGAATTGGTTAACAATGAGATCAGAAAGAAATCAAATGACATCTTGAGATGAATGATGATAAAAACAAAATGACCTAAAAATCTTTGAGACATAGCCAAAGCAGTTCTAGGAAGAAAATTCCTAGCAGTACAAGCCTACTTCAAGAAATACTAAAAATCTCAAATAAACAATTTAACTTTACACCTAAAGAACCAGAAAAATAACAACAAAGAAAGACCAAGGTGAGTAGAAGGAATGAAAAAAAAATCAGAGTGAAAGTAAAGGAAATATTGTCTATAAAAACAATAGAAAAGATCAATGAAATCAAGAGCTGTTTTTTTTGAAAAGATAAACAAAATTCCATAGTATTGGAAGTCCTAGCCTGACTCATGAAGAGAAAAAGAGATAGACCTAAATAAATTAAATCAGAAATGAAAGAGAAGTGACAATTGACACCACAGAAATACATAGCATTCTAAGAAAATACTATGAACAGTTATTTGTCAATAAACTGAACAACCAAGAAGAAATAGGTAAATTCCTAGAAACATACACTCTTTCAAGACTGAATCAAGAAGAAATGGGAAACCTGAGAGACCAATAACTAATAAAAAAATTTGAATTAGTAATAAAAAATAAAAACTGCCAACAAACAAAAAGTCTGGACCAGATGGCTTCGCAGGTAAAAATTAAATATTCAAAAAAGAATTAACACTTATACTTCTCAAACTCTTCCAAAAAATTGAATAAAAGGAAAGCCTCCTTAGCTTATTTTACAAGGTGAGCATTAACCTGATAACTATACCAGAAAAAGCCACTACAAAAAAAGAAAATTATTGGCCAATATCCCTAATGAAAATACATGCAAAAAACTCAACAAAATATTAACACTTAATTGGGATTCATTCCTGGGATGCAAAGTTGCTTCAATATCTGCAAGTCAGTTAATATGATACATCACATAAACATAATGGAGAATAAAAATTATATGATTATATCAATAGGTGCAGAAAAAGCATTTGACAAATCTAGTATCCATCTATGATAAAAAAATCTCTCAGTAAAGTGAGAATAGAGGGAACGTATCTTAACATTAAAAAGGCCATATATGACAAATCCACAGCTAACATCATACTTAATGGTGAAAAACTAAAACTTTTCCCTTAAAATCAGGAACAAGGCAAGGTTATCCACTTTCACCACTTTTATTCAACATAGTATTGGAAGTCCTAGCCACAGCAATCAGACAAAAAAAATAAAAATAAAAGAAAGAAATAAATAAAAGGCATCCAAATTGGAAATGAAGACCTACCTCAGAAAATTATAAGACATTAAAGAAATTGAAGAATATAGAAATAAATGGAAGCATATACCTTGTTCATGGATAGGATTAACCTCATTAAATGTCCACACTACCCAAAGCAATGTACAGATTCGATGCAATCCCTAAAAAAAAAATAAAATACCAGTAGCATTTTTTTCTCACAAGTAGAACAAATATTCCTAAAATTTATATGGAACCACAAAGGACCTCAAATAGCCAAAGCAACCTTGAGAAAAAAGAAAAACCTTGGAGGTATCAAACCATATTACAAGGCTGTAGTAATCAAAAGAGCGTAGTACTGCCATAAAAACAGACAGACAGATCAACGGAACAGAAGAGAGAGCCCAGAAATAGAGCCGTATCCAATTAATATACAGCAAAAGGGGCAAGAATATACAATGGGGTAAAGACAGTCTCTTCTCTAAATGGTATTGGGAAAAGTGGACAGATACATCCAAAAAAAATAAAACAAAACCATCTTCTTATACCACATACAACAATAAATTCAAAATGGATTAAAGACTTAAATATAAGACCTGAAACCATAAAGACTCTAGAAAAAAACACTGGCAGTAAACTCCTTGACATTGCTCTTAGTAATATTTTTTTGGATATGTCTCCTCAGACAAGGAAAACAAAAGCAAAAATATACAAACGAGACTATATCAAACTAAAAGATTTTGGCACAGCAAAGGAAACTATCAACAGAACAAAAAGGCAACCCACTGAAAAAGAGAAGATATTCACCAATGATACATCCAATAAGGGTTACTATCCAAAATATATAAAGAACTCATACAACTTAACACCAAAAGACAGACAGACAGAGAAACAAACTAACAATCTGATTAATAAATGGGCAGAGGATTTGAATAGGCATTTCTCCAAAGGAGACATGCAAATGGCCAATAGACATGAAAAAATGCTCAACATCGCTAACATTCAGAGAAATGCAAATTGAAACTACAATGAGATACCACCTCACATCAGAATGGCTATCATCAACAAATCAGCAAACAACAGGTATTGGTGAAGATGTGGAGAAAAGGGAAACCTTGTGCACTTATGGTGGGATTGTAAATTGGTACAGCCACTCTGGAAAACACTATGGAGTCTCCTCAAAAAAAATTAAATATAGAACTACATTATGACCCAACAATCTCACTTCTTTCTGGGTATTTATCTGAAGTTCAAAACACTAATTCAAAAAGATGTATGTATCCTTATATTTATTGCAGCATTATTTACAATAGCCAAGATATGGAAGGAACCTAAGTGTCCATCAGTAGAAGAATGCCTGAAGAAGATGTGGTACATATATATAATGGAATATTACTTAGCCATAAAAAGAGTGAAATCTTACTATTTGTGGCAACATGGCCAGACCCAGAGGATATCATGCTAAGTAAAATAAATCAGATAAAGAAAGACAAATACAATATGATTTCACTCAAATGTGGAATCTAAACAAAATAAACAAAGAAAACAGAAACAGTTTAATAGATACAGAGAACAAACTGATCGTTGCCAGATGGGAGCTGGTAGGAGGTGGGGAAAATGAAAAAGGTGGAGATTAAGAAGTACAAATTGGCAATTGACAGTTACAAAATAGTCATGGGGATGCAAAGTACAGCATAGGGAATATAGTCAATAATATAATAACTATGTATGGTGTCAGGTGGGTACTGGACTTACCAGGGGATCACCTTGTAAGATAGATTAATGTATAACTACTTTGCTGTACACCTGAAACTAACATAATATTTTATGTCAACTGCAATTTATTTATTTTTATTTTTATTTTTATTTATTTTATTTATTTTTTTATTTTTATTTATTTTTTTTTAGGCAAGGCAACCCTTGGTTGACCTCATAGATTGCAAGGACCTTGTCAGTTTATAATCCCTTATTTTTTATGCCTACAGCATCTGGTCTTTCTAGGTGGCCTCCCATCCAAGCACTGACCAGGCCTGACCATGCTTAGCTTCTGAGATCAAATGGGATTGGGCTTGTTCAGGGTGTCATGGCCATAGATTCAACTGTAATTTAAAAATAAGGAGATGAAATAAAAAATAAAAATAAATTAAAAAAAAATATATATATATATAACTAATATATATTTGTATGGTGGTCCAGTGTATGGATATATCACAATTTACTCATCCATTTTTGTATTGGTAGATATTTAGGTCATTTCAGTTTTTACTTGTTGTAAATAGTGCTTAAAAGCGCAGCCACTCTTTCACCTTCACCTTTCCTGACAAAAAGAGGATGGTGCTGGAAACTGATTTTTAACTTGAAGCAAACATCAGCAGAGGCACATGAGGCCACTGCTCTTGGTGTCCTTGCCTTTCTTTGTTCACATCCCATAGTTACCATGGCCAGCTATCATTTTTTCCAGAAAAGTGTCTCTCATAATTTTATCTGGAATCCTCCTCTGTTGCTTGGGATACTCTTGGGGATGGGATGGGGTGGGGAGGGAGTTCAGACTTGTAGAAAGGTTTAGCACTGGAAAAATGTTTCACTATTTTTCTCAATGTGACTTGCCATCAGGTCAATTATGTGGTATTGTCAGTGAACTCTCATATCTCTTTTAACTGTGTGTAAGAAATTGTCCTCGTTCTTATAAACTACACACTGAAATTAGGGGTAAGTTGGAGGACAATTTCTTTTACTTATTTTCAAACAATTTAGAAAAAACTTACGTATATAGATATATAAAAATATCAATCTAATCATCTATCTACCACCTATCTATCATCTATTATCATCTATCTATATCTATCTGAAATTATATAAAAAAGAGAGTGAATGATTAAGCAAATGAGGCACATGGGGCAACTATTGGTGAATCTGGATAAAAGGTAAAGAGGCACTCCTTGTACTATTATTGAAACTTTTCTTTAAGTGTGAAATTATATCAAAGTAAAAAGCTACCAAAAAAGTGTGCTGTGGAGAAAACAACTATAAGATTTGTGTATAACCAGAGTGAACTGCTCCAACAAGTGGGGAACAAATATGGTCTTACCATATATTTTTCAGCCACTACTTATTTATTGTCCCTGTTGCCTTAATACCTAAAAGGCGGGAAGGCCAGTGTGCCTTTCTTGAGTCACGTAGGGGCTTATGGACCAAAAAGGAAGGGTCAGTCTTCATTCCACACCCAAGTGGGCAGACTCCCATCTGCTCAGACCACACTGCCATTCCTTACATCTGCCACACGGTGTCGCTGTTAAATATGGAGCTTACATACTCAGCTGTTCCCTGTGCATCCAGGGCCGCCTTGGACTAGGAGGGAAAATAACATGTAAATAGGAGGTGCTGTAGAGAGGGGGAGATTGACAGCCCTGGGAGGATGTAACAAGGCTTTATGATGTTGGCATAGTTCTGGCCTTGATGGACTTTGGGTGTGGTTAGGATTGGAATGCGGAAAGACTCATCAGGCAGAAATACTTGCCATGTACAGAGTAGTGGGAATAGAACAAACCTGGAACATATGATGGTCAAGGGCAGAGGATGCTTTGAGGGTCTTTGATATTTTGGTTTCTGGCACTGTCTGCCTGTTTGTGAGCAGAGCCCATAGTAGGTACTCAATGAACATCCAGTGAATTAAAGATTTTGTAGCAATTATCCAGACCTTTGCAATTCGACTGTAGCTCCACTCATTTCCTCTCCTCTTGGAGCTGAGCTGACTTGCTTTGGCCAGTAGAACAGGCAGAAGTAATGCTGGGCCAGTTCTGAGATGAAGCCTCAAGAGGGCTTGCATGCTTTCCCGCCTCTTTTGGAATGCCAGCCAGCTGCCATGAAAACAAGCCTTTCCTGGCCTGCTGGAAGGTAAGAGATTGTTACAGCAGAGATGAGCTGCCCAGCTCAAGCCACCTCAGGCTAGCTAGCTCACAGCTGACCTAGCAGCTGACTGCAGACACATGAGGAAGCCCAGCTGGGATCAGGTAAATGCCCAGCTCAGACAGTGAGAAGAATCCATGGCTGTTGATCTAAGCCACTGTGGTAGCTGAATAATGTACTACTTGCTGCCCTTCCCCACCGCAAAAAAAAAAAAAAAAAAAAAAAAAAAAAAGACATCCACATCCTAATCCCTGGAACCTGTAAATATGTTACCTTACATAAAGATAAAGGGACTTTGAAAATGTGATTATGTTAAGGATTTCGAGAGATGGAGATTATTTTGGATTATTTTGGATTAATCACAAGGGTTCTTAAAAGAGGAGCACGGGAAAGTCTTCTTGTCCAAAAGGCTTCGGGCAAGAAAGATTGACAAAGGATAATGCTAATATGAAGGGGAGGGTGTGTATTCAGGAGCACCAGAAAGTAATGTTTTGTTTTACTGAACATTTTGATGAAAATGTTTACGAGATACCTGTTTATTCATAAAAATTATCTAATGACCATCTCGAATCACTCATTTACTTGTAAATTTATTAATTAATAAGCATTTATGTACCATGTGCTAGGAGTGAGGAAGCAGATTCCAAGATAAATGAAAATCATGATTGCCTCGACCAGAGTGAGTCTTTGAGAAGCTGCTCTGGTTGGCCATAGGCAAGGTCTTTTCAGGTAAGGGGCTTCAGCCAAGCTTCTTGAATGCCTGGCCTTACCTCATTGTCCTTACCTCCAGTAAACAATTCTAGCTGCCTCTCATACTGACCTCTCTGGCCCTTTGTAGTTGATACATTTATTTCCCTCTTGTTTATCTGACAGGTAGTCAGTCTCCAGTTTGTCAGTCACATCTTCCTCCCAGGCTGAGCTTTTATCTTTCTGCTTTGGCTTGGCACACATGTAGATAACTTCTGAGAAAGTGACCCTTTTTATTTTCAAAGGCCTCTAGGACCACTGCCAGCCTGCCCTTGCTTTCTCAGTAAAGGCTGGGGAGTCCAGTGTTGGGGTTGGAGGCATCATGAGCACAGTGCTATGGGAACAAAGGTGTAAAGGTTAATTCTATGTGAAGACTTGGCTGGTTGGCAAGATGTCCCAATACCTGGTGAAACATTATTTCTGCATGTGTCTGTGAGGGTGTTTCTGGAGATTATCATTTGAATTGGTGGACTGAATAAAGCAATCCACCAATGTGGGTGGGCCTCATCCAATCCATTAAGGGCCTGATAGAACAAAAGGGCAGAAGAAGATTGAATTCTCTCTCTCTGCCTGACTGCTGAGCTAGGATGTCAATCTTCTCCTGTCTTTAGCACTCCTGGTTCTTAAGCCTTCAAACCAGGACTGGAATCTACACTGTTGACTTTCTGGCTCTCAGGCCTTCGAACCACACCACTGGCTCTCCTGGGCCTCCAGCTTGTGGACAGCTGATTGTGGGACTCCTCCACCTCCATAGTCATATGAGCCAATACTTTGTAATAAATCTCTCTTGATCAATAAATAGATATTGGTATCCATCTTTACAGATGTATCTTTAGAGATACCTATCATTTATTTATTATCTATTATCTATTATCTATCATCATCTATCTAGTTTAATCTATCATTTATCTATCGCTCCCATTGTCTGTTTTTCTGGAAAACCCTGACTAAGGCAATGGGGAAGGGAGAAACAGTTTCCTCCTGGGAGGTTGAGGAAGGCTTCCACCAAGAAGGGACACAGAAGTGAGTCTTGTAGTATAAGTCACATCTGAACAGGGAAGGGTGGAGTATGCAGTAAAGCATGAACAAATGTGCAGAAATTTTTTAAAAAGCACACCATGTTGAAGTATGATCTAGAAAAGTTAAGATGTGTTCCTCACAAACATTTTGGTGTCAAATATTTATTTAACTCATTAATGAGGGAACCAACAGGATGATAAAACTGATTCAAAGATCTGAAAAACTGATAGAAATAGTGGATAAAAGGAAGATGAAATAAGATGATAAAATTAAATACAAAATTGGCTAATGTCTCATAGGACAGTAAACCCTTATCTTTGAGGTTATCCACTTAGCTAGAAGAAATCATTTACAATTTATCAATATTCAGCAAGTTAACATCTGCTTTATAAAGTCTTATCCTTAATCAACAATAAATGTAAGTCAAACAAATTAGTTATCCAGTGCTGTGTGACAAAGCACTCCAAAGTTAATAACCTAAAACAGCAAATCTATTTTTTTTTCACAATTTTTGAGCACCAGGAATCTGGAAGCAGTTAGGCTGGGTGGTCCTGGATAGGGGTCCCTGAGGAAATCAATTTGGAAGCTGGGGCTAGTCTTTAGAAGGTGACAGAGGACCCATTTCCAAGCTTACTCAGGTGGCTATTAGCAGAAGACTCCAGTTCTTTGCCTCTCCATAAGGCTGCTAATAAGACAGGCAGCTGGCTTCCTCAGAGGAGAGTGATGAGAGAAAGTGGGACAGGGACAGGGACAGGGAGAGAGGTTAGGAGGGAGAAGGAGAGAGAAGGGAGGAGAGAGAGAGAAGGGAAGGGAAGAGAGAGACAGAGATATGGAAGGACATGGAGAGGGAGAGAGAGATGGAAGGAGAGGGAGTGGGGAGAGAGAGATAGACAGAGACAGAGAGACAGAGAGACAGAGAGCCCAAGAGGAAAAAAGAAAGAGAGGAAGGGAGGAGAGCCTTAGATGGAAACCTAGCTTTATTATAATCTAATCTCAAAAGTGACATCCCATCACTTCTCTCTAGGAGTGAGTATCTTAGGACAGCCCAATATTGGGAGGAAAATTAAGTTCCATCCTTTGGAGAGAATGATTATCAAAGTTTTGGGCATTTCTTTAAAAGCAGCACACTAACTCCCCTAGAGGATCTTATGCCTCTCAGGTAGACCTCTACGCAATGCTCTAGTGTGATTTTCAGAGGATCACTGGGCAATCTTTGACTTATCTCCATGTTTTGGATACTTTTTATAATAGTAGCCTGTTTGAGGAGCACCAGATGGTCCAGGGCTCAGCTGGAGGGGAGAACAGGGAAGGCCAGATGGGCCAGGCTGAAATGAGCTCCCTATGCCAGCTGAGGCTCTATCCTATAGCTGGTTCCTGGTATGGCTCTGTGTCCAGAGTAGGTCCTGCAGCCAGCCCATTGGATCAGTTTTTTAGGAGGAATGGGTAGACTGGGCTCTGGCACAAAGGGAGGCAGGGAGGCCAGGGAGAGATTTTGGCTGTGGAGCCTGAAGAGAGGGAGTGGTGGAAGGGGGAATGGAGAACTCTGGAAGAGATGCTGGAGTTAGAATGTTCTAGACACAGGGGCTGCAGCAGCATTGCTGTGTGTCACAGAGAAAGTGAAGGTGGGAAAGGATGCCAGAGGATGATGATGCCTCACACTGGCAGCCAAGTGCCTTCCTTCATTTTTGCAGGGTGACAGTGAGGGGAGTCGTGAAGGGTGTCTGGGCAGCTGACTGAACAAGCCTCAGGTGGTCCGGGCTATAAATGTGCTGAGGCCTAGGGTTTAGGAATTCTGGAGCGTGCCCAGATTTCTTCCTTCCTCGTGGTGGGTGGGAGGATTGGAAGGGCAGGAATTTTTCTGGGTTGAAGGGTCACAGAACGTTCACAGTGCCTGGAGAGCTGCTTTGCCCTGCTACCTGGCAACAAACAAGCACCCAGCAAAGTACAGGTGCCAAGACTTCAAGGCTTGGATAGAAAACATCAGGTACCCATAGGCTACGTGGGGCCAGGAAGTTTTATCTTGTAGATAAAGCTGGAATATTTCTTTCCAGGGCCGGACAAGTGCTTCCTGGCACATTCTAGAGTTGGTGGCACCTGGCCTCCAGCTGACGGAAATCTCACTTTCCCAGCACTGGTACACACTCTTCCAGAAGATATAGTCAGAATGACTGTGAAACCACAGGTAGCATATTTATGGATTTTTATTTTTGGATGAAGAAGAAGCACGCATGGTCTTTCAGACCACACTTCCAGGTGCCACTGGGTAGGAGATTGTGCCCACTAAATCTGATGGCATATGTCTAATTTGGTTATCCTGAAAGCAGACCCCAGGTAGGAAGTTGAGGCAGGTGGTGCATCTGGAGTGGTCCCAGGGAGGAGGGAGCATGAGGAAAGTGAGATGGGAGGGGTGAAGGGGCCAACACGGGAGGGGCTGTTTATGAGCAGGAACTGCTGGAGCCTTGTGGGGTTGGGCAATTTGCCCCAGAGCTGCCCATTGCAGGATACGGAGCGGGCATCTCTTCATTATGCATACGTGTGTTCATCATTCATCCACCTAAACCACATGCCTGTTTGGGCCTAGCACTGGAGTGTGCCTATATTTTGTTTTGTTTTATTTTATTTTATTTTGTTTTTATTTTATTTTATTTATTTAAGATATAGTTATTCTTATTACTGTCCCTGATGTCAAAAGATACTTTCTCAGAGTTAGATTGTAAATTGTCAAGTTTCAAGTTCTTTTCTGCTTTCCTTCTGCCACACCATTGCCATTGCCAATTTCCTGGGCAATTAAAATGATCATGGACATGGTTCCTAATGTAGCAGTTAGCATGTCTGCTTTACATGCAGAAGGTCTTGGGTTCACACCCCAGTGGAGCCACAGTCTATGGTCATGCCACTCGAACAAGCCCTGATGTCTGATCTTGGAAGCTAAGCAGGGTCAGGCCTGTTTAGTACTTGGATGGGAGACCACTAGAAAGACCAAGTGCTGTAGGCATAAATAATAAATAATAATAATAATAATAACAATAAAAGAAAAAAAAACGATCATGAATAATGGCTCCTCAAGTGTCAGCAGACTTAACTGGTATGTGCGTGTATGCTTGTTTGTGTGCCTGCACATGTGATATCTATCTTTGCCTTGAAAAAGATAGCTTTAATGTGCTTATATTTTCAGAAACACTGTGAGGCTGCAATTGATGAGAAGCCTTTGTATATGGAGTTCAGCCAAAGAAGTACCTGCCTTACATAAAAGAAAACCACCCACCTTGTCTCTAGATTGGCTTGTCTGAGCACATCAGACACTCAGGGATTCACTTGCATGGTCACTCTATACCATGCCAAAGTATTGCCAATATTCTTCCACATATGTGAATCTGTGCCCAGGTGTGTGTAAATTAAACAACATGTAGAAAGAAGCTGCCCTGCCAGCTTCTCCCTGCTGGGGAATTGCCACTCTTCCCTAGGGGAGCTAGGGGACTTTGGTGACTGCATTGCTTGGCCATGCAGAGTCTGTCCTTACACTAAGTATTATGAGATAGTCTTTATCACGTTCAGGTGAAATAAATGTAAAGAATGCCCTGTATAATTTGCATACTCTTGGGGCCATGCACCCCTCTGACCCAGGCAGAGTGCCAACAGGAATAAGCTTCAGGTTCTCTTTATCACCTGCCTGGTTCTATTTCAGTTTTTCAGTAGGAGGGGGTGAATTTTTTTACTGTTTATTTTAATGAAGACTTTCCCTAGGCTTGCTAGGTGTGGAAGCCCACACCTGAACAGGTATCCTCTGAAAATTGGCCCAGAAACTCTACAGTGCACTGGGTCAGGGTAGGTGTGGCTTCCATTGTCACATTGACAAGAAAAGGTGCCTTCCAGACTCTTCTGTATTGTTTGCTAAGGGTTCCCAATACTGTGTTGAAAATATAAATGTGCATTTCTGATCCTTGCCTTTTTATAAGGCAGGTGCGTTATTCCCATTTTACAGATGATGGGAATGCATCTCACAGAGTTTAAGACCTCAGAGTAGAGAATGAGAGGCAGAATCTGCCTCCATTTGCCACAGACTGTACCTCTCGCCTGCCTGGCTCTATTTCAGTTTTTCAGTGGGAGGGAGCATCCTACCAAGGTCGAATTTTCTTATCATTTATTATAATGAAGACTTTCCCTAGGATTGCCAGAGCGAGCTCCAAAATGTCCTGTCCCCTCCCACTCAAGGCCAGGGGAGAAGGCATGGGTATTGTAGGGGCAAAGGTGATTTTTCACATGGTCTTGGTCTTTCCTTACCCTCTTCCAGGCAGATAACTATCATAGGCAAGCAGAGGCTGCTACTTTCATGAAGCTGGTCTCTACTTGAATCAACTCATGGCTTCTCAACCAGGGCTGAGGTAGTCAACATATCTTCAGTAATTTGAAAAGCTCTCTGATTTCAGCATGGAAGCAGACTTCTCAAATAGTCAAAAACCTTAGAGTTTAAGTACATATCTATTCATCCTGTTTTTAAGTTCAGGGAGTTTCTTTAAAAACATAAACAAATGAATGTTGAAACAGTAAATATTCTCTAAGAGCATTTTGTATAAAATGTAAATAAGCACATATGGGCTATGCTTCCTTCAAAATATATACATTTCAGAGGAAAGGGGTTTAGAAAAACATGTCCTGGACTTCTGCTGAGTGGAAAAATATCTGGAAAAATTACTAGACCTGATTTTTGTATTTTCTTTTAATTATGGCACCTTAACTCAATTTCTGAGGCTGGCATATATGGATATCCGTGTCAAAAGACCAATCTCTATCCCTGTCCTCATTTCCCCACAGGATTCATTTTCGCTGCTGGCAACTCTTGGCATCAGTCCTAGAATCCAGGCCTGCTGGAACTGGCGGGAGGGAGAGATCCATGTTCTGATTTTTAAGATAAGGAGAGGTACACCTGGAGGGAGTGCCTGGCCCAGAGGGGAGAAGGTGGGTTTTGGTGGGCATTGAGCTGGTCCAGAACAAAACCACCATCATTTGCCATGTTTCAGCAGCCGTGCAATCACAACAGATGGCCCTTCCCAGCAAGCTCTATGTCACCCTCCTTTCTGGGCAAGCTCAGCCAGTGTCTGCGGTGTAACCTCCTGTCTGCTAGGGCTGGGTCTTTGTCTTGTCAGAGGTAGATGTGTGCCCAGGGCTGGGGAACTGCTTGTGTAGAGGTTGTGTAATCAGGAAATCAGTCTCCCAGGGGCCCCGGTGATTTATTAGTCCATCAGGCACATTGGGTAAGCAGCTCATTTCAACATCTTGAAGCGACAAGGGAGGAGAATGCAGTGTCTAGCAGGAGGGTGCAAGACATGAGGCACCAATCAAATCTTGGCTTACAAAACAGAATGAGTTCCTGTCTCCCTTTGGGGCTCAGAATGTACTGGAGATTTGTGCTGAGGGGAGAGGGAACATATGGTGCCATTCTGATGCCTACATTCTTCCATAATGTTCCCTGTTTTAGTTCAAAATGACTGGACTTGTCCATATATGTGGCTGGGTAGGGAGCAGAGGTGGAGAGAAGGGAGGGAGCTAACCTAGCTGACCTCTTTCTTCCTTCCTTCTTCGTTGTTCTCTTTCTTTCACCTTTTCTGACCCTTCTTCCCTCCTTGTCTCTCTCTTTGTTCTGTAGAGATTTCTGAGGTGTCTTAAGTAAGTTTATAAGATATATTCTGTGGGTTCAAGATCCCTAGATTCATACAGACACATGGTTTATTCTGTGAGTGGGTGTTCCAGCTTCACTCTGCAGGACTGTAGGGTTAGTGTATTCCTGTCACTAGGCCCTGGAAGCCTCATCCTGGCAATACTGCCCCCATCTCTGATGTAGCTACTGATGTAGCTACTTTCAGATGGTCAGCCTTCCAGAGTTCCTCCTCAGGTCCTCCCTGCGTTGCTCTCCAGAAATGTGGGGGCATTATGAGAGTGTATTTGACCAAATGATCTGGCCTCAGGTTGGCCCTTGGATGTCAGTTGTACCCTCTTGGTTAGGCACTGCTCCTGGGCAAGGGCAGGGCTGGCACCTGATACTGGGGTGGTGTGTAGTCTGCTCCTCCCAATGGCCTTAATGGAGAGTAAGCAAATGCCTCTTCCTCCCAGCTTGGCCAACAGCCTAGACATCTGTCTGGAGAGGGAGGCCATGTGCATGCAGCTCCTCCCCTCTTTCTGATCACTGAGTCACCTGCTCTACTTTTTACCCCACAATTGAAACTCCTGGAACATCACTGAAACTTGAACAAAACCATTAAATTAAAATAATCTTTCTGATCTTCATCTTTGAAAATTAGGGACTTTCACTAGACTTGGCTTCTGTAGCAAAAACAAAATCTGGGAAGACACCTAGTGGGGACACCTAGTGAGGACACATAGTGAGGATGTATAGATTTAGGAAGCTATGGTGAGTAGACCCTCCTCACCACACTGTGGGAGTCCATTCGCTCCCCTGAGTCTGGGTGAGAGGTTAGGAGCAGTTAGAGGTTGGACAGGCTTTGATCCAGCCATATGACATCCACACAGTTCAGCTCAGAGGGGGCACTGCAGAGGCTCTGAGCCAGTACTGTGGAGCTCACAGGCAGGTGAGAGTGTGCAGCTGGGACATTTGAGGACTAGGGGGTGATTTAAAGTGGGCTTGGGAAGGTTTTGGACCCTGAACAGAGTACAAGTTCTCTAGCCTGAAAGACTAACGCAGGCTCACATGAGTCATAGTCAGGATTGCCAAGTGCCAGGAAGAGTCTTAAAATGCAGACATATAGCCACTGTCCTTGTGTAGTTTACATATAATAACCCCATCAGCTCTCATAGCTTAAAAGACATTCACTGTTTACTCATAAGAAATTCTGGAAGTGGGCAGTCTGGTTAACATGTGGGCCAAAGAGTCAGGTCATTTCTTTCTTTGAGCTTGACCTCAAGCTGCAGTACAACTTCTGCTCCTATTCCCAGGTATCATGGCCAATGGTGAGCAGAGAGAAATCTCTGGAAGGGAAAATCCTTTCCAAGAAGACCTTGGCAGACCCTGATCCCCCATCTCCTGGCCAAACCTAGCTGCAAGAGAGTCTGGAGACACATCTGGGCATTTTAGCCCCTATAGTAGCAAGTGAAGTTGGGAATAGAGGTTGGGGTCAACTGAGAGGGTCTGCCACATAAGAAATGTGGGAATTAAACCTGACTTGGGGTATCAAGAAAAGAAACTGGATGCTTGAGTCAATGTCAATGCTGTTGTTGTGCCAGTTGTCAAGGATGAATGCACCTCTGTCCTCCAGCTTGGGGCCTGGCATCTGTGAGGTGCCAGTGAGGCTTTTTCTGTGAATAAGCTTAGCTCTTTGGACAGGCACTGACTGGGGGTTTCAAAACAGAGGGAATTCTTGCACCCATGAATTGTCAGACGTCAGGGCTTACCCATGTCTTTGGAGCTTCCTCTGGCATGAGCATTGGTCTGATGAAGATCCAAGTGTTCTACCCACCAGGAGTGCTTAGCAAAGCCCTTCTGACATAAAACACAATGATGCAATCATCTAAAATTGTGACTCAGGCTTTATCTTCCTGCTTTTGGCTAAATGAGGGGACAGCTGTGAGATGAAAGAGTTTTTCAAAATTATTTTAAAGCTTGAACAATGGTGTCCTTTTTTCTTCAAGCTAAAATGATAGTAGGCCAACTTAATTTCTTTGCATTTCTCTAAAGTATAGCACCCTAACTCTTCCTGAGGATGATATCTGGTCATATACTTTTGCAAATATTTGGAATTTTTTCCTAGTAAATGAACACTGTCATTCTCACCCATCCTCTCAGCGCACTGCTTATTTGATGTGACACAACTTAAAATATACCAGTATTTATCTGAATCCAACAGTTTGAGGCAATTTGTTGGAGAGGGGATGCAGAAGATTAGGTTCTGAAGACTTGAGTGCTAAATCTGGGGCCCTGTTTCTGTGACTCCTTTAGGAGGGTTGTTCATGAAGTCAAGTATGGTTTTTAAACTTCTGTTTTCTCACCTGTGAAAAAGGAAAACAACAACTTTGACTCCCTCTTCCTTACAGGCTGTTGTCAGGATCAACTGTGCACTAGTGAGAGACAAAATGTACTAGTGTTTTATAAAAAGAAAAAGCTGTGAATTATTACCCCATCTACCTGATTGCCCAAAACTTCCCCAACCTGAAAATGCCAACTGAGTTTTCTTTCTTGGTTTTCAATTGAATTCTCCTAACTGACTCACTTTGCATGGAAAAATGCATTTTATCTAGGGATATGAGCAGAGGTCAGCTGGAATAGCAAGTAGTAGAAATTAAGGTAGGCGTAGAAGAAAATTCACTGTAGAAATTCCAGAGTGTTCACATCAATAGAAATCATAACCTATACTTTACAATTTATTTTTTTAGGTTCTCGGTTTTATCCAATTAGTAGTTTCATGAAAAGGGTATAAAATATTTTGTAGGCACATCATAAGCAGAGAAGCTTCAACCAGGAGCTCTCAGAGCAGGTCCTGAACCAGAAGCATCACATTCCCTGGAACCTGTTAGAAAGGAAAATTCTTAGCAACCCTCCCCTGCCTCCCCCCGCTCCCCTCCCCCCCCCCCCCCCCCCCCCCCCGCCCACCTTCAGCCCTGACCTGCTAAGTCAGCAGTTCTGGCTCTGGAGGGTTTGGGGGCCCAGATATGGATTTTAACCAGCCCTGATTCTGATATGCAAACTCTAGTCTGAAAACTACTGAAGAATGAGGACATCTTTATCAAACACTAGAAGAATTGTGTGTGTGTGTGTGTGTGTGTGTGTGTGTGTGTGTGTGTGTGTGTTGGGGTGGGGCGGTTAGGGTGCTTTGTGGTCAGCATTTGCCTTTATACCTCTGTTAATCCTGGCTCTTTCTCCTTTGTTGCCTTGCCCTTAGCCAGCTCCGCTCCTAGACGAAGAGAGCTACAAGCTGCAACCAGGAAACAATGCTTCCTTTTCCGAGGCCAGTGGGACACAGCATCATTCCCAGTCATGGAATAAGAGGGCCTCCTTCCAGTTGGATTGGACCAACTTAAGTCATGGCTTGCCTAGACCAATAACGACATCCTGTTGGGGGCAGGGAGAAAAGGGAATGCCATGCGTTGATTAGCCAAAGTCCAGACGCATGAGCCAATCAGTGGCAAGAGGAGGTGAGCTCCACTTAACTGATGAGACTCAGCCCTGGGGTGGGGTAGGGTAGAGCCCTGAATACATGGGTTCCATCAGGCGAGTAGGAGGTAGAATCCTACTGTATGTGAACATCCTGTCAAGCTCGGTGCCTAGTTTTTTTTCTTTATAAAATAATCATACAAGCAATAGGGAATGGTTGAGATGATTGCATGGAGTTAAACAATATTCTCTCAAATTATTTTTTCTTCTGTTTGTATTTTGTAATTATTTTAATTTTGTTTTTTCCTTCCCTTTTTATTTTTATGCTATAAAATAGTTTTTTTTTGCTTTTAAGTATTAAAAAGTACAAGCAACATAAAAAATAAAATGCAATTCACCCCAAACCCAATCACTCTGAGATGAAACCATTAATAATTAGTAGTCTTTTTCCTTATAATTTGTTAATGCTGATGGATACACACATGTACACATGCATTCTCTTTTCTAATGTTAAACCATCCTTAAATTCTTAGAATATAATAATGTGTTTTGAGTGAATTCAATTTAACAATATTTTTCTTGAGATTTTGTTATCTCTATGCTCATAAACGATTGGTTTACGATTTACTCTTTTTCTTTTTTTTTAATCTAAATGCATTTTACTTTTTGACATCCTACATGACATGTTTTTCTTAAAAACTATGCCTCTGCTCCAAAAAATCAAGGTCAAAATAAATGAAGAGCTCAAGATAACATCAGTCTCATTCGTCCTAGTCCAACTGTGTGAATGAAAAGCAGCAGCCAGTTATGATGATGACAGGTGATAGGTCCAAATTGCTAAATTTGTTAACATTTTTAAAATTTTCAAACCATCCTTAAAGAAAATAAACCATCCTTAAAGAAAATTATACATGGGGGTCATACCATCCTCATGGTATTCTAGCAGAGCAACCAGGCCATTTGGATTCACATTTCACAAATAAACAACTGATAGTTTTTTGAAATTAGCAAGGATGTGCTTGATTTGTTCTGCAGTCCAGCATAAAGGTTTTACTCTTTCTGGTCTATGTTCCTCAAGTTTCCCTTTGATTGATTCCATGTAATCTTTGATATACTTTTTGTAGGTTTCTTTTGTGAAGCTGGTTTCCTGCAAATGCTGGCTCATGACCATATCAACACCAGTGATTGCTGTGTTCCATACCTTCCCCCTCAGGGCCTTCAGTGGAGGCATTCACCAATGAGTCATCAGTGTGACTCTCAGCCCTCCTGACCATCTTCCCTTCCACCTCCAGGCACAGCTGGTCTGCAACCTCCGTATTTTGTAAATATCAGAGAACATCTTATCATGACTGATGAGGTCCGGGTAAATGATCATGATGGCAGCTGGAAGGAGATGTTAGTGGCACTGGCTTAGTTTGGAGGGAGTGTGATGCACTCCAAGTGTCACTTGGGGGTGTGGAAAAGTGGTCTACTCTTTTCTTAGCATTATATAGTTTACGTTTCAAAGCTTTTTGTAAATGTTTCCTCCTTTTCTTTTTCTACAACTGTGCTGGCCAGTACAGTAGTCACTAACTATGTGTAGCTATTAAGCACATGCAGTGTGTAGCTGGTGAATCCTGAGGCATGCTGTATGTGTGCAACACACACTGGCTTTTGAAGATAACATAAAACGTGAGATATAAAATAGTTTAAAAATTTCATAATGGACTAAATGTTAAAATGATAATATTTAGATATATTAAATAAAATAGAATTTATTATTGAATGAAAATATATCCACGATCACCTGAAAATAACTTGTGTCCATATAAAAAACTTCACTGGAGCCAAGAAAGGAATGGAGATAAGAAGAAATAAAGGTATGAAGTGGATATGGTTGAGGGGCTTTGAGCTAGAAAGACCAGAGACACGTGGGTCTGCTGGAAGCTCTCAGCTCTTCCCTTCATGAATTGGCTTGTACTTTGGGTCTGATCACAATTCTTAGGAGAAATAGGATGTGTTTCCACCCTCACAGAAAACCCGTACAATGGGCTCTATCCTTGGCTTTCAAAGCTGCCATTGGAGGAGGCAGTAGGTACTACATAGAGAAAAACAGGAGAAATGCATTGCAGAACAAACAATTCCCTTTCCATGAGGCATTTGTTTCCTGTGGTGTGGTCACTGCTGAGGTTCTGCAGGCCTATCACTCTGTGAAAGGAGGTGGGAGTAGGTGGCATGCAGCCAAAGGTTTTATGACCATGTTAAACCAATTAGTTACATCACACCCAGGTGAACAAGTATAGGGGAGGAGAAATCAAACAACAGATTGTCCATGCAGCTTCTAGAATAAATAGATTATTTTGTTAGACAGGTTATGGATAGCCATTTATTTCTTGCTGGATAATCAAATAGTGAGGGTTTTCTATTTATCCTGAGAGCATAAATTCCAAACTGATATCACCCTTTCAGTATGAGTGTTGTCATTCTAGTTTTTATGGACTGCCCTAGGTCAATGAATGATGAACAACAAGGCAAGATAAAATGAGAACTCAGTCCCTAGAGTGGGCATGACTTTGATTTCCTTTTTGCACTTTTTGCAAGATATCAATGGTGATGATGTCCTGTGAGCTTAACTCTCTTAGTAGTGAAGTTCATTTTTATTTCTTTTCTTTTAGAATTATAAGTTTCAGGAATTAGTAGCTGGCTCTCATTATGGAAGCTGAATATTCTTAGGCAACTCCCGGGGCAAAGAAAGCCAGAATCTGGGCTATGAGCTCAGGGTTGGATCTTAGCCATAGGTGTAACTGGTCAGTGTAGCAAGTTGACCTCTGACATCACAAAGTGGGAATCTTTTGTAAAATATGTTGAGAAGGACTGAAAGCCCTTTATCAAAAACTTGTGGAGGAGAATGTGAAAATGCCTGAAATGCCCACTCTAAGAAATGCTTTTCAATAAAGATCCCCAAGACCTCTGGGAAACTCAAATGTTATCTGGGAGGAACAATGACCTTTGCTGATCACCCACTGACACCGGAGCTTGAATGAGTTCATAACTCTGAGCACAGGAATAGGTTTCAAGATGGTCCAAGTGCTTTGGGTGAGGGTTGGGGCCAGGGAGAGTCTGTGGTGTGTACTCAGCTCTAAAGCTTGGCATGGGGTTGGACAGGGGTCATGAACACCTGTCCTAGCAACTTTCCTCTGAGGCCAGACTTCATGAGGCTGAGTCCCCATGGATGCAGACACAGAGAAAGATGATATGGAGGAAAGAGAGGGAGAAAGTTCAGTGAGGAAAAGAACTTGGGCAGTGTGTTCTGGAAGGCCTTTCCATTAATGCCCAGCTGACAGCTGTTTCTTGTTACATTTTGTGGAAACATAAACCTGGATGCATTTTTAAATGAGATTTTCAGATTTATATTGAGACACAGCTTAATTTATAACTGGCTTTCTCTATAGATACCATTAGCTTTCACACCGAGAAAATCTCATACCTAAAAATGCAGACTGATGACAATAGCCAACATTAATGAGCAACAGACTATTTTCCAGGCAATGTGCCAAGAATTTTTCATGTTTTTTTCTCATTTTGTACTTTCAGACACTGAGGGATACATATTATTAATATCTCAAAACATCCATTTTTTTCAACAAATTGAGTACCTGCCATGTGCTCCGCATCAGCTCAGGCCTGGCTCATCATGTTAAGTAGGATGGCAGGACACCTGTCTCCATGCTAGCAGGGAAGATGGACCAGGATAGCAGGACTTGAATTTGGTCATGTCAACCACCGAGGTCACATAGTAAGAATTTTCTCCTTGGGCTTCTGGCAAGCCACAGGCCACCCTATGCCCACCTTGGCCTCACCCTCAATAAACTGGGAGTGTTATAAACTATAAAGTACCTGGTGTGTGACACTGGGAATCACTCACCTAAACTCTTAATCATGGGTGGAATCTTTTTGTTTCTACTAATAAATAAGAGCAAACTGATGAATAAACTTTATAAGTTGTAACAACCTCTAACCCATTTCTGACAACCCAGGCCCCAAGGAGAAGAGAAACCATCTACAGCTTCTCAAAGTCCTCTGTAACCCTTGCCTCCAGCATCTGTCTCCTTGTCTAGGCCGAGAAGCTTCAAATCAGAAGATAGGAAGATTCTGAATCTTTGGGCCTAAAGGAGCATTTCAAAAGCCAGTAGGTTCTTTTTCACTCAGGAAGAGGACTGTACAGGGAGCAGCTGAGGCCATCAATTATAAAATAATTGATGACACATGATTCAGGTTCAAACAATCTGTGGAAAGGGGACAGGTCAGCCTTTCTTTGAGGTTGGAGCTTGCATTGAGTATTCTCAGTGGAGGATTTGATTTTAGCTTGATTAGAGGGAAATTGTTCTTCCTTTCAGCTGGGGATTCTCCAGTGTGAGCAGCTTCAGCATGATCTCAAGGGCCTTCACACCAGTTTGAGATTCAGGAACATAAGGAGAGGCCAGAGCTTGCATTTCTATAGCTTCCCAGGGGATGCAGGTGATGCCGGTGGGACCTTACCAGGAGAACCACCCATCTAAGGAGAGATGGGACATATGGTCACCAGATTTTCAGAAAGAGAAATCTAGACACCCAACAATGGTCTCTAGCCTTGCTTCCACTGTCAATTTTATCAGAGCAGGGGCTACTGTGTAGTTCAGAATCATGGTATCACAAAATGTGAGAGCTAGGTGGGAGCTTAATTAATAACACCCTTCCAAGGTCTCTCAAATGTCTCTTAACCTTGGCCGGTTGATTACCTGGCACAGATTTTGAAACATGCTGATGTGTGGGCAGCTGTCCCACTCAGCCAGATAGGAACCTCTGTGGTTGTGGCCCAGGGAACTGGTCTACTTTAGAAGCTCTGTGGAGCTTTCTTAGTAGGCTGGCTGAAAACCCGGATTTAGTACACAGGTTCACAAAGTGAGGCCCCGCACCACCAACATCACCTGGGAAATTGTTGGAAATGAAAATTGTCAGGCCTCCCTCCAGACCTCTTGAAACTCTGAGGGTTGGGCCTACCCACATGGGTTATAACATGTTCTTCAGCAGATGCCAGTGCATCTCAAGAACATTCCCTGTTTTACAATTGAGAGAACTAAAGGCCAGTGGTTGAAAGTGATCCACATCGCACAACCAGTCAGTGGCAGAGTTAGACTTAGAATCTAGGCCTCCTGCCCCATTAATTCTCTCCTGCAACCCTCCCACTTCCTTTCCACATAACTCAGCTCAGGGTTTGGCACACACATCAGGGAAGCAAGGCTGGTAAGTACTGATGAGCATTTCCTCACCACCTCTCCATGCATTCACCCATTTCTTTTTCCAGGCTGAGCTGGCGAGCAATGACGCAAAACGAAGAGGTGGATCAGCCAAATGAAGAGGCCTGGGGACCAGTGGATTGTTAACTTGTAAATAGCAAGTCTGGTTTGCCAGATCCCACATGTCATTCTTAGCTGCAAGAACAATACACAGAGATAGACTATCATGTTGCCAAATCTGTTGATGGAGGCTTTAATGTGGAGGGCAGCTGGGCCATGCATTTTGTTTTTGTTTTTGTTTTTGTTTTGTTTGTTTTTGTTTCGGTATTCTCTGTAACTTTTTTTTCTGGCTTTATTGAAATATAATAGGCAATTGGTTGCTCATATTAACATTGTGCAATTCAATGAGTTTTTTTTTCAATTATAGTTGGCATACAATAATATATTAGTTTCAATGAACAGCATAGTGATTGGAGAGCTATATAACTCACAAAGCGATCGACCCACTAAATCTAGTACCCCACTTCCCCTTACATATTTATTACCTTATTAACTATTTTCCTTATGCTACGTGTTATGTCTCTATGTCTATTTTGCAACTATCCATTTGTACTTCTGACTACCTTTGCTCTTTTTCACCATCCCTCCAACCCCCTCCCATCCAGTAGCCCTCAAAATATGCTCCGTAGTTATGAGTTTATTTCCATTTTTGTTGTTGTTTATTTTGTTCTTTAGATTCCACATGTACATGAAATCATGCAATATTTGTCTTTCTCTATCTGACTTATTTCATTCAGCGCAATACCCTCTAGGTTCATCAAGGCAATATCTTTTTCCATCCCCTTCCTTTTAGTATGTATGTGTATCCTTTTAATCTGAAGTGAGTCTCTCGTAGGCAGCATATTTAAGGGTCTTGTTTTCTTATCGTTTCAGCCTCTCTATCTTTTGGTTGGAACACTTAATTCATTTAAGGTACTTGTTGATAGAAGTGTAGTTATTACTACTCTTTATTCATGTTTTTGATACATGTTTTTCTTAAAGAAGTCCTTCTAGCATTTCCTGTAGTACTGGCTTGGTCTTGATAAATTCCTTTAGCTTATTTTTGTCTGGGAAGCTCTTTATCTGTCCTTTGACTCTAAATGATAGCTTTGCTACATAAAGTATGCTTGACTGTAGATAGATCTGGGTTTTCATTACATTGAATATTTTGTGCCATGCCCTTTGTCCTACATAGTTTATTTTGAGAAATCAGCTGCCAGTCTTATTGGGTGCTCTCTGTAGGTAACTAACTGCTTTTCTCTTGCTGCTTTTAATAGTCTCTCTCCGTTTTTGACCTTTGGGATTTTAATTATAATGTGTCTTGGTGTGAACCTCACTGGTTCATCTTTTTTGCGACTCTGAGCTTCCAGGGCTTGTTTGTCTATTTCCTTCACCAGGTTAAGGAAATTTTCCATCATTATTTCTACAAATAGCTCTTTAACTTCTTGTTTTCCTTCAGGTACCCCTATGACATGGATATTTTTACATTTAATAGTGTCCCATAGGCTTCTTAAATTATTATTATAGTCTTGGCTTCTTTTTTCTTGCTGTTCTGGTTGGGTGTCCTTGACGTCCCAATCCTCTATGTCAGTGGTTTGATCCTCTCCTTCGTCCACTCTGTTGATTCCCTCTAATATAGTCTTCACCTCAGATAATGTGTTTCATTTCTGACTGGTTCCTTTTTAGAATTTCCATGTCCATTTTAATTTTTTTCTTTATCTCTTTGTTAAAGTTCTCACTGAATTCATCTATACTTCCCCTAAGTTCATTGAGAATCTTTATAACCAGTGTTTTGGACTCTGCATCTGTTAGATTGTTTGACTCCATTATTCCTGGATCTCTATTCTTTTTTCTCATGTGGTTTCTGCTTCTTTGTCTTCCCATTTTGGCTGCCTTTCTGTGTCTGTTTCTATGTACTAAGCAAAGCTCCCAGTCTTATCAGAGTGGCTTTGTGTAGTAGGTGGTCAATGGCACATTCCTGAGAGGGGTTCAGCTGCAGGCCAAGTTTAACCCCAGCCTGTGCCCTCTGGGGCCACCTGTTAAGATTCAGCAAGCAACCAACAGATGCTGTGCTTATAGTTGCCTCAAGAAACCACACCAGAAACTGAGGCCAGCTGCAACCAGTGTGAGTCTTGGCACTGCTCAGCAAGGAGCACCAGACTCACTGACAAAATTGGATGTGGCTTGGGTGGGGCTGTGATTTGGGGGAGGAACAGTTTTAGGGAATCCTCTGGGCAGAGCAACCTCTGTTTTCCAGTTCAAATGACAGCTCAGCTATGGTGGCACTGTGTCTACAACCTGGGATCCCGGGAGGGCTCAGCAGAGGAAAAATGGATACTGCATTTTTGCCGTATCTACCCAAGAGAGAGCCTCACCTCTGGCCCTCACTCTGACAACTCTGTGACCCCATGTAAGTTCCTGGCACCCCCCAAGCAGCTGACCTGGCTCTGGTGCTCAGAGCAAACAAGTCTGTCATTGTGAACGTCTGCTAATAGAGACAGATCCTTTAAGAGGCGTCTGTAGCTGCTGGCTGCAGCTGCCACAACCTCTGTTCTACTCAGCTACTCAGGACTGGGCAGCCTTGGGTCTTTGCCCCCTCCTACCTTCTACCATTGCAGGGTGACTTCTTATTTCTTCCTAGTTGTAGTGCTTCTGTTTATCTAGATCCCCAGCGACTTTGACTGCTGTTTGTTCCATGTTTCTGTCTCAACTTTGATTTGGTCGCAAGAGGGATGCCACTTTTCCCCTCCTTGGGCCATGCATTTTTAATTCTTTGAAAATCCAAGCTTCTCTTGAAGGGAAGAAAGGAAGTTGCAGAGAATAACTAAAGTTCTTTAAGGATGACATATTGACAATCTTACATAAAAAGAAAAAAAAAAAGAAAATAAATTGTGCCTCTAAAGAGCTGGCTATTTAACTTCGGAGTATTATCAGCACATAAAAGGGATTATGCAACTTGTGCATTCAGACTGCTTTGCCTCTCTAAGCAGCAGGAAAAGAAAGAGCAACGGCTGAGGTTCCAACTATACTGAGAAGACCTTCCCTTTAGGATGCATTGCCCTTGGGTCCACAGCTATGGAGACAAGGCCTTAGAAGAAGCCTGTGGGGGCAGGCTTGGGCCAGGTCTCTGTACCCTGTGGCAGGGCCTCTCAAGCTCGGACATACACACAAATAACTTGGGAGTCTTATATTAATGCAGATTCTGATTCCCAAAGTGTGGGGTGGGGCATGGGATTCTGAATTTCTGACAAGCTGATGAACTTTGTTCCATGCATATTTTGGGTAATAAGTTTCTAGAGAATGCATTAAAATATGTAGAAATGCATCATCCCCTGGGGGACCAGACACATGGCTAATAGCGTGGACAGCGTGGATGTCAAGTGGCCCTAGATCTGGATCCCCAGGAGAAGCAGGAGGATAGAAGGAGTAGGCTGCAAAGGGAGCATCAGTTTGGGTTTTTCCTTTTCTGTCAGATGGGGTCAAATAAAAACAAATCCAAATATAAGTGAGGAGAGATTTCCTTGGAGAAGACTACTGCAATAAGAAAAGACCCATTACAATAGAGAGATGGTCAGATCATGAGGTCTGCATGTGTCTCAAGGGTCAGGCAGAGGAATTTTTTTGAAAGGGAGGAGTAAGCTAGCTTAGAAGAGCCTGCATGAGGGAGTGAGTGGGATACGGAGGTGGCATGAGAGGACACTGGAGCAGAAAATGTCTTTTCTTACAGCCAGTTCTTGGGAGGGGACTAAAGGAGAGATGTTAGGGAGGGGCTGTCCACATTCTGATGTGGGCTTAAGTTAGGTGGACCCAAATTCAGAAGCCTTACTGCATGAAGGAGAGAAGTTTAACTAAAGTTTGGCAATTCAAGTTAGCATGTATTTTGTATAGATCAGTCAGTGACAACAAGCCTGCCAACTAATCATTTATGAGGCAAGGAATGGGAATTTGAAGGGTCTGTGTGTAACCTTGTCATAGGTAAACAAGGAGGGTGTTCATGTGTTTTATCTAAGTCATGCAGATTTGAGTGGTTTTTTGCAGAGAGCATTTCCAAGAACAAAGGGTGGGGCATTTCTTAATGGTGAAGCCCTGGGCTCAGGTAAAGTTTAGCATTGTCAATGCCCATGAATGGGCATTCTTTTTACAATGTGTCCTTCCTGTCAGTATAGTCCTTAAAGAGTTAAAAATGAGACTCTTACAAATATAGAATGAACACAAGCCCCATATTGTATGTAGCTCATTAGTAAGTGAATCAGTAAGATGGCAGAGATGATTCAAAAAGAAGTGAGAACCAGGTTCCAGCCCACCATAAAAAGCATCCAAAGTTAAATTTGTTGACTTAAGGACACCATTGATTTCTTAATGTACTATTGGGGAAAGAAAACTGTAATATTTGGGATTTTTGTTTTTACAAGACAGCAATTATATGCATCTATACTCGATGTGGTCTCTAATTGATCATGTAATGCACAGCATTTAGCACAGGTTCATTCCTTTAGGTTATTGGAAAATACTTGTTACATATCATGCCAGCATTGTAATGAAAGGTCATGCCACCCACTTTTTTTGCCTTATTTCAACATTTTAAATGCTTTTCCTAACATCTCCAAGAATTTATAGAGGGCCTGTTTATGAGCTGACTTGTTCAAAGCATATCTACACTGTAACCTTATTCCAGACTAGCATTATAATAAACAAGAAAAGGCCCTATTTTTTTAAACCCACTGACAGCAGAGTGGTGATCCTATTATTTTGTTGTTTGCTCCACTGAATTTTCCACAGGACTGTTTTGGGAAACAAAATTAGTAAGGGGAGAGGACCTGTTTCTATTAACATTAGCCCACAGAGAAAAACAGTTTAGTAAGCTTCAAAACAAAAATATTTTCCTCAGGGCTGAACAATACAAGGTATCAGTATCCTAATGTGTTAAGGCTCTGATGAGAAGTGCTGCCAAAGAGAGCTATTATTAGTTCTCCTCTGAGCCAGAAGCTCTTGTTTGCACACCCAGATGAGTCCACACTTCCTAAAACCATCAAACCCCACTTTAATTAGTCTGTTAATAGAACTTGCTGTGATCCCAGTTACTCCAGGCCTCCAATTTTTGCCTACAATCTCTGTTAACAGAGTTTAACATCACATAACAGCAGGAATTCAGGGATTTTGTTAACAAAAATAAGCTGATTTATCAGACTTTAACAATCAGATTGAAAAACAGGAATCGTTCGTAATCTTTCTAGTTAAAGTGGGAACAATACGATGTTTGTTCTTGACAAATCCTTAGGTTTTTAAAACAATTTAATTGCCCATGCTATTTTTAGAGAAGGTGTTTTTATTTATTTTTTTAATTGGTGAGCGACAACGATGCTCCCTTGAGTAGATGAACTAATTTCCACTAGCTACGGAGAGATGTACACATAAGATATTATCACTGAAGGAAGATAAATGAAGCAAAGAAGAGAGAACATGGGCTTTGTATTATAAAGGTGACAGATAAGTGAGAAGCAATGGGAGGGAGGAAGAGAGTGGTTTCAAGTTTCATCTCTTGCTTATTCATTCTCACCAGTCACATTACTTTTCCTCCATAGCACTTATCATCATCTGACAGTCAATACATTTTGTTTATTTTCTGATTGTTTGTTGTCTGTCTCTTGTCACCTTCTCCACCCCAGCTGGAATAGAAGCTCCATGGGGGCAGACATTTTTTATGTTTTATTATTGCTGTTGGGACTGTGCCTGATACATAGCATGTTCTCCATGAATATTTGTCAAATACTAAGAAGAAGAATGAATGAGCAAAGCCCATTTCTCTGGAGCAGGAACTTAGATCTGAAAGTGACCACATAGAGCTCTGGGGATGGGCAGAAATTTTGGGGAGCTTGTGGGACTTGAGGCTTGATCCAACATCTGAGATATAATTTAAACAAGTTGTTTTTATTGAAAAGGAAAAATTTAATTTGTAAACTTGAGATGAACTTGGGCATTCTGGAACCAGTGCCCTTGCCCCAGCCATGGCTCCCCCTGTGTGGCTGGAGGGCTCAGACCTGTCTTGAGCATTTTGTGTCCTCAGGAGCCCCACTTCTTCTTGCCCCTCCATCTCATCTGCTGGACAGCTGGGAGTGTGCTGCATTCCACATTGTTTCCTGCTGCTCCATCTTCACGTCTCCACATTCTGTCTGCAATAATGTTTTGCTCCTCATCTGCTTTAGAAGACCTCTTATTCAGCCTTCATATTCTCGCTGTGAATGGCCCTTTTGGCCCTACCTGAGGAGTTAACACACTCCTGTTTGTTGTACACTTTCATTCTGTACCTTTGTCTATTAATACTCCTCTGATAACAATTCCACTGCAACTTATGGTGAAAACCTCAGCTGCCACTTATCGAGCATGTGCTATGTGCTGTGTTCTTGACATTTGCCCCCTGTAGTTCTCAGACCCACCATGAGGTAGCCAACTGAAGGACACTTGACAGATGAAGAAACAGGTTCAGGAAGATTGAAAACTTACACGTAGAGGCAACATGGTTTGCAGGTGGGATCTGAAGATGTGTCTGACTACAAAGGCCATGCTAGTTAAAATATAACACTGAATTACACTGCAACCAGTCAACACATCTGTTGAGATAGCTGCCATTAAGACCAGCTTTAATTCCACAAGTTCTTACCTGACCTCCTTTTGTAGGACATTGGCTTCCTTGAAGTCCCTCTAGGATTTCTGGTGGGTTTCAGAGGGTCCCTTACATGTTCTCATGACCTTGTCAAATACCATAGACTGTCACTGTTTTCTGCCACACACCTGCTGGGTCCCGTGGAGTCTCATGGGGCATCTCTGGATTAGGTCCTGGCTGTTTGGCCCCAGGTCTCCACTAGGTGTCATGTTTTCTCCTTCTAGATACTGTTTCCTTCACCTGGCCTGTGCTCTCAAGGGGAGGGAGGAGGTGCTGCAGTTCCTTCAGGCACTTCCCTTGTGTTTCATTTTGGGAAGGAAGACCTCAAACTCTTGTTTATTCCATCCTAATATTTTAGAGTAAAACACTTTTCCTGTTTTATCACCTCATTGCTGATTTCTATAAGACTCAGATGCACTCTTGGTAGTGGTGGTGGGGTCATGCCAGACCATCCCAGTGTTGCCGCAATAAATGGAGAGCCCCTTCACCCCATGGTGGCTGAGATGTAGTTCCTGGGTGTGCTCACGGGACCAGATGCTCTGCCCTTGGGAATATCAGCCCCATCCAGTGCATCTGTTTGCTGTAACTTATGTGGCCCAGCTTGAGTGCACACACAGAAGGCTCTTTAGACTCGCTACAGAGAGGTATCTGGTGGGTCAGTGCCATGGGTGGCTGGCTCAGCACCCAAATCCTCAGTCTAAAGTAGGGCCACCGTGCATGTTTACTCCAGCCTGTTGCAGAACACGTAGCCTGCTTTACCCAGGTCAGGTGTGCAGGCCTGCACAACATCCACACCGAACGCTTGTCCAGGGAATGAGTGAAGGAGGCACAAACAATTGAACTACGTGTCTAGTGGCTTTATACTGGGTATAATATTGAGGCTTATTTTACTTTGAGGCACTTTTTTTTTTAAGTCTATAAAAAATAAAAAATAGAGTTTGTATAGATTATGAATTAGAAAAAAAATAGATCATCTCTGAGTTTCTGTTTAGTCTAAGTAGAATTTTTAACAAGGCCACATGTTTCATGGCAACAAATATGAACAAGCTTAAATATGAATCTTTTTGTCAATCAATCACCACTCAGTCAAGGATCACTAAGCACCTTTGGGGTTGACTCCTGGATTGTATAAACATGATATGCTCACACAAGTGTCTTTATCACAAGGGATGTTCACTTTCTTCTGTTGACTTCTAGCTGAACTACAGAGTGATCAGAGAGTATATGAAACCTACTCTTTGGTAACTGCCAAGCTTTGTTATGTGCTCTCAGTTTTCATTTGTTTTCTTTAAGTTCTGGCTGGCTTTGAGGAAGTAAATAAGGTGTTTCTGGTGCTCCAAGAGTTGTCATTTGGAACCTCAGATCTCTTTCCAGGACTCCCCGAACATGTAGACCCCTGTACTATTTCTTCTCTCTTTCTCCTGCCCCTTGCTAGGCCACCCTTGGGAAAGGATCAATTTGCAAATCATCTACAGCTTCTTTAAGAGTATGCAATAGACACAGCTATTACCAGGTCAAGCTGTTATAAAGAGAACTAACGTCAAGACCAAGTTAAAAAATGCCACCAAAGGAGCTTTCAGAGTGTTACATTCATTAGATTGAGAACCAGCCTTCCTTGGGCAGCAATAATCATATTAATAATAAATTACTGATGTTTGTATAGCATTTTATTCTTCACAGATGGTTCTGCATACATTTACTTCTTGGCTTCTTGACATAAATCTATGACGTTTGCATACTCTTGCTTTAGGAATCATGGATTCTCGCCCTACCCCTGCTGTCTCTATCTTGCTCACCTTCTGTGGCAGACATGCGACTCTGATGTAAGACACAGGAGGTCTGGTTCTGACCCCAAGTTGAGTGCTAAACTTGCTTTCAGAACCTGGGCAAGTCTTTTGGGGGTTTGCTTCTTCATATGAAAATTAAAGCAATTAGATAGAATCAGTAAATTTTTCGATGAAATCTTCTCAGTGCCTGAAACAAGCTGCTTGGATTGACACATGAAGGAGTAGGCCTGGAGTCCTCTCTGTCTTTCCCCTCTGACCTCCTTATCTTCCGTAGAGTTCTCTCAGCTTTGCTATACTCCCCTAGGGCTCCATGGAAACATTTGACCTCATGACATGTAAGTCTTTGTTTACCCTAACATTTTATGACTCATTTTGTGACATTTTGTTTCCTCCTCTGTAAAAGAAAAAGAGTTGGATTCATTTGCCTCTAAACATTAATTGACATCTGTGGTTCAACACCATGGGTGCAGAGATGCTTAGCGAAATAAATGGCTAAAAGGGAAGTAGTTTCTTTCCATGGTTACAGAGGGTCAAGTGTGAGTGGTTATTTTGGCACCATTCTGAACATCGGGGTGTCCCCTACTAACTCCTGGGGAGACTGAGCTTCTCACAGCATCGATTCATATAAAACTTTTCTTTTATGCCATAGTCTCCTTGGGTACTAAGCAAAGATAATTCCTCCATAAAGAGATATTGTTACATCGTCACATATTTCCTTTAAATTGTCACCAGCAGAAGGAAAGCTCCACCTTTCTCTTCCTTCCTTCCTTCCTTCTCTTTCTTTCTTTCTTTCTTTCTTTCTTTCTTTCTTTCTTCTTTCTTTCTTTCTTTCTTTCTTTCTTTCTTTCTTTCTTTTCTTTCTTCTTTCTTTCTTCTTTCTTCTCTCTCTCTCTCTTTCTTCTCTAGGAAAGGCTGTTTTTATTCATAATGTAAAAACCCATGGGTAGAATTTTGTTTCTGGACAAGGCAGAGTAACAGGAACTGGATTTATACCCCTACCTGAAAAAATAAAAAGGACAGACTATATATATATATAACGACAATTTTCAAGACAGTGGACATCAGACAATGGAGGAGAGTAATACTTAAGAGACAGAAAACAATAGAGGCAAGTCCTATTATTGCCTTGGTTCATTGCCTTGAGAGTTTCCAGGCCATGGCATGAAAAGTGGAGAAGCCACCTGGAGTCTAGTGGATACCCTAACTGAACAGACAGAGCTGAGAATCCAGAGAGAGCAAGGTGGCTAGGATTTACAAAACATAGTATTACAGAGGACACACACACACACACACACACACACACACACACGGAGCTTTGGGGATGTGCAGAGGATTCCTCTCAAATATTTAGCATATTATTGATCAGCTAATGCATGAGAAAAATACCAAAGGCCAGTGAAAGAATTACCTGAAAGGATTAGAGTGAGCAGTGTCCAGCACTTACACAGGGCTAGAAATTATGCCTGTTCTCATCAACAGGATTTGAAAAATCTCACAATGTTCATTTGTGTATCTTCTTTGGAGAAATTACTACTGCAAGTCCTTTGCCCATTTTTTAATTGTTTTTTTTTTTGTTTGTTTGTTTCTGCTGTTGTTCAGTTGTGGAAATTATTATTTATTCTGAATATCAATGATTAGCAAATCATTTCTCTCATTGTGTGGATCAATTTTCAATCTGCTGATAGTGAACTTTGATATGTAAAGATTTTTTTAAATTTTATTAAGTCCAATGTGTGCATTTTTCTTATGTTGTCTGTGCCTTTGGTGTCATATTCAAGAAATCATTGCCAAATCCAATGTCATGAAGCATACCCCCTATGTTTTCTTCTAAGAATTTTATACTCATCTGATCTTGGAAGCTAAGCAGAGTCGGGCCTGGTTAGTACTTGGATGGGAGACCACCTAGGAAGACCAGGTGCTGTAGGCATAAAAAATAAAAAAATAAGGGGTTATAATCTAACAAGGTCCATGCAATCTGTGAGGTCAACAAGGGTTGCCTCGCCTAAAAAAAAAAAAGAATTTTTATAATTTTAGCTCTTACATTTAGATCTTCGATTCATTTTCAGTTACTTCTTTGTATATACTGTAAGATAAAAGTCCAACCACATTCTTTTGCATGTAGATGGGTATCCAGTTTTTCCAGTACCATTTGTTGAAAGATTGTCTTTTTCCCTTTGAATAGTTTTGGCACACTTGTCAAAAAGCATTTGACCATATATGTGATGGTTTGTTTCTAGATTCTATATTCTATTTCATTGGTCTATAGATCTGTCTTTATGTCAGTTCTGTTTTAGTTATTGTAACTTTATAGTAAGTTTTGAAATTGGGAAGCAAGAACTCCAGTTTTGTTCTTTTTAAAGTTCATTTTGACTATTTAGAGTTTCTTGAGAGTAATATAAATTTTAGTATGGATTTTTCTATCTCTGCCAAAAAAAGGTATTGGGATTTTTACAAGGATTGCATTGAATCTGTAGTATTGGCATCTTAAAACCATTAAGTATTCCAATCCATAAACATGGGATGTCTTTCAATTTATTTGTCTTTAATTTCTTTCATCAGTGTTTTGTAGTTTTCAATGTACAAGTCTTTCACTTTGGTTAAGTTTATTTCTCTAAGTATTTTATACTTTTTGATTCTATTGTAAAAAGAATTATTTTCTTAATTTCCTTTTTGGAATTTTCATTGTTAGTGTATATAAATGCCATTGAGTTTTGCATGTTGATTTTGTGTGCTGCAACTTTGCTGAATTCATTTTTTCATTTTAGCATAATTTTTTTTGTGTGTGGGGAATCAATGGAGTTTTCTATATATAAGATTTTTCTTTTTGTCTGTAAACAGAGATAATTTTATTTCTTTTCTAATTTGGATGATTTTTCTCTCTTTCCTTTTCCTTTCTCTTCTCTTCTCTTCTCTTCTTCTTCTCTTCTCTTCTTTCTTCTCTTCTCTTCTCTTCTCTTCTCTTCTCTCCTCTCCTCTCCTCTCCTCTCCTCTCCTTTTCTCTTCTTTCTTTCCTTGCCTAATTGCTCTGGTTGAGACTTGTAGTACTATGTTAAATTTAAGTGGTGAAAGCAGGCATCTTTGTATTCTTCCTGATCTTACAAAAACTTTCAGTCTTTCACCATTAAGTATGGGGTTAGCTGTAGGTTTTTCATATGTGGCCTTTATTATGTTGTAATTTTCTTCTTAGTTTTTTTAGAGTATTTTTATCATAAAAAAGTGTTGAAGTATGTCAAATGTTTTTTTCTGCATCAATTTAGATGATCATATAATTTTTTCCTTTATTCTCTTAATGCTGATTTTTGTTTGTTGAATAATCCTTACATTCCAGGAATAAATCCCACTTACTTATAAGTTTTTGGTATATTGTGTTTTCATTTTCATTGGTCTCAAGATATTTCTAATTTATCTTGTCATTTCTTCTTTAATCCATTGGTTGCTTAAGAGTATATTGTTTAATTTCCATATATTATGAATTTTCCAGTTTCCTTTCACTATTGATCTCTAGTTTCATTCCACTGGAAAAGATACTTTGTATGATTTCAACCTTTTAAAAACTTATTAAGACTCCTTTTATGGCATAATATGTGGCCTATCCTGGAGAATGTTGCATGTGTACTTGAGAAAAAATTTGTTTTCTGCTCTTGTTGGGAGCAGTGTTTTGTTTATGTCTGTTAGATTCAACTGGTCTATAGTTTAAGTCCTCTATTTCCTTGTTGTTCTTCTGTCTGATTGTTCTATCCATTACTAAAGTGGAATGTTGAAGTCTGTTATTTTAGAGCTGTCTTTTCTTTCCTTCAATTTTGTCAATGTTTCCTTTTATATTTAGGAGCTCTTGGGTTTGGTGCATATGTTAATAACTGTTATATATTCTTGAAGAATTGGCCTTTTTATTATTATATAAATGATGATAATATTTTATATTATTATTCTTTGTCTCTTGTAACATTTTGACAAAAGTTCTATTTTCTCTGATATTAGTGTAACCAGTCCTGTTCTCTTTTGGTTACAATATGTTTGGAATATTTTTTTCTCCATTTTTTCAACTCAAACTGTGCATTTTTTAGATATAAAGTGAGTCTCTCATATATAACATAGAGTTGGATTATGATTACTTCTATCCACTGTGTCTCTTGGTTGTGGAGTTTAATCTATTTAAAAGTACTTACTGATAGGGAATGACTTACTTTGCACATTTTTATTTGATTTATGTGTCTGTCTATAGCTTAAAAAAAAATCTACCATTCTTTTCATTACTGACTTTCTTTGTGTTTTGTTGATTTTTTTTTTTTTTGGTAAGGATACAGTTAGATTCCCTTCCCATTGTCTTTTGTGTATAGTCTATAGATATTTATTTATGGTTACTATGGGGATTATATATAACATCTTAATATTATAACAGTCTATTTTAAACTGATACTAACTTAACTTGTATTACAGGAGTCTGCTTCTTATAGTTTCATCATTTTATATTATTGATGTCACAAATTATATCTTTATATTTTTTAACTACTTAATATAGATTTATAAGTTTTTATGCTTTTGTATTTTAAATCCAGTGGAAGATAAAAAGTGGAACTACAAGCCAAAATCCAATCATACTGGTTTTTACATTTGTCCATGAATTTATCTTTACAGGAGAAATTTATATTCTTTTCATGACTTCTGGTTACTATTTAATATTCTTTCATTTCTATTTGAAGGATTTCCTTTAGCATTTCTTTTCGTCTAGTGGTAATGAACTCCCACAGCTTTTATTTACCTGGGAATGTCTTAATTCCCTCCTCAGTTTTGTCAGATACAGAATTTCCAATTGATGTTTTTATTCTTTCAACACTTTAAATAGATCATCTCACTTTTGTCTTGCAAAGTTTCTGCTGAGAAATCCAGTAAGAATCTTATTGAGCACCCTTTGTATGTGATGAATTGATTTTTCTCTTGCTTCTTTCAAGACTCTCTCTTTGTCTCTGGCTTTCCAGAATTTGAATATAATGTCTCAGTGTGGGCAACTTTGGGATTGTTCTACTTTGAGATCATAGAGCTTTTTGAATTTGTAGATCCATGTCTTTGCTCAAATTTAGAAATTTTGGGGTCATGATTTCAACAAATCTCTCTGTCCTATTCTCTTTCTCTTCTACTTCTGGGAGTCTCATGATGTGTACATTGGTGCACTTGATAATGTCTCATAAGTCCCCCAGGCTCTGTTCACTTTTTTCATTCTTTTTTTCCTTTTTATTCCTCTTACTTGATAATTTCAAATGACCTGTCTTAAAGTTTACTAAAGTTTTCTTTCTTTTGTTTGTTTGAGTCTGTTATTGAATTTTTCAGCTGTAGAATAGGTGCTTTATAAATAATTTCTATCTACTTATTGATAATCTCATTTTGTTCATATTTTTCCCCTAATTTAGTTTTTGTCTCTCTCTCTTTTTTAGGTCAATTATTTAAAATTCTTTATCTGGGAAGTCTGATGACTATGTTTTTCTGGGATGAATTGTAAAAAAAAATTTTTTTTGAATGGCCATGTTTTCCTGTTTATTTGCATACCTTGTGATATATTATTGAAAACTTATTATTTAACTAAATAATCTTTTCCAATCTTTACAGATTGATTCTGTATAGGAGAAAACTTCAGTAATCAGCCTAGTTGAAAGCTTATGATCTTCTCATGGCTTTTCTGGGCATGTTTTCTCCCTTGGCCAGTGAGTACGCTTTTTTAGATATCTATCTATCTATCTATCTATCTATCTATCTATCTATCTATCTAATCTGTTTTTAAATATCTTAATTTGTCTAAGCGTCTTACCCCTGTTTCTTCTTGGGGCCATAACTGTTCTATTATATTCTTTTATCAGTAATATCTTGCCCTAGGAACCTGTACAACAGTAGCCTCTTGCATATTTTATGAATTACACCCACTGTCCTCCATGGCTTTCCTAGCCTGAGTTAGGCTGTTGAAGGTCTAAGCTAGGTAAAATAGAGCCCAAGCCTTCAAATAGCCCCAGACAGATTAGAAAATTGCACATTAGGTACACTTTGCTAGATTCAGTTCAAGAAAGAGAACTGGGCTGGGCCACCACATCCTCTAAGCCACTCTGTGCCATACTAGGGTGGGTGGGAGACAAGAACAAGTAAAATCATTACTAACTTTTTACCATTTAAATTTGTCTTTTTCTTGATTGAGTTGTATCTTGATTGTTTGTTATTGATCTTTGGTTTCCAGATCTCCTACAAAATTATTTTCACCTGTCTCTAGTTGTTTACTTAGTGTTTCTGTGAGTGAGCAAGGGCCTGGAGCTTCCTTGCCTGCCATCTAGCTGATGTCCTGTCATCTGAATATCACCACATTTAAACCACAAACCACCCCTATGATGTAACCACTGTTATAAGCACCATTTCACAAACAGGAAGCCAAAGCCAAGAAAATTTAATTAACTCACTCCTGGTTTGGGAACCAGTAAAATATAAAGTGGAATTCAGACCACACAGCCTGGCTTCAGAGTTCACATTTTGAACCTTTCCACAGTTGCTTTCTTCGTATTGGTGGGTTCTCTCCTCTGCTCATCGATAATAAGAATTAGACCATGTAGGGGCCCTGATGTCAGTAAACTCATTTGGACTTAGAATTTTAAATAGGTTCTTGTTATTTAAAATGCTACCCTAAAAGAATGCCTTGTGTTATATTACATACTATTTTTCCAATGCGCTTCCATAGGTCACACATGGGTGGATATGAAGTAAAATTTAGTAGCTACCTCTTTATAAGTGTCTGCAGTGGTATTTTCAGAGCTCCCATGTTCTGCCCACTCTGAAGGTTGTGCAGGGCTTGTCTTCCATGATGTTTGGAGTGTTAAATGAAATGAATTATATTAGGAAAAACCTAAGCCTCTGACACACAGTTGCCTTGAGTACATCAATATTATCATTATTAGCTCCTTCATGGCACTTTCCACAGTGCCACAATGATGCCCCAGCATTGGGGCTGAGGGGTGCCCAGCTTCACTGGAAGCATTTCTCTTTGGTCCAAACTTGTTCTCAGTCAAGATACTCATCATTTTTGGTCATTATTTTTCTGGAATTATCAACTCAGGCTTGCCTCCAAACCTTGGTTGTAGGAAAGAGATCTGCTAGAATTGACAGGAAACAAAAACAAAACAAAACAAACTCAAACAAAAGACAACAGACATTTTTCTAGATTTTTCTTTCACAGATTAAAAAAAACTGCACGTTTTACTGATTTTTAGGAGAACAGGTATTCATGGTAGAAATTTGAAAATCTAGAAAATTACTAGGAAGTGAATAAAAATCTCCCACAATCCTCCCCCCAGAGAAAGTTAATATTAGCACTATCGAGGCATTTCCTGGGTATACATATACAGACTTAAAAATTAAGATGAGTTAGAATTGTATGGAATACACTGTTGTTCAGCCTTAAAAAATATTATTTAGTGACCATTTTCCCATGGCACAAATATTGTTCTCAAATTCAGATTTTAATGGGTGCCTAGTATTCAATTGTACATGACACCAAAGTTTATTTAATCTATTTTTTATCATTGACCATAGTAGCTGTTTTCAAATTTTTGCAATTCTAAATAAAGCAGTGAATACACATTATTGGATGTACATATTTGCATTTAACTCATTAGTTTCTTAGAATAAATTCCTAGAATTAGAATAGCTGGGCTAGAAAGTGTGTACATGTTAAAGAGTTTCAGGGATCATTGACGTTTGCCCTCCATAAAGATTGCACAAATTTGTCTTCCACGGCAGTGCTAAGACCTGCTTACCTGACTGGCAGCACTGGGCATGCCCCTTTTCACTGACTTTAATGCTTAGAAAGGTAATGTTTTGCATTTTTTTATGTGTTTCTCAGTTAGGTGTGGCCACATGAGGAGACACAGAAGAGGCACAAAAAACCCCTGAAGTTTATTATGCTCAAAGGTCCTGAAGAGGGTATCACCACATGCCACACATAGTCACAAGGGGAAGCACCAGGTTTGGGGAAAGGGGTAGAAGACAGGAGTGAGGAGAGAGCTTGGGGCTTGCCTTCATTGGAGTTTCTAAGGGAAAGCAGGGCAGGGCAAGGTGAACAGTATAGAATCATCTAGTCTGAATAACTTTTGTGGGCTCTGAGCTATGGGTGGTCTCTAGTTGCCAGGCACCTTGCTTTGGGATGACAAAGACAGGGGAATATTGCCTACTGAGGTGCATAGGCCAACAAGGAAAAGTGTAACTCTGGACTGGTTAGTTTGTACATGAAATATATGCTGGTCTCTTTGATATCTCTAAGAATTTGCTAGCCCATGGAGGAGCAGTCTTTCCCCAGCTAGAAAGTTGTTCTATGTTTTTAAGATCACAAACCATCATATTATACAGAAAATAGAAATATATATAATAGAGGTAAGTAAACCAATCCTGTTCTTACACCTGAACTGCAAACTGAAGAGCTTACCTAAATGCCAGGTATTACAGGGTGATGTATCTCCTTTCTGTGGTATTTCCACATGCAGTTTTAACTAGTCTTGCAATGATGTAGTAGATTTTGTAGCTTTTGGGCAATTTTGGCTGTCAGTCAATATTTACCAAGTAGTTGATTAAAAAAAGAAAAGCACTTGTCCCAAAATATATCCAGGCACTAGATCTGGACCTGAACTCTCCCTGCTAGTTACACATTGAGTTGCATTCCTAATGTGAGATGCTTTGAAAAAGAAAGACTTGGGGAGGGGACACAGGACAGGTGGGTGTGGGAGGACTGGTAGAGGATCACTGAGGCACATTTTGCCCATGTCCTCCTTTGGCCAGGCTCATACCTTTTCAGGAATCCCATAGACCTGGAAGTACTATCCCAGCAGAAAAGAACTGTCTCTCTTCTCATGGTGAAATGGACAAACTGGATTTCAACTACCAGGAAGTCTCAAGTCATCTCTATAGGAGAGCACAGGCCACCTGCTAATGCCCTCTTAGCTTCAAGACAGTGACAAAGCTTGACCAAAAAGCAGCACAGTAAACAGAAGGGTGCTAATCATTGAAGTAATAATGACAGTCCCAACAATAGCAATTAATTATGAAATATCTTTTGGTACCAAAAACAATAGGCAGAGTTTCTTTAACACTGCAGTGTGTTGAAGGGTTACATCAAGTCACTTCAAGCAACCCCAAACTCACATTTATGGTCAAAATGATTGTCACAGAAACTTCATGAGGTATGCAGGTCAAGTGACAATTCCATCCCAGAGTTAAGGAAAATAAGGTGTAGAGAGGTTCTTTTGCCAAGAACCTAGGGCCACAATTTAATGGAAACAGGAATTATTCCCACTTTATTTTACCATAACTCAACACTCTCTCAGCTATTATGCATTGTTTCTATCAAAGATGAGAACACATTGCTTTTGTGTTTTTGCTGAGACTGTAGAAGCATCAAGAGTTATTGCCGACACTTATTTGGAGTTTGAATAACCTCAATCCCTGCCTACACAGATTTGCCCCAGGTGGAAGAGCTTTCTGTCTGAGGTGTATGAAGAAGGTCTTTTTGTATCTTTATTGGGCAAAGCTTATATATAGTGACGTCAAATATCTTAAACCAGAAATAAAAGTCAGTTTCTTTTCTTACCTTCTAATGGACCTGTCATTTTAACAACATTCACAGTTCCAACCCTGTAGGAATTTGTATTCTGAAGGAATTACAAAGTTTGTGATTGTGATTTAGAGACCAAGAGCGTATCTACCAGCTCCATCCATCCATCCATCCATCCATCCACCCATCCATCCATCCATCTAGTCTTTCATTCATCTATTTATTGTATTTTTGTTATTGGGCAACTCAAAAATAAACAAATCTTGTGTCAATTAGGATAAGCTTGGTTGTGCTACAGTAATTCACACTTAATGAACTTAAACAAGAAAAATTGATTTGTTATGCACATTATATGTTCATCACGGGTTGTCTGGTTTAGCAGCTCAGCTTATTTTGGGATCCCGGCTGATGAAGTGACCCATATCTGGAACTTTGCTAGTCACTGTAACAGAAGGAGGGAGAGTTCTGAAGACAATTAAAGACTCTGGCATTTAAATGCTCTAACATTTAAATACTCTAGCATGAAAGTGGCAGATGCCATTTCCATCATAATTAATTGTCCAAAGTTGACTTCCTGGCCCTACCTATTAGGGATCCAGGAAAGCTGCTCTGTTCCTGAGCCTGAAAGCGAGAGTGACCAGTATTTGCTAAACAATGTTGCTGACCACAGATCTCCTTTTTTGATCTGTCTAGAGATGGTTTCTAATCACTAGGGGAGGCATTAATTGTTTACATTGGTCAAAACAAGAGTTGTCTTTTGGTCAGGGGCTGAGGTTAGTGGGAGAAATCAAGCATGGATTTTTAAAAGGTGAATACCTATCTCAGGCCATCATTTATTAAACCTCAGTGTTTGGAATAGGTTTTCCTCTTGTAGCTTAAATTTTTTTTTTGTTACTTATTTCAGATGAGAGAGATAGAAAAGAGAAAAACAAAACAAAATGAGACATATACATGCCTAGCCCCAAACCAAACACTCACTTTCTAACCTTCCTCACTACTGGTTTTTTTTTTGTCTTCCTTCCTCCTCAGCTCATGAGATTTACTTTGTTCAGATCATTTTATTCACTATACTATTTCCTAAATTTAAAAAATGAGACTACGAATAGCAGAGAGATTTAAAAACTTATCTTTTATCATTTTAATACATTTTTTGGCTCCTCGTTCTTTGAGTCTTGGCTTTGCTGGCTATGCCTGCTGCTTTATTTCTTTAGATCTAATCTGAGAAAATTCCCCTTCCTCACAAGGTACCTGCAAAATCTACTGTTCCATGTGCTTGTGAAGGGCTGAGAGAGCAGCCCTCTGGCCAACTGGCCCTATATCTGACCGGGTGCTCATAAAATCCTCAGAGATGTGTGCTTGGAGCCAGAGACAACAGCTTTAACTGTTTCTGGCAGTCTTGACTTTCCTTTCCCAGAGCAGGTCATAAATCTCCTGGGTGGTGAGCTGCCCTCCCACTTTGGGAACACAGTGGCAGCTTGAGGTTCCATTGATTCCCAGATATAAGAACTAAACACGGCAGGAGGATTTGGGACAAGTGCCATTTCACTCGCCCACAGTTGTTACCTCTGGTTTCTCAGGAGGATTTCTACCTGGGGGTCACAAGTGGTCTTTCCTGTGGGTGTGTCCTTTGACCGCGGCCTGTAGGCACGAGGCCTCTGAAGAGAGACAAACTCGAAGCAGTTGAAATTAGGAGTTTTCTTGAGTCCTTATTACTCATAATCATGGAAAGCAAGGATCAAGGAAGTTTAATTCCTTGTAGTACTTCAAACTTCTTGGCCTTTGCATCAGGCCTGAGGACAAGGAGGAGCAATCCCTATCCTCACCATTCCAACCCTGCACTCCATCAATGTCAGCTCTCTCTGCTTCCCCCTCCATATGACCATAGACTCTGAGACCCGGCTGCTGACAGAGGTCAGCCCACACTGGCATCAGACGGACTCTACAGGAGCTTGGTCTTACTCCCAGAGGCAGACTGCAATTCTGAACAAAACCTTCCCCTTGACCTGCCTTTATCCTCACAAGATTGGGCGCTGCCTCTCTACTTCCCACTTGCCCTCCCAGAAATCTCTGTTTCTTCTTAAATCCTTCCCTTTTATCTTTTGACCCGGAGGAGGGAATTCTGGCAGTTGTGCTCCTCAGTTTTCTGGTGTCAGGCTCACCCTTTGATCTTTGCCTCCAATAGGGGAGCTCCAGCTCCTCCATCTGCAAGCAAATATCTCCTCACGTGCAGATCAAACATGCACACAGAGCACACACACCACATGCATGTGCACACAGTATACATGCACACGCATCAACAGAGGGAGACATCATACACAAACATATCATACACCACACTCCCCACACAAACACACCACACAAACATACATACCACACACTCACAGTACACCCACTATACACACACATTCACATCCACATACCACACTTCCCTGCAAACACAAATACACACATCGTACACTATCACACATAACACACACATTTTTACATCATACACACCACTCACACACATCTACACATATACCACACAAAAACACACTCACCCTGAACAGACACTTCTCCCTAGAGGACATACAAATGGCAAACAAATATATGAAAAGATGCTCAACATCACTCGCCATTAGGAAAATGCAAATTAAAACCACAATGAGAAACCATCTCACACCTATAAGAATAGCTATAATCAACAGGACAAGTAATAACAAATGTTGGAGAGGATGCGGAAGAAAAGGAACTCTTATACACTGCTGGTGGGACTGCAAATTGGTACAGCCACTGTGGAAAACAGTATGGAGGTTCCTCAAAAAAACTAAGAATTGATCTACCATATGATCCAGCAAATCCTCTACTGGGTATTTACCCCCAAGACTTGAAAACCCATATCCAAAAAGATACTTGCACACCGATGTTCATAGCAGCATTATTCACAGTGGCCAGGACATGGAAGCAACTGAAATGTTTTATGATAGAGTATTGGATAAAGAAGCTGTGGTATATATACAGTGGACTATTACTCTGCCATAAGAAGAGGTGAAATACTGCCATTTGTGACAATATAGATGGACCTCGAGACAATCATGTTGAACAAAATAAGCCAGAGAGAAAAAGTTGAAAATCACATGATATCACTTCTATGTGGGATATAAACCTAAAAGCAACAAATGAACAGGACAAACAAACAGAGACTTAGGGACATGGACAATGGACTAGTGGTTACCAGAGGTAAGGGGTGGGGAGAGGGAAGAGTAGATAGGGTAAAAGGAGTCAAATGTAGGGAGGTAGGGGTAGGGTGAAAGTGGATAAAGGGGATTGAATATATGGTAGCTGAAGGAAACTGGACTTTGGGTGGTGATCATGCAATAGAATAGATAGATGTTAAATTGTAATGTATACCTGAAAAATTATATAATTGTATTAACCAATGTTACCCTAATAAGCTTAATTTAAAAAATTAAAAAAAACCACACTTACATCCTACACACCACACTCCCTTCATACCCCACACACACACACAACACAACATGGACACATATACAACTCACACAAACCCCCACAAACAGACACCACAGTTGTACACACATCCCACCTCTGGCACAGACTACATGAGGCAGCCAGCCCAGAGATCACCTAGCTGTTCACCACTGGCTTCAGAGGAGGGAAGGGGGTGATGGTGGGTTGCAGGAGGCATGGTTCTGTCCTGCCCCACCTCCTGGGCATTTTTTGCTGCTCCTCTGCCTGAGGTCTTCCTGGCACCACTGGAGCCTGCTGAGCCTGGATATAACTGGGATACTCAACCAGAGGGACTGGATTCAGTAGCTGACACTCTGCTTTCTTATTTGTTCATGTGTCAGTTCTGAAATGCATCCCACCTTCTTCCTCAGAGGGTCTCGGCAAGAAAGCCCAACCTAGACAGCCCCATCTGCTCTGTGATGTGCCCCCACCCTGGCTTTCCTTCTTCTTGTCTTACTTACCCACAAACAGCACGTCCCTCCTCTGCTCCTGGGACCAACCCCACATACATGCATGCTCCCCTGTCTTTGTGTTGGGTCTGCTTCTAGGGGTGACTCTAATAGAGCTCACATAGCTTTCTGTGTCTGCTCTACAGTGTCTCAGACTCTTCCAGTGGTGACTTCCATCTCCTTTCCAGCACCAGGTCTTGTATTAACCTCTTGTCTTAGGAACTTTGGTTCTTTCCCTAGGGTATGGGGCTAAATTGTGCCTCAAAAAACAAACAAACAAAAAAAGGTAGTTGAAGTACTAACCCCAAGTACCTCAGAATATGACCTTAGTTGGAGTAGGATCTTTACCGAGGTAATTGAATTAAAATGAGTCATTAGGGTGGGCCCTAATTCCAAAGGGTCCTTATGAAAAAGGGAAAATTTAGACACAGAGACAGACACTCATATAGGGAAGATGGTTTGAAGAGAGACAGGGAGAGGAAGGCCACCTGATCATCAGGTGCTGACTCCTGAGTGTTGCCTGTTTTTACCTGTAGCATCAGATCTAGGGACAACAGCCATGCCATATGTATTCTTCATTCCTACATAATTTAACATGCCTGAAGGTGCTCAGAAAAATTTCTTCAAGTATTGACTAGTGATTCACATCACGAAATGGAGATGGAATCACAGACTTCATCCTCATCCGAGGCCTGTGAGATGTAGTGGGGATGCTTGTGCCTTCTCTCATTTTGGAGATGAGTGGCTGGCTGGGAGGTGTGGTCCGGGCAAGAAGACTAAGGAAACTGTCTGTTCCTTAGTCTTCTCACCTGTGAATATAAAATGTAATTCTTGCCTTCTTTGCCATAAGCTGGGCAGTACTGAAAGCCCCTGTGAATAGAGAAAAACATCAGCCAGTGTGGTTGTTGGCTTCGCTGGTTATACTAAAGTTAGTGTCAAAATTTTGGAAGGCTTGGAGCCCCCAGAGGTCACCTCTGTGGTGAAAAGAGCATGGACTTTGAGGTCAGGCAGACAGAGTTAAAATTCCAGACCCACTCCTTCCTAGCTTTATACCTGAACAATGGGGATGGGGCTACATAACTACAGAGTTCTTACTGTGAGCCCCTGGCACAATATGGGCACTAAATAATTAAAATTTAGCACTTTCATCAATAAATGGTAACACTAAGGCAAACAAACAGACAAACAAAAAACAAACAAAAAACCCAAATGTTTAACATTTAAATGTGCTTACCAATATTTAAAAAGTCACGGTGGCTGCTAGTGATCTAGATATAAAGCAAAGGTGGTAAAAAACAAACAAACAAACAAACAAAAAAAACTCACAAGGCCACCGAAGGACTTAATTTAGGTAGGAACTTCAAAAAAGCATCAGAAGTTAGCTGAAGAAAATTTTTGGGAGGGAAACCAGGTCCTCGATGAATGCCTCTTCACACCCCTGGCTAGGAGGACTCAGGAAGACTCACTTCTTGATGTTTCTTATTACAGTAGGGATCTCACCTTGGGGAGTAAAATTGGCCTCTCGATGCAGGAGGAAGGGCAATGGTCCACACTAAAATTCTCAGCCTCTGAAATTCCAGAGGATTTTTACCATCCTCTCCAGTGCCAAGCTGGGCCCTGGGTAACTGACCTCAGGTGGAATCCTGTTTTATTTTTCTTTCCTTTTTCCCTTGACAAATATGTGGGCAATAGCTCATCTGGTCCAGATGATCTGGGAAAGAGGTCCAACCCATCAACTGTTTGCAGCTGCTATATCTGTCCTTGTCTGAGAATAGAGAGGCTGTCCTCAATCACCCTCAGGATGGACTCTGCAAATAAGGCATCTCTTGTCTAGAAAAGGATAAGGGGCTGGGTCCACCCCTGGGTGTCTCATGGATCCCACAGAGCTCTCCGGGTTCTGGGCAGGGTCTGGTCTGGTCTGGATCTCCCGGGGTGGCCTGGCCTTCTGGATGGCTCTCCAACCTTCACCTAATGCAGAGATGGACCTGCAGCATGCTGTGGGATCCAAGATTTGGAGAGAGACTAAGGACAGGGTTGGGCAGCAAAGAGAAGGCTGCTCCCCAATTACCACACATTATCCCTCAGAAGCTGCCATGGTCCCAAACCTTTATTCTGATGCTCACTGTGACCTGGCTGTTCCCTTGGAAAGGCTTGTTCAGGCAGCTGCCAACATCCAGGATAGAGAGTCTAGGGATATCACCTCTAGAGCTTCCCACATGCTATTTTATTTAGAAAGAAAAGGATAAAATGTGAAAACAAAGCAGATTCCCTGTTCTTGGCTTTTATCAATGTGCTCTTTTATCAATCACCTCCAAAGAGGATTCTGAATCTGGTCACTTGTGTCCTTATAGATTCTAGATACCTCACAGATGTCATCTCTTCCTTTTTTGGGGTCATTTGTCCAGACCCTCTGTTCCTCTTGGTTGTGGGAGGGTGACTCTAGAAAGCACAACTTTTGGCATGTGCAGTGGCAAATTTAAGTACAAAACCATCATGGAGCTCTTGTTCTGTGCCAAGAAGTATGCTCAATGTACAGTAAGCACCTATTTCAGGAAGGGCTGGTCTCATTACCACAGCCCAGGTTAAAGCACAAATGTGGTTCCAGGCCCAGGTGGAGATGGTGCTAGGAGAACCTTCCTGGGAGAGTTGATAGCAGAGTTTTTTGAGGGATAACTATGAGTCTGGGAGATAGGGAAGGGGAGTATGGGAAGGGAGAAAAAAGATATTCCAGGCAGGCCATACAGCATGTTCAATGGCATGAGACAGACCAATGTATCTAGGAAATGGAGCAGCTCAAAATGTAGGAGTGTGCATTGTAAATGGGTAAGTGGGTCTGAATGAGACTATATATTCGGCTCCCCGATCACTTTTTCCTTTAATGCCCTCCTCAGCCCACCATTCGGCTAGTGGTATAACTCAGATTCCTAACGTTGCACCCCCCGACCCCTGTTGGCTGCCATTAAGCTTCCTGGTGTCCTCTTGTCTAGCCACCCCTATCAAGTCCACTGTATTCTCAGCCAGGTTACCTCTCCTTCCTCTCTCAATCAGGTAAACATATCCACTAACAGCCAAATCCCCCTACATTCCAAACTATGAATTCCAAGTCAGCCAACAGTTTCTGGGGCAACAAGGCTTCTTATCTGAGTTATCTCACCTGATTCTCACATTAACTCCTGAGAAATGAATGTGCTGTCCCGTGTCTGGGTGAGAAAACAGAGGCTCAAAGATATGACTCATCTAAAGCTAAAGAGCCAGGAAGTAGGAAAACTGATTCTTACAACTTGATTCTGGGGAAAAGTCCAACATTTTCTCACCATACACACCCATGAATATTTTACTATCAATGGAAGGTCATTGTAGGTGAGAGATATTTCCTGGAAAGTGAGACAGGTCCTGCAAGTCCAAATTCAAAAGGCTGAGACCTGGTGACAATCATGGCTGATGTTTTTTGAATGTTAAACACCATGAGTGCCTTCTATAATTTCACCTCAAGAGATAATGCTGAGGGGGCTTTATTTCCCAAGTCCTGAGGTGAGAAAGTTGAGACCTGACCAAGACAATTGACTTACCAGGTGTCCAAGTTCACTCAGCAAGGACAGGAAGGCAGTGCTTGCTCAGGGCTCTCTGGCCCTGTGGATCCAGACACTGTGGACTCTAAGAGAGCTGGTAGATAAGCAGTTGGATCCTGCTGTTGTTTCCCTGAAAAATGGAGAAAGAGGAAAAACAGCCTCCATCTGCAGTACTTCTGCATTCTTCTATACTATACCAGAGCTAGACATCTAGATGGGCTCTGGCTTGGAGAAAAAAAAAATGCATAAACTATGTCTGATCTGGAAGGTTGCTAAGGAAAGAGTTGCTTATGGCCTGGAGTGCTGGGAGGACTCTCATGTTTTGTCTTTTCTTGTAACCCTTTTTTTGCTTCAGGGTGGCTGGAGACAATGAACTGGCCCTATTTCAGCCTTTGAAGAACACTTGTCCTCCCTGTTCCCCTCTCTCAGAGTCTCATTGGCCCTGAACATATTTTGATCATTGGACAATTCACGTACAGTGACTGAATGGTATTGATGGCATAATAATTGACCTTGATTGGTAGTGGAATTTTGAAAACATCGACTCTGCATGTGTGAAAGTGACTGCTATTTGGCATTCTGTTCCAAGTTTAAAAATAGCCAGAACATGTAACAGAGGGCTTCAGATACCACAAAGGCTATCTCCTTTCTTTCACAATTGAGGAAACAAAGGTCCAAAAAGGGTTGTTGGGTACCCCCACTATGGTCAAGAAACCTCACCTGTGATAAAAATATGATAGCTAGAAGGCCTTCTGAATCCTGGTCCCACCGCACTCCCACAGGCAGGCAGAGGGGTTCAGCCATGGTAGACTGGACGAATGGATGGATGCAGAGACAGATGAAAGATGATATACTGTGGCTCCTGAGACAGAGCACGTGGTAGTCCCAGGGACTGCTCTCAGCTTCTTAAACAGCAGAAGAAAGTGTCATCATTGGGAGCAGAAAACAGGTACCTCAAGGAAGTAACCCCTGAGACTGGAATAGCATGCAGGATGCATTGTAGCCATGTTCCTGGGATCCTTGCTGAGAAGGAGCTGGAAAGAGACAGGGTGAAGCTGAGAGAGAAGCAGGTCTGTGATGTGGCCTGGGCAAAAGCCCCAGCACACCCTGCAGGGAGCTATGAGGCTGGTGTGAGCCTTCAGGGTTGTCCTAGGAGGGGCATGCAGCCCAGACCTCTGGAACCCCACATGAATCAGTCTTTGGAAGCCAATCCCAAGAAGAGGACCTAACTGGCTGAGGTGGCTTTCTGTAGCTGAGACAACATCCTACCTCCCTCAAAGAGCTGACCATGCAAATGGGAACTGTGGAACTGGATGTATACCATTTCTAAAGGGGTTGAAGGGGTGTGTCTCATCATCCTCTGCCCACCATCTCTGAAGCATCAGCATCTCTCAAAGTTTGAATCATGACTAGTAGAAATGTGGATCCAATTGCCTCCTTACAGATGCCATGGCAGCCTCCCCAGCCATCACTCCTTAGCATCACTGATTCTGCTCATGCAAAGTCACAGAATTTTGCATAGATGCTTCATTTGCTAACATCTTCCAGGGTGACTGTGTGCCTGATTCTACTGGGGAAGTTGAGGCAGATGGGCCAGGTGGAAAGCAGCCAGTCAGGCCAAGAGCAGCCATTTCTGGTATAATTATCAGGACTGGGTGGTACCTTTCTGCAGCATCCCTGACAGGAGATCCTGAGGCTCTGCTTAGACCCAGACAGCAATGGGAAAGCAGTGCACTGCACAGAGATGGTCCCACTGGCAGCACTCAGGAGCAAGAACTGATTACTATTGATCTGAAATTTGACTCTGTTGGTTCTAGAATTATCCTGTGGGGACAAAGGGAAGTCTGGTCCATTTTCTGTGTAATAGTCTTCAGATACACAGCCTGAATCTCTGATTCCATCTTGTTTTGTCAAAGAGGTATGAGGTGGAAACACACTGAAGAGGTAGTCAGGAGCTTGTCATGGGGCCTTGCAAGCCAAAGTAAGGTTCCTGACTTTTATCTCTATAGTTGTGATGGGAAACCATTGGTGGTTTTTTCTTATTTATTTTTGTCCTTGCTTTTCAAATGTAATGTGCACATATTAATTAATCTATAGATCACTTTGGGTAGTATTTCAATCTTAACAATATTAGTCTTCCAGTGTATGAACATGGGATGTCTTTTTATTTATTTAGATTTTAACTCTTCTCAGCAATGCTTTATAGTTTTCAGTATATCTCTTGTACCCCATTGGTTAAATTTGTTACCAAATACTTTATTATTTTAGATGTTGTGGCAAATAAAAATTTTAAATTCTATTTACCACAAAATTTTTAAGTTTTCTTAATTTCATTTTCAGGTTGTTTCTTGTTAGTGTGTAGAAATACAACTGATTCTTGCATGTTAATCTTTAACCCTTCAATTTTGCTGAGTGTGTTTATTAGCTCTAATAATTCTATTGTGGATTCTTTGGGGTTTTCTATTTACAATTATCTGAGAATAAAGATGGTTTACTTCTTTCATTTTGATTTGATTACAAGTGTGGGCTGAATTGTGTGCCCCCAAAAATCTTGAGTTGAAGGACTAACTCCCAGTACCTTAGGATGTGAGGTAATGTATTTGGAATAAGACCTTTAAAGAGAGAGTAAGGTGAAATGAGGTCATATGATTGGGCTCTGATGCAATCTGACTGGTGTATTTATAAAAAAAGGAAATTTGGACACACAGGATGTGTGTGCACAGAGGAAGGACCATGTGAAGACATAGCAAGAGGATGGCTATCTGCAAACCAAGGAAAATGCCCCAGGGGAAGCAGACCTAACAACACCTTGGTCTCAGAATTCCAGTCTCCTGAAGGGTGAAAAATACATTTCTGTTGTTTATCACCACCACCACCACCACCACCACCACCACCACCACCCCACCACCATCACCCTCCTTGCCCCACTCTGTGGTATTGTGTTATGGCTGCCCTAGCAAACTAACATAGATACCTTTGTTTTATTTTTGAACAGTGACATTGACTCTCCAGGAAATTGTGCCTTGTTTCTTTTGTGCCGCAGGGACCCAGATCAAGTCTTACACGTGAGCCTGGCCCCAGAGCAGGTAGGGGCTGAAGTGTGGCTAATTTTAAGTAAATATTAAATTGATTTGATTCCATGTAAAATGTAGAGTACCTGCTTTTCTTGATCTGTGACTTTACGCAGGGAACAATCAGCCTGCCCCAAATCCTCCTTTGATTGTTACATCTGCTCGATAGTCTTTTCCAAGTCACAAACCAGGTCCTTTTAGGGACTTGTCAGCAGAGTTAAGGCCGTGATGAGGATTTTCTGACATAGAACTTATAGGTCTTACACTCATGTGGGGAGGAAAACTTATCCTGGTAAATGGGGTTTCCTGGCAGGGCTGGCCAGGTGGGACAACGTCCTGAAGAAACAGAGTTCTCTCCTCTTTTTTTCCTTTGGTCCCTGAGCCAAGTCTCTCCTTGCCATTATAGGGTAGCTTTGCCCCCGCCATCCCCCACCATGACTTGCACCACCCCACACCCAGGATGTCTGTGGATAAGTTACCTTGATGACAAGTCTCGGTGATAGTGCCCCACCCCCTCCTCTCTGTTATTATCTGGTTTTGGTGTTGGCTGTCATCACAGGGGTTACTTTATCTTCCTTTGGGTTCCCTGACCACTAGGGTCCCTGCCTTCCCCTCTCCCATGTCAGGCAGTCAGGCCTCAAGAGGCTCCAGCCCTTCCTGAACCATAACCCAGGGGCATTGAGAATTAGACCTAGAAAGAGGGTGAGCATCCTACTCTTTGCTGAAATTGATTTTCATCTTCAAGTAAGAAAAGGTCCTATGACATCTCCCCATGTCCTTTGATAGACCATTGAATTATGGCTCCAGTGCCATTTTTCTTCTTGTGAAATGAGAATAATGATATGGACCACCTATTCCCCATGGGGGCCCAGAGGTGACTAATCCAACAGGTTGTAAATGCAGCATGAAGAAAGGACAGCTTAGAGACACCATCCCCTTACAGGATTATTCCATCTTTGGGTTGAGAAGCCACCTCCCAATGTGAGGACAAGTCTTTGTGTGATATCATGCACTGGTGCAAGAACAAGAAAGACCTCTGTGTGTGCTTTTGAAGACTGAAGCGTTCCCAGCTCTTGCTGCCTTTTCCTTTAGATTGAGTCAGTCCTCAATTTGACTATGGCTTGCCCATCCATGGCTCCGTTTTAGGTCCATGATTCTTCTCTGGCCTAGACTTGGGTTTGAATCTCAGTTCTCTTCCCCTCAGGAGTCTGACAATAAGAGCTGTGTCTCCTTTGATGTAACCTCAGTTTCCAAATCTGTAAAATGGAGGTGCTAATACATGCTTTATTGTTATTGTGAAGATGAAATTAAATAGTGGTTGTAGATATTGTATCCAGAGTGTTCTAAGAAATTTATCCTAAGAAAATAATAAAATAATTATGTATAAGAATGTTCACCAAAGAATGGTTTATTAGAAAGAATAATCAAAATAATCTAAATGCTTAGCACTAGGGGATCTTTCACATCTGTTGAGTATAGCCCATTGGAGAATTCCAGGATGTGGTCCCCACAAATGATTATGCATGTGTACTTTCAATGAAATGAAAGGAAGTTCTCAAGAGATTGTAAATTTATTTTTAAAATAGCTTATGGAACATTTTCTTTAAAATGGTCTTTGGTGGCAGAGTCACATTAGTCATGCTAATTATTGTTTCCCTACCCTTCTATCTCTCTTCTTGGCCGTGCTCCAGCAGTTTTGTGTAGAAACCCTGTCCTAGCTGTGTTAATCAGGCCAGGTATGGCTAGCAGAGCTGAGCAGAGCCAACCAGATTCGTTCTTTTGAGAACAGAAACAAAGTGCCGAGCATGAATGCACTTGAGTATGACCACTTGAGGACAGAAACAAATGGGGCAGTAGAGAGGAAGACCCCCAGCCACAAGGAGACAGAGAGAACATGAGACTGGCCACCCAAATTCTTGTCATCATCATGGAACTCAGCTGCATCTTGCCCCAACCTTTTCACCAAGAAATGTCTTTGTGTCCTGCTAAGAAAATTTCTTTTACTTGACATAGTTTCTGTTCTTTTATAACTAAATGATGGCTGACAGGACAATGGTCCACGAGCACGTGAGGTTAAAGTGCTTATTGTTGAACACAGATATTTCATACAGTTTAAATTATTTTTCTAAACTTCTCAGTATTTTCTTTTTTTCTACAATAATTATTCATGTATAGTTGTTTTAACAAAAATAATAGAAAGGGCATCCACTTGGAAAATAGATTGGCAGCTTTTTATAAAGTTAAATTTTAGGTTGCCAGCAATTCCACTTTGAGGTGTTCACGTTTCTCACAGGGCAGAAGGACACAAGTGAGAACACAGCTATTTAAGGACCAGAAACAGGGCCTGCATCAGAAACAAAATGTGTCAGCACCTTGGTCTTGGACTTCCCCCGGGCCGTGGGAGGCTGAGCTGTCCTTACTCCAGGTGGTTCACATCCTGGGAGATCAGCCAAGGCCTGAGAGAGCCAGTCAGTACACACCCAGCACCCTCACCCTCAGCTAGGGTAACGCTGAGGCTCAGATTTGCACAGTTTCTCTAAAGATTAAGCTTGTTGCCCATTAATACCGCTGGCTTGTTGACATCGCTGGGTGCCTTCCTCATTGCATCACTCCACCTACTTTCCTCCCGGTGTGCCTGTACCTTCCAAAGAAATTGTTGTTCAGTCTTTGATCTGGATTTTAGGGAACCCAAAGCAAGGCACACCGCTCCAATTTAGTTTCCTAAAGCAGGTCAGACTGTGTTACATTTGGATCAAACACTTGGAGGGTTTTCTCATCACTTCTAGGAAAAAAAACAAAGCCCTTTGTTTAGTGCTAGAACCTTTCTTCATTTGTCTTCGTGCTTCCTTACCAACCTTACTTTACGTCCTGTACCCTTGGGTGCTCCAGATGCCCTTTGAATCTCTCCTTCTCTCACCTGCCTCTGCACTTTGCACACCCTCTTTGTCAACGAGAATGAACGTTCTTGGCCTAGTGGACCCAACTCAAAGGCCACCTCCTTCTGTGGCTTCCTTTGATTTCCCTAAAGTTCCTATTGGCTCTCCTTTGTGCTTTCTGAGCTTTCAGCAGCTCAATATAGCACATGCACATGTGTCTTTGTGCCCCTGGGCTCATGGTGAGCCCACTCCACCGATGCCTTGTGGGCTGGGTTGTCTAGTCCACTGGTATATGGTCTTATTCCTCATATATCTCTGGTGGTAACTAAAAGGGCTGACTCTCAGTAGCATTTTATTTTAAAGAAAGAATATGCAAATAGCTAGATTCATATCCTATTTTCTATGAAGTTACTGGAGAGGCCTTTTAATTCCATAACGCAGGTCCTGCCATCGCCCGTTTGTTTCAGACTTATCAGCACACTGACGCATAACCAGCAGCCATGAGGGGTGCCGTGACCTGAACTCTGCCCTATTGTACATAGGCCTTCCCATCAATGTCCCTGGCACTGCTCCACTGGCCACACCGACCTTCCTTCTGTTCTTGGCACACACAGGGTCATTGGACTCTCTGCTCTCTCCATGAAGAAAACCCTGTCCAGAGTCTGGATAGCTGGCTCCACCCTAATGCCTGGTCTGAAGTCACTCTTTCCTTGGCCATCCTGCCAAGAAGGCACCCACCCCAGCCTCAGTCACATAACTATGTGTGATGCGAACACGAGAACCCAACTGCTTTCTCATTTAGTTGTTTGCTTAGTGGTTGTCTGTATCTCCCACTAGGATGTAAGCCTCATAATGTGGGACTTTACTTGTCATCTCTGTGTCCATCCCCGGCATCCGCAGTGTTGGTCTGGCACATGGAAGGGCCGTTAGCACTTGGATGCATGTTGGTTTTCAGTTCTCAAAGCATTCAATGCATCCAGAGATAAAATGTTGCTACTATGATACACATACTACACCCAAGTCCCATTGTCTGGCATCCTTAGGCTATGAGTGAAATGTTCCACACTGTTGAAATGGAGAAACTTAGATTTCTAAGTTTGAAAAAGTCAAGTGCAGTTTCCAGACATTGTTCTAACATAATATTATACACAGACATCTTGGGCTTCAGAAATAAGCATACTGAACAAACATCAACCTTCTCCTGAGCGGTCAACTTCAGGCACAATTTTAGCATTGCTTGTTGTAGATTGGAGAAGGCAAGAGGTTGCCTGGTTCCGATACACTCAGGTATCAGTGCCAGTGAGCAGAAGTACTTGAGTAGCCTCTGGAGCCAGAGTTCCTGTCACCATCATGACAAGAGCTGCTAGACCAGCCTGTGAGGGTGCGAGCACATTCCAGCAAGGCCCTTGGGATGCTTATTTCTGCCTTGAGCACCGTGACTAACAGCTCCCAACACCCCACGTGGGACAAGCCCCAGCCCCCCACCATCGAAATCTTTTTCTCCTTTCTGGGAAGGACCACCTCAAGTTTGTTCTGATGAGAAATTTTACCTCCTTTTCCTCAAAGACATAGAGTGCTGCAGACACAGTTGAAAAATAATTTTTAAAAAGCTCCTCTTTGAGGCTGAGCATTACAGTGAGGAAGGACACGGAAGAAAAGGCTGGGACAGAGGTGGAACATGGAATAAGAATGGGAAAAACAGAGGAGGAGGAAGGGAGAGAGACAAGGAGAAAGGAAGAGGGAAGGAAGAGAGGAGGTGAGATAGAGTCTGGGGCAGGCCACTCTTCTCTTCCAGAGTGAAGGGAAAAATCATGAGCCACAGCCACACATTCACATTTGCCAAGTAGGATGGACAAAAGAATAATAGTTGTTTATCAGATATTTCAGGAATGTGTGCTCTCTTTTTCACAGCTGACAGCTTTTCACTGGAAAACATCCCAAATAGACAGAAGTAGCAGGGACAGAAAACACTCAGAGCTGTTAGTGTCCAACCCCCGGGGGCAGCCCTGAAGCCACCACTGAAGAGGGGAGGTGGCCCTCTCTCACCTCTGGCAACTAACAGCGATCTGCGCAGGAGACATTTCTGTACAGCCCAGTGCCAGGATAGCAGCTGCCAGCTCGAGGGCAGCAGCGCGTCATGTTTTGGGGTAAGAGCCAGCTGCACAGCTCAGTGTAGCACAGGGGCCCACTTATCAGCCACAGACCATTTCCCCAGGATGGGTTTTGGAATTGACTGGTTTACATTTCCTTTCCGTCCCCTTTTTACTGTTCTGCCACCAGACAGTCTCCAGAAAGCCAGAAGGAGAAACAAGGAGACTCTAAATCCTGTGGAACGCACAGGGTGGATGGCTGGACTTTGCAGTCCCTGGTGGTCATGGGGACTATAATCTGATTCAGTCCCTGCTGCCACAGCCTGTGTGTCACCTGGCTGCCACTGCTCAGCCTGCAGGTGCCCCATCCCCCACCCACCCAGTCCAAGTTAAAGGAAACTTTAGGATTCTACAGGGCAGTGCTCTTAAATCTTACTACTTTTCAGAATCATCTGGATTAAATTCAGATGCCCAGGCTGCACCCCAGGCCTGAGAAATCAGAATCTCGGCGGGTAGGGCCTGAGTAGCAGCGTTTTATAAAGCTTGCCAAATTATGCTGGTGGCAGACAAGGCTGGCATGCAGACAAACTGTGACTCGCAGCTTTGCAGAGAAGAACTGAGATGGCCTTTCAAGGTCATCAGCATATCTCTAGGCCCTGTTCACGTCGTCTCTCAAGTGTTTCTCAAGTCTACCTTCTGTCTCCATCCTCATCCAGGGTCACTATTATCCCTGCGCTTGGGAAGGCCCCTCCTCTTCCTGCTTTGCTCCCCATGTCCAACAATGTCGCCCCCTACCCCATGCTTAATAAACTTCAATGACTTTCGCAAAACAAAACTAGTGAGAATGACCTCCGGGCCTCCCTCACAGCCTCTCTCTGGCCCACTCTCTTCCTCCTGCAGCCCCAATGACCTCTTTTTTCAGTTTCTCAAATGTGCCAGCCTCCTTTGGACTTCAGTGCGGCATCACCTCTTCCAAGAAATATTCTCTGCCCATGATCCCTCCAACCACCCATAGAAGACACACTCCTCAATGCAGGCCTTACAGCCTTTCTCACTGTGTATGTGTGCACACATGGATGTATATGTGTGTGCATGCACATGCATGTTTGCATGAACACATATCTGTGGTTGTGACTAGCGCCGTTTCCCTGGCTCAGCTGTCAGCTATGTGAGAGCCAATGCAGTGCCTGTTTACATGCCATTGTATCCCCAGCACTTTGCATGGAGCCTAGCTCATGGTAGATGTTCAATATTTGTTGAATGAAACATGCATTCTTCTACTCAATCTGGTGAGAAGATGCTCATTGTGTGTTTTCCCATTCCTGAACCACCCTGCTGGTCTCTCTGGTCTCTCTTTACCAAGCTTTTCATATTGGACATCTCCCATTGCCCATGATGCTCACAGGTGTCCTTCGGGATTCCACCCTGGGGTCTGGTGAGGTATTACTGCTACTTCTTCACAGCTGTTAGCCTGGGGGTCTGAAAGCAGTATCTGCTTCCAGTCAGGACACTACCTTCACCATGCCTCTGGAGCTCCCCTTGGGATTGGCTGTCAGATCTGTGACTGCTTTGGAATCTCCTCCCTAGGCTTGGCCTTTATCTTTAAAGGCTGGATCTACTTTTGGAAACTGTCAAATATATAATTGCATGTCAAACTGTGGGGTAACACTGTTTGGGTGTAAAGGATCTAAGGCTTGTAAATGGGCACAGAAGTGATTCTAAAGGAAAAAGACCAAGTGTATTCTCCACAATTTCATTTGTAGTTTGACAGCTTTCCTGCAGAGGAAACAAGCCACACTTGGCAAGTGTGACCACCACATGCTAAGCACTTGCTGGGCATTATGGCACCAATCACAAGGGGACACCTGTCCAAGACCCAGTGGGTTCTACAAGCATCAGCCAACCCTGCCTCCTCCTCAGATAAGGCCTTCTCTATCTTTCAAGGAGCGGAGGTCAGGCAGCAGGTCTTGGGTGAGAGAAGGTCTTCCCTCCTCGCCTTGTGGACATGTTCCTAGAGAATACTCCACACTCTCCTCGGTGATTTTGCAGGGCTCTGACAGGCTTGGCCAGTAGAGGGCATGGTCCCCTAGAGTGTCCAGAGGTGAGTGCAGCAGCTTCTCAGGCCCTGTGCTGTTCTAGTCTCATCCTTTCCAAGCACAGTGAAGGAGGAGCCTGGCCTGAGGATTGCAGAGGCACAGTGTCCCAGAGGGAATTTTCCAGCAGTGGCCCCCTCCTCAAGAGGGGGTCCTGCAAGTATGACTTTCTGGGCTGGGTGCCCAGATTCCCCTTGCAGCTGCTTCTACCTTGGGACCAGGCCCCTCTGTCCCTGGAACAGACCAAGGTCCATCTGGATTACATGTCCACCTGTGAGTGGCAGAGGCCAGGAGCACTTTGAGGGTCAAGGAGAGACCCTCTTGATCTATTCTCCAAGCCTGCCGTGGCTCCTTTTACTCAACTTTTACTGTTTCCAGCATTATTTTCTGGTGATGTCACATATGTTGCTCTGCTTTCTGCATGTTGTGTGTGAACTCCTTGAGGAAAGCTATTGCATGTTGGAGGAGGTCATAATGTCTCAACGTTATTTATCTATCAGGCACATGTCAACCCACCTTGGGCCCTGAAGGTAACATGGGTGAACCCAATAGAAGCCAAGACAGGGTTAAACGTGCACAGATTTTGTTAAGGAGCCACTTGTGTAAGTGACAATGTGGAGGGAGCTGGGACAGCTGGGTTCCATCATCTCAGCCTGGGGTTAAGGAAAGCTGAGTTTGTCAAAGGCAAACATCTGTCCTCATGTCTCATGTTTGCACAGACATTTCCTGTGCTCGTGCTCACATGCCAGTATTGCTTAAGAGCTTCCAACTGCACAGTCATAAAGTATCTGCCCTCTGTTGGAATCCCTGGGGAGGAGAGAGAGGTGAAGTTTCCCTTGTCTTAGCCCAGTGCATCAGGAGCTGAAGACAGACCTTGTGCCTCCTGCACTGTCCTCACTCACCTTTCCTCATCCATCTCTTCTCCTATACTGCAAGGCGCCAACTGTGGTAGCTTGAGGCAAGAGTGACACAAGAGCAATCTGAAACCTTAAGGATACTTATTTGGTATCACAGCTTCTTCCATGAATGTCCACAGGCAAAGATCCTGGAGCATCTCATCCCACAACCCTGAGACCTAGGAGAAACCTTGGCCAAGGCTCAGAATTGTGCAGCTCCCAGAGTCTCAGGGAGGTCCTTGAGGGGTGACTCCAATTCCCTAGGAAAGAACTCTGTGCAGGAAGGGTTTGTCTGTGGATGGAAGACACCCCTGTTTAGCATGCGCAGGCATTGGCTTATCTTTGCAGAAATCTGAGGAGCTTGGCCAAGGAAGTTCTAAGGCGATAAGATTTATTCACATGAAAAACGACATATCCAAATGCATCCGCCTGCTCTTTTCTCCCTGATGCATCACATATGAAGAATTCTGAATGTTATATCTCAGGCTCATCTCTTTCTTTCTCCCCAGGAGGACTCCATGTCGGGCAGTCAGGTTTGAGATGCAGAGACTGTGGAAAGAATGGAGAAAGACAAGCCTGTGTGAGTGGGAAGACAGGAAAGAAAGGAGAGACTTGTTTCTTGGATCAGCCTCTGAGCCTTCCTCTGTTTAGAAGAATTCAGGTAATGGACAAAGGGGAGAGAAAACTATTCAGCCACTACAAAATGCCCGATAGAGGCAAACAGGATTAAAACAGGGCAGATTTAAAGGCTGGAAGTAATTAGAGTTTTTGCTATTTAAATTGAGAAGCTACAGAATTCTGGAAGAACAAGAAAATCAGATAGAGAGAGAATTTTAAGGAGTGTTGCCCTGGTTTGTAAATTGAATCCCCTTTGGCATTCTTCCAGACATGACTAAAAATTGAAACCAATTATTTTTTACTTTTGTTTTTGGGACTGTGATCATTTCACTGGCTTATATACACAAGCAATATAGAAATACAGCTCAGAAATTTACTGTTAAGAAAACGGTTGAGATTATTTATTACAACAGGTAAATACGTTCAATGACTTGTTCATTCACCTATTAAGCACCCACCCATATCTATCTGACAGATAGATTAAAATTCAGCTTTATTCTATTTACCATTATTCTCCCCTTCTAGGCAAAGGTATTTGTACTCTAGCTGTCTTCAAAAGGTATGCTGCCTGGGCTGAGGGTTAAGTCACCTCTCTGCTTTAAATTCCACAGTGAACATGCTACAGAAATGAATCATGAAAAGAGATACTCTTTCCTTATCTGCTGCAGACAACTCCAAAATATGTCTAACCTTGTCCAATTAAAGCTGCTTTCCAAGGACCCTGTAAACTCTGAGTGAGATGACTGCATGCCATTATTGTCAAGCTCCTTGGCACTTGTGAACAGGGCAGCTGCCCAGGCAGCTGAGGGCTGACACGCCAGGGAAAGTAAAACCAGTGACAAAATGGATGAGCCACACTGGCTCCCCTTTGATGCCTCATTACCCAGAGGAAAGACCAACAATGGTGACTGTAAATTGTTCTTGGGAAACAATCTTAGAAGTGGCTGCCCCTCCTCAGTCCCCAGGCCAGGCCTCCTTACCCTCCCCTGGCCTGCTGCTTTTCTAGGCCTGGTTGCTCCCTAGGCCAGGAGTGGCCCTTTTACTAAGCAACCTCTCCCAGCGGGCCGCCCAGACTTCCTTGTCATTTCCCTTCTCTAAATGAGGCCTCACCGCCTTCCTGTTTTCATGGTCACTAAGACTCCAACCCAGTGGAGGGAAATGTTATACTATATACCCTTTTCTTTGTTTTCACCCTCGCTACTTGCCTTCACACTAGAACCAATCCACAAGGGGAAGAACTGCCTTTGGTGTTTAAAAGATGGGGTGCAGTACACCAGGGACTCATTCTAGTGCTAGTCTTCAGAAGGTATCTCATGATGCACTGGGACTCTCTTTATCCAGTCCAGCACGAGCTGTGCAGGGTGCAGAAAGGGCTGCGCTCAGGACAAAGTAGCAGGTTAGATATCACCACAAACACAAGCTTAAGTTGCTTTTAATGAAAGAACAGTTTAATGGCCTCAAGACTCAGATATTAAAATGAAACATTGAGAAAAATTGGTAAATATAACATTTTCTATTTCTTAGGTTACATTTCATCTTTAACACACAAATATTGCCAAGGGCAAATTTTGGACGCTCTTGCAGTATACTTGTCCTTCATTTTTGGATAGCAAGGCTATGTTTATCTCAAAATGTTGGCAATGGTGCAATATCAGTTTTCAAGTTAATTCCATGCCTAGTAGAGAATTATAGCTGATTTCTTTCTCAGAGACACAGCTGGGGATGGGGACAGTGAAGAAGTCTGGCCCTGAAATTTGGTCTCCCACTTCTAGGAGGGTTATGAGAGAGACCTTCCATGAATGTGATGCATGTAAGCAGGGTGCATCCCTGCAGGGCTGCTTTTGACGCGTTCAGAGGCCCATGGTGACATTTGGCCTTTTCCCCACTGGTCTCTTGGCCCGAACTTCCCTCCTCAGTGCAGAGACATGGGCTGGAAGAGGCTTTGGAGGTGACACGAGGCCATCGAGAATTTCTTCTCCCTTAATCTCTCTGGATCATTTCAATTGTGTTCCCACTGAGTAAATATTTTGGCACAGAAGATGTGCCTGGATCAGTGGAGATACAAGTCAGCAGGGCAGAGGGGACTTCTTGGGCATTGTTGGATATTTCTTGACCATGGGTAACAAAAACTAATGGCCAAATGCTCTTTCTAGCTCTGCATATATTGCAGGCATTTTCATGTCTTTGAATCTCATTCAAGCTAATCCCCCTATGCTATTGAAACTGAGGCACGGAGAAATCAAATGATATGTCAGAGTTGACACAATCATTCAGCAAATATTTATGGATCATCTACTGGAACCAGGGATTGTAGTCAGCCGTGGGCATATGGGGATGAAAAAGCATCAGTGTTCCTGTCCTCCTGTTACTTACCAGCTAGCTGTACCTGGAGCTTCCTGAGAGTGGAAGGATGTGACAAGCTAAGCACAGAATGGAACTGGGAGCAAAAATAGCATTTCTCTGTCTGTCACTTTCCAAATAAGTGAAGCTGCCCTTTGGAGATTTTCTGCATCATCTAAATGCACAATGGAGCTAAGGCTCGGCTTCTATCACTGGAAGGATAGGTGCGGTGATCCCCACATGGGTGGTGCGGTATTTCATAGTGTTGCCGGTTAAGTAAGCAGTTTACAGAGAACCAGAACATAATAAAATAAGTTTAGCCTCATGACAAGAAGGAACATTACCTAATCCTTGGAAGAGTCATGGGATACTTGGGGATTTGGGAAAAAAATAATGTATAGGAAAGAGCTTTTTAAGAAAGGATTAAAATATTCTTCAAATGTAATTTTACTCTTCTATTTTTAAAAAGATTCAAGAGGATTATAATAAAAGAAGTATATAGAATAAGATGAGTGAAAAAGAAAAATGAAAGTAAGCATAATGCACTGAAAAGGCAGGGAGGTAAAGCTATAAAATGAAATCTATTCTAAGAATGACTGCCGAATCATGCACATGCATCACATTTGAGTTCCCTGGTAGCCAGGGGGAAAGGTGAAATGCCACAAGTTACATGGCTTTTATTCATTAGCTAACTAAAGAAAGCATATTAGGCAGCTATAAAGAGGCACACTTCTCTGCAATGGATTCCAGGGGCACCCTTCTTTGCCTCTTCATGTAAAGCACGATGAACACAGATGGGTGTCTCCAACACTTTTGTTTAACTGGAAATACTGTTCATGTGGTCATTTATCAAGCATAGCATTATTTTTAAGAACCTTAGAATTTCTGTGATTTCTGAGTCTGCTAAAATTTTGGCTGATATATCCTGCTGGTAGTGAGAATACCAGGATATTGAAGAACTGTTTTTAGGAACAATGTCTTTGTGGTAGGTGGATTCCTCTTGCGGGTAGAGTTCTGAAATACCCTGTCTAACCCACACTGTCCACCTTGGAAAGCCTCCTGATTTGATGTCTCTGGGTCTCTGGTTGCCATTTCGCTCTGGACAGTTCTGTCTCTCACTCTGCCATGTGTTCTCATTTTATTCACCCCTGTCACAAGCCAGGTGGCCCAAGCACTACCCACCTCCAGGCATCTCTGATACTGTACACCAGATCCATGTCTGTTGCTCCTCAGCTGGGTGATGTAGGACAAATGCCCAACATCTCTGGAGAAATGGAGAGATTAGTTAAATGGCTATAAACATTTCCTTTCAGCTCAAATTTTCTTTCTTTCCTTCAACAATTGATTCTAGTCCCTAAGGGAAGGTCTCTGTTAAGATCCATGGCTGCTGACAGTATGAGAACAATTTCTCTGAAAGGTTTTCTGTTAAATTAGTTACTTGCTTTGGCTTTTTATATGGCCCATTGATGGGGCTCAGGCTTTTATATTATAATCAAAGTGTTGGCAATGTTTATTTGGAAATGGTGATGACAGGAGGACACTGTGCAGCTGTGCACAACAGTTGGGTCCTTACAGATTGTTAATTGCATAGTCAGCCTGGCTAGAACAACACACCATCAGATGACAAGCTGGGGTTGGTATGACAGGGAACATGATCCCAAATTACTTCAGTTAGCTTCTCATCCCAAGTGAGCTTTCTACATGCTATGTGATGAAACCTTTACACTACCTACCAGTGAGTGAGAAGAAATGACCATTCATGCCCTTAAAGACAATAGCTTCTATAGAGAGCCAGCCCTCCAGTGGGCTGCTTGCACAGGGCTGGTGCTTTGCAGTGTCCTGGCTGGTGGGAGAATGGGACGTAAGGACTCTGCCTGGCTCAGTCCCCACGTACCTCAAGCCAAAAACACAGTTATGAGAACAAAAGGGTCAATGAATCGATTAAGACCTCCTTATGAGGAAACAAATCCCCACCTATTACTATGAAGTTGGAGGTGAACGAAACAAGAAAAAGCTTCTCTTTCTTTTCTCTGTTGGGTGATGAAAAGCAAAGAGGACCAGGTCTCTGACTGGAAACCTTTTTCTATGAGCTATGAATGGACTTGATTTTAGACTTAATTGTCTTGCAGCATCTGGGAGTTTGGAAGGACCCTGTCAAAATTTTACCCAGAAGAAATGTGGCTCGCCCATGACACACAGTGGGGGCCAGATTTCTTTACGTCTAAATTCCAAAAAGGGTGCACTGACTCAGCACTCAATTCTCAGAGGGTACCCTAAATTTTCATCCACGCCTGCAGCTGTTCCTATGTAGGAATCCCTCTTATTAGTTGAGTGGTTTAATGGAACCACCTCTAACTAAGAGAGTGGTTATATGGATGAGTTATGTCCAACTGGGGCTCTGCCTCTCCTCAGCATAAGCTGACCCAGGAGCTGTCACTGGACAGGAAATCTCCTTCTCAGAAGCAGGGGCTTTCTCTTTTCTGGGAAGGGGAAGAACTTGCTGCTTTTGCAGACTCCCACCCTGCCCTGGAGCAGGAGGCTCTGTCTGACTTGCTTTGGGGGAGCTCGGGCCCTGGGAGGGAGAAAGGAGGTTTAGGACTGGTGTCAACTGTACTTTATCTTAAATGTCCAGGAATCTTGCAGATTTCAGCCTAACACCAATCATCAAGATGGAATGCAGGCTTAGTGGGAGAAGTGTGGTGGGGTGGGATGGGGGACTTGGTTGTCTTATCTTTAATGCCCCGAAAGAATAAAGGAAGTGTCTTCCTAATGTCCTAACTGGTCCTGTAGGAAAAGGGCCATTAACTCCCCTGACATGGATTTACAACTCCATTTTCCCAAGCCATAAAGAAAAAGACACACAATTTCTAAGAGGTAGTTACATTTATCATTGTGTTTCTTTGGGTCATCCATAAAAATTTTAATAAGGTTCTAATTCTAATATATCTAATTCTAATATAACATCAAGCTTACCACAAAAAGCCATTTTCTATCTATGGGCAAGTGAAAATTATAATGCGATTTAGAAAAACAGTATGGTTATAACTCATGATTTATCTTCTGTTAGGTCGAGGTTGAGTGCCATCTTTCGGGACATCCTCAGAGGGGTTCTGGCAGGTATGCTGAGTCTGGTGACTCTCCTCTCATTGCATCCAGCCCCACCTCTCAGAGCCCTGGGACATACCCTGTTTCCACACTGACTTCCAAAGAGAAATCCCAGATGCTGCCCCAAGGTCCTGAATTAAGTTCTAGCATTCACTGAATCCTTCTTAAACATGTCCCAAATGTTTAAATTTTATTCCTAATTAAAAACAAAAATTGGCTGCATAATTTTACTTAAGAAGGACATGATTAATGTTTATTAACAAAGACACGTCTCCAGAAGTGAAATTCTGAGCCATTTAGTCATGCCTCACAAGGCACTGTGTGCTCAGGGAGGGTGGCCACGACAGGCTGCTGGGGGCTACTTCTCCATACGAAGGTTCTGTCCCCAGGAAGGCACAGATGTCAGGGTGATGTCTGTGATGTAAGAGCTTGTGTTTGTTACTAAGAGTTGCTGTTTTTAGTCAGTTGTAGCTAAGTGACCTCAGAGCCTACGCAAGGCTGGACAGAGACCCAGATGACTGTAGCAGCTCCCTCTGCTCTGTTCATATGAGAGAACTGTATCAGAGAGTGAGTCACAGTGACTGCAGTAGAAAAGAACAGCGTGTCCCTCATGCAAGGGCTTCCTGTAAAGGATGTCGTTGGTTTGGTGACATTTGACACATAATGAGATATTTTTCAAAGATAAAACCCTCTTCAGGGTCTTCAAAAATGTAATAAAACTAATAGAATTATTAAGCAAATAAAATGAGAAACTGTCTTTTCCTAGTAATTTTATAACCCCTCAGAATAAGCGGGCCCACGATGACGTCACTGGCCTCTCGCTGCCTGTACGGTCTTCATCTCCTTCAGTGGAAACTGGGATTTGTGCTTAGATTTGAGACACTGAGAGAAAAATTACCTAAAGATAATGTTCCAGTATTGATGTCAGCCCTTCCATAGTAAATCTGGGCTGGCCTCATGACCCATTGCATATGGTGGAAGTGACTCTCACTCAGGGCTAGAGCCTTAAGAAGCCCATAGAAAGCCCAGCAGTCTCTTCGTTTGTGCTTTGGGAGCCTGAGTTACCATGAAATATGTCCCCATGGAGAGAGAGAGAGATCCCTGAGACTGCATCAGAAGTCCTGGTTGACACAGCCTCTGGCTGGCTCCCAAGGAGCCATCTTGATTGTTCCAATCCAGGTGAGGCCCTGCTAATGCAGCCATGACTGGTTTTGTGAGCAAAAAAAGCACCCATGGCCAGTCAACCTACACTTGTGAGAAATAAATCAGTGTTGATTTAAGCCACTAAGTTTTGGAGTGGTTTACTTTGTGGCGAGGTTCTAGATAACATAGGTGAGTCTTGGGCCATAATTCAACCTTAGCCCGTGCAGTAGTGCAATAAACTCAACTCTGCTGCCTGTCCATACTCATATAGAAGACAAGGCTTACTCATATAGAAGACAAGGCTTACTCCCTATGGCAAGGTGAGGTTAAGTTACCACAATAAAAGGAAGGTGAGGTCAGGCCAGCAGGGGTATATAGAAGACAAGGCTTACTCCCTATGGCAAGGTGAGGTTAAGTTACCACAATAAAAGGAAGGTGAGGTCAGGCCAGCAGGGGTAACTGGGCAGGCAGCTCTCATGATGTAACTGATGTCAGCTTCACAATGAGTGTGTCTTCAATCTAGGCTCGGTGACAGTCAGCAGGATTGCAATAGGCACAAAGACCAAGGTCTTGGGTTTTCCAGACTAAGGGGCTTAAGATTCTCCAGGGGCCCAGCTTCCTCAGTTAAGTCTACACTCTTGGGAGGACCCTGGACCCAATTCTTAAAAAAGCAAGGGGGATTCTCTAAGAATTTTCAGTAGCCACTACAGAGAGCAAGGCCAGATATAGGGTGCCCGGATGGGCGTGTGTGTGTGTGTGTGTGTGTGTGTGTGTGTGTGTGTGTGTGTGAGAGAGAGAGAGAGAGAGAGAGAGAGAGAGAGAGAGGGAGATTGAGAGAGAAGAGAGAGAGATGAGAGAGAGATTGAGAGAATGAGAGAGAGAGAGAGAGAGGAGAGAGAGATGAGAGAGAGAAGCACGTGAGTGGGAGAATTCCTCTCTTGGTCAATACCAGTCTGATTTAAAGACCAATCATTGAGTTCTAAGAATGGAGCAAGAGCAATTTCCTCTCTCCTTAACTGAGCAGACCTTTAGTAGTAGAGCCAAGGCAAACTTCAGGGCTGCTTCTGTCTTCCCTGGACCCAGGGTAGAAAAGGGTATGGCTCCTTGGTACCTCCGTAAGGTTGATCTCCTGCACTTGCATAGAAGGGAGGGGCTTCACTGAGCTTATCTCTGAGGAACTAGACCTGCTTCTTGCTGGAGTTGCCAAGGGGAGAGGGCCAGGTTCTTGCTGCCCACTGACAAAGTGGGCACTGGGAGGTCACACCACAGTGGTAGGAGATCAGTGGGCACTGTCCTATCTCTCCCTCAGCTCTGATGCCAGCCCCAGAGGCATTATGGACCCCATGCAGCTCACCTCTGGGATGTAAGCCTGCAGGTGACCGCTAGTTATCAACAAGGCTACTCATGCTCGTCCTGGCGAACACAGATCCCTGTCCTCAGGGACAGGGCAGAATCACACCTCTTCTGTATGGTCAGCCAAATAGGGCAGAAGGTGTCCCTGATCACTCACAGATTATGAATGTGGCTCTGGGATTAATAAAATCCCTCTGCCGCTGAACTTAAATGGACCGCACAGCCTCCCACCCCTGCTATTGGCTGAATCCTCTGAGCCCCTCATTCACCTAAGCTCTCTGTTCTTCAGTTGCCTGCTTTACAGCTGTATTCTCCAGGCTAAACTCTACCCTTACACTTGTGCAGACCCTGATCTCACCTGTTTTTTCTAAGACACAGTTCAGACCACCTCTTGCTCCCCTATGAATGACCCCTCTCTCTGCCGCCCTCAGATTCTCTCATAACACCTTGTAAGTCTTCTCTTATGGTTGTATATTTTCAAAGTTCCGGAGGCAGAGTCCCACATACCTCACGTTGCCCCTGACATAGTAGATTTGCTAGGTTTTCAAAGGTCCAGCAAAAGGTATGTGGCTGCTCTTACAAGCCAGTGCTAGGAGACTAGAGGAGGAGGTTGGACCTAGGTGTTGAGAAGGATTCTGAGAGGCAGTGTTAGCACTGACTGCTGGGGTGTGGAGCAGGTCACATGAGAAAGGAGTGAGCCTTTGAAAATCCCTGCTCTAGTCCATCCTAACTGTCTAGGCCAATGACAGGTGTTCAAGTTTCTTCTTTACACTTCTCCCCTCAAGATTTTCTAGTCTTTAAATAGTACTGCTTCAGATTAAGAAAAGTGTCACATATCAACCATCCAAAGTGACTACCTCTTTCTAGGACATATAAAATTCAAAGCGGAGCTTTGACATACAGGATAATGTGATGCAGTTAGGCCAGCTCTCTCAGATACAATCTTAAATGAGAATCAAGGCTATCTTGGCCACACATTTAGAGTGTGGGTTCCTATAATCTGCCAATGCCCAGAAGGGTGACTCGAAATTTAGAAACAGAGATTGTACCATGTATAACAATAGTGAGTAAATTTCAACCTGGGACAAACAAACTCCTAGACATAAAGGTTAGACTTGCCTCTCTCCAGCTATTGTGGAGGATGCACATCTTAGGCAGAGCTTGGTTTTAGGCCCTGAGCAGGTTAAAACTCTTGCAGGTGGTTAAGTCCTGTCTTTGGGGACCTGTAGCCCAGGTAGACTTGACTGTGCCTAAAGTTCTCCTGTAAAGGTCCTGTTCCCTAGACACCTTCTCTCATCAGACAGAGTTCAGATCAAGCCACTTCTCGGGCCACTCACTCAATTAACCAACATTTACCAAGACAGGGACTTGAGAGAAGTTTATTTGAGAGGTGATCCTAGGGAGTAGGAATGAGGGAGAGTCAGATAGGGAACATAAACACAAAGGTGTTTTCAGGAACCTCTGAAAGCATACGGATTGCCTCCCAGGACTGTCCTGCCCAAGAACATGTCTGCATTCACTAGCTCCTTACTTGGGACCCCCACTCCAATATACCCCATTCAGGGTGGTGCCTACACCAGGCTAAGTAGGGGCTGTGCTGGGAAAGAGTGAAATTAGGGAGCACGGGCAAGCCCACCACAGACAGCTGGGCCAGGGTCTGTGCCATGACCAACATCATCCAAGGTCCCTGCGGCTGGCTGCAGGACCCCATAGTAAGATTGCACCCCTCAGCCTCTAACCCCCAGCCTGATCTGAATCTTTGGAGGACACAGTAATGTAAACGTGGAATCACTGGCAGGAGCTGGGCAGAGGCCATTACTGAGGCAAAGTCACACATTGCCTTACTCTGAGCCCAGGAATGAGGAATTAGGGGCTGTGGCAGGATCACTAACCAGTGTCCAGGCTCTGCCCACACCTCATTGAATTGTACATGAAATGGTCCATTTTATTGTATTAAATAAAACCTCTATAAAGCTGAAAAGTTAATTGCAAAATAAAATAAAGCAGTTGCGGACTTTGGGCAGAGCACACATTCTCTTCCACCCTAATTCTCGGCCATATTATCTGTTTTGTAAGAGGGCTATCAGGGAGGCTCTGAGAAGTTGAGAGCAACATCCACATTGAAGCAGTTCCACACAGGAGGGGCTCATCCTGTGTAGTCACAGAAGATAAAGCTAGTGACATAAGCAAAGTGTGTGCCCTTGTGCGTATGAGAGTGTGGGTGTGTGTATGTGAGTGTTGGTGTGAGTGTGTGGGTATGTGAGTAAGAGTGCATGACAGAGTGGTACATATGTGATATGTGTATGAATGTGTGTGTGACATGTGTGAATGTGGATGTGTGGTTTTGATTTTGGGGACTTTGCCTTTTCCTCATAGACTCTGAGGATGCAGTGGAGATAAAGGAAAATATTAAACAATCTTTTTGCAAACCAGCAGTTTTCAAAGAATGGGGCTAGAACCAGTGGCATTTGCTTCTTCTGAGAACTTGTTAGAAATGCAAATTCTTGGGGCTATCCTGAAACTGCCGTATCAGAAACTCTGGGGGAGGGGTCCAGCAATCTGTGTTTTAACAAGACCTGAAGCTAATTCTGATTCATGCTCCCATGTGAAAACCATTCTTCTAAATATAGGGAAAGGTCTTTCTAACAGACACAACTGTTGAAATTGCCATGCCTTTTTACATGCGGTGGTGAGTACCATGTCTCCAGAAGCATTCTAGAGAAGGCTGAATAACCATCAGTTAGGCATGTTGCAAAGGAAATTACTACATAAGGTAGGGATTTCAATTGAAATCACTTTTTGGCCACTCACTCATTTGGCCAACATGTATTGAACAGTGGGACCGGGCAGTGTGCAAAATGACAGGTGACAGAAATAGAAGCATAATGTGGTCTCCTTGTCCCCACTGATATACACACATAATTCTGTGAAGTCCTGGCAGCCATTTCTTCATGTTTAGTTTCTAGTCATTGCTCCCTGTTTTGACAACCAAACACTGAGTTGCCCTTGATGACTTACTAACTGTTGTTATGACAGACTCTTGTCCCGATGTTTCCTGACAGAACCCTGTATAGAATGGGAGATGAAGCCAAGGAGTCCTGACTGCGCAGACCACACATGAAACCCCAAGTGAGAACTGTGGCAACTTCCCATCTTGCACATGATGACGCCACTTTCTTTGTCCTTATGAGTCACCCCTTGTCACCTTTGTCAAATTAGTCACTTGCTGGGGCTCAGAATCCAGCAAAGGACTCCTTGGGCCTGAGTGAAGGATGAGACTGAACATCTCATCATGGCATTAGTACTGGGTCTCTCAGACAGATGAATATTCTAGATAACTGATTTTTACCACTCTAACCAGATAACAAAACCTATACTTGTTCCTGTATCTAAAAGAATGAATTATTGCACAAGTGATGCATATTTGTCAGAAGAAAATTAGCAATACAGATGAGCAAAACCAAAACAAAATAAATTCCCCTAAACTCTACCATCCAGAAACAAATTGCTATTACTATAGTGACACAGCGTTTTTCTGGGTGTTTATGTGAGTGTATATGTGAGCATGTGGGTCAGTGTAGTAAAACTCAACTGTATCATGATTTTCCATATAAAATATATTGCGAATGTCTTTCTATGTCAGTAAATTTATGTCATCAATTTTAAAGCTTTCCAGTACTCCACTAGCATGGATGTAGATTTTTCTAAAGCTGTAACTACTTTTAAAGAAAATTTTCTAAAATGGGTTACACCACATAGTCTCCTGCCTTCTTACTCACCTATTAATCAGAGCAAGGACATGACATTAGGTTATCTCTGGAGGGCCTCAGGTTCATTGTTATTCAACAAACCTTAAGTGTAGTTTTAATAAGGAGGTGTTTGGTAGAGAAAAGAGCTCCAGATGAGGACTCAGGAGTCACTTTCGTTCAGCCAAGATTAGCTCTGGCCCTTGGGCATATATCTAACTATTCTGGGCCTTGTTTTCTCAACTTTTATAAACCAAAGTCTTCCCACAGGTGCCTCAGTGCTTCCTGCCCACAACAGGCCCTCAGTTGCTCTGTGGTTCTTCTTTCTCCTCCTTGCAAATAAGGGCAAATGATGACTAGTGCACAGAGACTTTTCTCATGCTCTCAGTCTTGGCCAGTCTTCATCTTTGTTTCTGAATCTCCAAGATGGGAACAATTTTGTCTAAAGCAAAAACATATCATGAAAGGGAATCCATTTCCCCAACATAAATGAGCCCCAGGAGACCTGCCCCACTTGGTTATGAGTAGTACCTTCAGGCTTATCGCAGGGGGTGATGGCTCTAGAACATACTCCTTTGCTCTGAGGTTGCTCAAAGCTCTCTGTAGGATGGGCCCACAGGAGCAGGTTTTGGGAGATGAAAAATCAGCAGCATGGGAGCTGACATAGCTTCAGAATCACACCCTAGGCCTTGCTTGAGGTACAGTCACAGAGCTACTGACATCCATGTCTCCTGGGTGCATTCTAAGCTCCTCTGTATTAGAATCTGTGTGGGTGGAGCCCCATTAATCTCCTGTAATTAGCACCCCTAAAGTTTGCCAAAGAAAATGAAGGGAGTTTATCCCATTTTTCCACTCTTAACATGTTATTTTTGCTGACATTAGGAACAGCTTTGCACTAGAAAGCAGCTTTAATTATTGATTGTTTGCTAGATGCTTGAACTGGAGTAAGAGAGAGTGAATGGGAGGGAGAAGAAAAATGGGAATTGACATTTTTCTCCCAATCTTCCACACAAAGCTCTTTAAATTTGTTTCCCTGCATTTCTTTTCAGAATATCCTACCCATATACTAACTGACTCCAAAGCCTATCCTGCCCTTGGCCCAGTCTAATCCCAGGTTCTGCCCTCAGAAACTGTCCATCTCCTGAGACCTGCCACTTTCCTATGACAGGACAGAGTGTGCAGAGAAAAGATAGGAAAGATGGTGGAAAATGGAAAATAGTGTGGGGTGCCCTAAAATTGATTGCCTAATTAATTGGAGAGGATGTTAACCAGGTACTGTGAGGAAGGTTTTGAAAATTTGTGTGGTCTTAACAGACAAGTCTATGTAGATTACTTTGAGTTTATCTTGGCTCTGACCAGGAGATTTGACTCTGATAAGGAGACCTCTAGCTGAGTCATTCTGGCTTCTGAGAAGTGAAGGAATTTTTAACAGTCAATGTGATCCTCCTAGAGAAAGGATCACATCTTATATGGCTCTATTATTTCCTTGAGATCTTTGAATGGTACTTTTATTCATCCAATAATGTTCATTTATTAATTAATCATCTGTTAAACAGTTGATAGATTCCAGACCCTGTGGTAGGGGATCACCTATTAGAATTAAGGATTGGCTTACTGCAGATGATGTTTAGTATTCTTAAGAGAATTAAAGATATGATTCAACATCATTCAAATGAGATGCAATCAATTTATATCTGTTGTGTTAATACATAATAATTAAATAGATAAATCAACAGTTATTCATTACTCACTCAAGATTTGTTTCTCTTATTTTCCATTTTAATCAAATTCTCCCATCTCTATAGAAGCTTTTTCATGGTAAACTTTCATGAACAAGTTGCACATTTCTGCTTTCTTAAACAAGGTGTTCTTGCTTGGGCTTTTATTTAATTTTACTTGCTTTATGTTGTGCTACGTTGGGTGAACCGTGTAGCCACCCTCCCCCATTGACCCTACCCAGACAAGATCAGCTCACTCTCTTTGCCCTGTACTGACTCAGTGTTTCCATTGGTGCCCATCTGGGCAGTGGTCACCTGGCCCTTGAGCACACATGCAACACATATGCTCTCCCAGCTAGCTCTCTCCCTCCATTCCACTTTCTCCCACTTGCTCCATCTTGCCTTTCTCTTAGTCCCATCACTGTTATCACCCACTTGTCCTACTGTAAGAGTCTCTTAAGAGCCAACCTTGCTTCCAGCATACTCCGCCTGCAGTCTCTCTCCTGGCTTTGGGGTACCCACTGAGGAATGAGGAATTATTGATGTGACCAGCCCTAGAAGCTGATGGGGCTTTGGATTGTCTGAGCAACACTTTTCTGTTGTAAAGGCTTAATTTTTTTCTGACCAGCCAACAGGGCAGCCCTAGGAGAGCCAGCCCACATCTGCATGCAGGGAGCTTAGCTTCTTACCTGATGCTGCCTGCTTCCTGGTCCTTGTTGGAGAATGTTTAGGAATCCTGTTATAACAGCATCTACCTCAGGATGTCAGGGAAAAAGTGACAGCGGTTTGAGACAAAGTGATTTTAGTGCACTGGGGTCTCCTCAGAACTTCAGCAGAACTAGGGGGGATGCTGGATCTTTGAACCCAGAGAGAGTGTATTTCCAAAACTTCTTGGTTGAAGGAACTTTATGTATCCTCCAGAGCATTGCAAAGGACTTTTGTTCTGTGGAGCAAACTTTGGAAAACGCAGTTTTGAATAAAGGAAATAATAGGGTGACTGCATTACTATGTTCCAGAGCCATCTTGTTTTTGGTCCTGAATGCAATGCTGCCTGGCATGGTCCAGCCTACCCACATTTTACTCTGGAGCTGGGCTCTGACCCTTGGGTAACCATGCTCAATGCCCTGGATATGGGAAGATACCAGCTCCAATTCCTGCTCACAGTCCTGTAGAGACAGTCTATTCTCAGAATTAGGATGACTGCTGAGGCCCTGAAATCTGAGAATTGGAGACGGACATCCTGGGGAGAGATCATTCTTCAAAACAGCTCATCTGCCTGAGTCAGCAGCAAGCCTCTGGGTAAGGCAGGCAGCAGGCACAAGTGTTTACACTTGCTCAGGGCTAAGGTGTCAGGTCTCTCAAGGTAAGTTCTTACAAAACTTCATGGGGACATGTGGGACTTCCTCAGGGCCAGGAGGCTGGAAATCTAATAAATGTCATGTGAGAAAACAGGAAAGCTGAATTTGTCCCAGGTCTGACAGGAAACCATCAAGTCAAGTCTCACTTCATTATTCCATCAGTCCTGTAGCCAGGGCCAGCTCCTCACCTGGAAAGAAGGGTGGTAGGTGTGAAATCAGACGGGAGTGGGGCTGACACTAGATAAGGATAGCATCTCAAAGATGCACACACATATGCACACATATACACGTGTATACACATGTACATATACACACACACAGAAATACATACATATGTGTATATGTGGTATATGTGTGTGTGTATGTGTGTGTGTGCATATATATTTCTTCCTTCTTTTTCTCTTCCCTTCTTCCCTCTTTTCTTGAAAATGAAGTTTGCCCAGTATCTTTAGCTTCTAAAAATCCAAACTACCTTTAGATTTTAATTGTATATCTGACCTTCAGTTTGCACAGAATCATTCCCTTTCCTATATATCATGTATTTTCTGTAAACATTTATAATTTTGCATATCAAAACTGGGTTTTGCAACTCGTGAAAGAAAAGATATTATACACAAAGATGTGTATAGATTTATATTGGTTCTTTTTTCAGGTAACAGAATACCAAGAACAATTGAAACTTTATGATGATTCAAAATAGTTTTATTTCAAGATAACTATCTTAAAGTTTTCCACAAAACACCGTGAATCCCTGGTGTCTCCTCTCTTCTAAAAGTCCCCTTCATCTGGACTCCCATATCCTTCCTAGGAAAACGAGCAACTAAACTGCCCCTAACACTAGCTAACAATGTGTGTTACCATATACTGATGGTAAGTAGGCAGTCAATTGTTTGTAACCTGGTGAATCATCCACTTCAGTGGTGTCTAGCCATTTATGGTTTTCCTGATCATTCAACACAAAGATAACCACTCTTCCTGCTTTGAGATTTTGCTTTAGGACAATCAAGAGTGTTAGCATTTAAGAAAAGAGTTTCCCTTTTAAGTGACACAAGCTGAATGAAAAAAAAATTTCAAATAAAGTGGAGAAGCATACATAAGAAAGTGAGATATTCAATGTTCAGCCATCCAGAAGGGCATTAGCATTTGAAGGCAACAGAGATTCTGGGCTTGTAATTCATGCCACCAAGGAACAAAAGACCCCTATTAACATCAGAGAGGTCATATTTTATTAGTTCTATTGGCTATCAGATCAGCAAAAATCACCACAGCATGACAGTGTTCAGCTGATGTGAACTTTGCTTCTCACTATTGTGTGAGCCACAACGTAGGAAATAAATCTTAATGGAAGAAAAGAGAAAAAAATCTATCATCCACTTTTACAGCAAATATTTACTAAACTCATCTATGCCTGTCCATCCTGCTTTGGGACTGCACATATCACAGAGCTTCTGGCCCTCTTGTTACAGTGTCCCTAGAAAATCTGCCTGCTGGTAGGTTGTCCTGGCTAAGCCAGACACTGTTCTGTAGGTCTGGAGCCTGTCCAGAAGCATTGCTCTGGCACGTTCCCTCTACTGGCATCTGCTGATCTAAGATCCCACCCCAAAGGTCTTTCCATGCCTCTCCCTTACTCTCTTTCTCTAATCACTTCTGGGTTTAGGAAGCCAGATATTACAGAAGACCTGATTGAAGAAACTGACACTTAGTCTTTTCAGCTAGGTTTTCTACTTAGTCTAAGAAGTCATGTCAGGAGCCCCTTTATGAGACTGACCATCAAACCTGCTTTATTGCCTTTGGGTACTTAGAGCTCAAATGCCACTTTCTCAGGTTTTCCCTGACCACCCTGCCCAAAACGTCAGTGCCCATCTCTCTGGAGCCCGCTTCCTTTTTGCATTTTTGTTCATAGCATTTACTTACTTGACCCCATCCCTATGTCTGATTACCTCTTGGCTGCCACCCACTAGTGGGCAAGCCCTGAGCAAGGGGAATGGCCCAGTTTGTTCATTGCAATATCCCCAGCACTGCACAGTAGGTACTCGATCACTGGACCTTGAATGATTGAGGGCCTAAATGAATGCATTGGTCCAGACAGGGCCCCCTCCTGTGCTGTTGTCTTTGAGGGTCTGCTGCTTTGAGGAAAGGAGGATCCAAGTCCTTACAGGGTGCCTGAGCTGGCCAAGGCCACATGAATGCTTTTGTCTAGTGTCCTATCTCAAAGGATTCTAGAAGTGGGTACTGAAAGTGGGGCAAGCAATGGCCCTAGAATATTTGGGCAAGAGGCAGAGGAGCCCCACTTCTACTCCAACTGTCTGGTCATCCACCTATCAGGTCCTCAAGCCTCAGCTCTGCTCCATTTCTCCCCTCAGTGTCCCCTGAAAGCAGACTCAAGGTCTCGTTGGCATCCCTGCCCTGAACCTGATGCAGTCCTTTGGAGCATTGCCTTTTAGTCACTTACTTAGAAGTCTGCTCTCAAAATACTGTGAGAGCAGGGGCGCATCTTATTTTGTTTTTGTAACTCCATGTGCAGGATACAGATACCAAATGAATTTCTATAAGCTCACATTGTCCCCGAATAAGAGCTGGTGGCTGATGCTTGGAGGCAGGATAGAGGGGAGGGAAGGGTTCTTGCCAGGGCAGTTGTTCCTGTGAACTTTCTTAGCCTGGGCCTCATTTACGGAAATACAACCCTCCCAAAGGGTAGGGCCTTGGTTCAATGCAGTGTTCTTGCATTCCTCCCCTATGTGGCTTCAAGGGCCAGTGGACAGTTCTGTGACAAAGCTGCCTTGGGCTGACTCAGAGTACCCAGCCTGGGTGCTGAGCGGTCATTGAACTCAGTAGATATACCCAGGACATCCACACACCATGACCTCAACTGAACATGCCCCAGATAGCCACACATGTTGGGGAGGCTGGGCTAGCGCTGTTTCCTGGAAAAGCTGACCCTGAGGACACCTTCCAGCTTTAGCTAATAACATTAGGTCATTTGATTTATGCTATAATGTTTCATCCCTCCCAGTTAAACAATTTTTTAAAGTGCATTTTTGGATTTTCCTTTCAAATAAACAATGTTGTGTGTTTCTGGTTACAAGTTGAGCACCTCAGAGATCATTGCACTGAATCCTGGGGTTCAAAAGGAACCATCGAAAGCTGAGAAAAATCAAGTAATAACAGAAGAATTTTTAAAATAATGTAATCAACTAAAATTGGGTAATGTAAGGAAGTAAAAAAATGGCAGTGCTTTGAATAGAGTAATAAATCCATCTAAATTGAAGTTACATTACCTCAAATAGGGATATAGTTTTAAGAGTAACAGCAAAAGATGAACTAGAAATAAAATTCAAAATTTTGAAATAATCAGAAGGAATGTATATACTTAAAATAAAGAAAAAAGAAAATATAAACCAGGCAATAAAAGAGAAAGCACATAGGAAATATCAAGAAAGAACTTAGACCAAATAGCTACAAAATTTGACTGGGATGAATTAAACATTTAAATGTAAAACACAATGTCTTAAAGTTAAGCCATGAAACTACCAGAAGGAAATATAGGAGAGTTAGAAAAATAAGTAATTTTGGAGTAGAGAAGTGTGATGAAGGCACAAGTGGCCATAAAACAAAAGATTGATATATTAACTATATATAGGAGTAATCTATATGTTAAAAAAAAAGTTTCTGTGTTAAAAGAATGACACAATATGAAATATATTTGCATCACATACCAACTTCAAAGTGGGTACTTTATTTCATATTTTAGTATTACACATCAATAATGAAAAGTTTGACAACCCCACAGCTGAATGGGCTGGGGATAGAGATAGAAACAGAGAAATAATTGTCTCTCACACATAGGAGGATGTATAAGGACAGTACAAACCAGCATAACCTTTATCCAGGGCAATTGGAAGCATTTGTCACAATAAAAAATGCTAATGTCACTTGCCTGACAGGTCCATATCTAGTAATGTTTCCTGTACCTGTTCATACATGCACATGGGTTTGTGTGTTTATCATAGCAAACGTGTATATGGTAACATGTATATCAGCCACGGCTAAATAATATCATGGCACAGACTCACAAAGCGATCTTCACCCAGTAGCATTACAAGTACAAGGCAGCCTCTGTTTTTGCCCTTAGAGAAAAGCCAAGTACCAACTGGTTTGTGTAGAACACCATCTGTGTTAAAGACACAAAGAGAACATTTGTTTGTGTTTCTTTGTGTATGTGCAAGAGACAAGGAATGGCCATTATGGCTGAAGAGGGTGGCTTCCAAATTGTGATACACCACTAAGTCCACCCCCAGTTGTCACGTTAGTATATACACAGGTGACCAAAGGTGTGTCTCAGCTTCTGGTTAATAGAATAAAGGCAAACCTTAGGAGTAAGTGCCTGCATTTCTACTACTTGGGACACTGCCTTATTAGCAGCCACACGGAGAACACACACTTTGCACCTCACAAATGCCCCAGGGCTCTTTGCATCCCCTCTCCTCAGGTTGACTTTGGTTCCTCTGTTGTTGTCCTGGACTCTGCACATTTGGGAATCCTGAATCAGATAGCTTTCAGAGACTGAGCAACTTTGTAGCAGCCAGGCCTTTATCTCACTGAGGCCAGTAAGAACTTACCAGGAAATACGGATGGAACTTCTCTATTGATGTCACTTTCCTTCCTCATGGGAGGGTGGTGGTGTCAGTCTCAGGTGGGGGGTTCCTGAAGAGCTGGAGAAGTTCAGGAACTAGATGGACAAGTTGGAGACTAGAGGTAAGCCAGATGAGGCCAGATGTGTCTGCAGCAGAAAGTTTTAGGCAGATCAGTGGAGGTGCAAGAAATAGTCCCAGAGTGAGTTTTGCAAACACACTCTGATATTTTTAACGTTGACTTTGTAAATCTGCCTGTCTCATTTCCTAAGAGGGTTTTTCTTCCCCTGAAAATCATAATTATTATTTAATTAGATCATAAAAAATAGAAGGTCTAATTAGACCAACTCTGTTTTGGCTACTACAGAAATAACTATTAATCTGAGTGCCCAAACTCAGCCTTAACACAGGATAAGGCCAGATGCCTGGGCAGAGATGATGTGATGACTGGAGCATGTAATGAATGAGACATAAGTGAGACAGGAAGCCTGTGCCTCTACCTCACTGAAACTGTGTTTCTGAGAGCTGCTCCTAGGAGACACGGGACCCACTTATACCAAGTATGCAGCCTTGTGACAGAGAACTTCTCTCCCAAAAGACAGAGAAAAGAAAGAATCAGCTATACCTTTCTTAGCCTTCCTATAGAATGAGGAAATTGTTTACCTTAATCTGAAAGTATTTGCCCAACATTCAAGGTTTTTCACAGGTTTCAACCCCAAATACCTTTCCCTTCTCCTGATATAGACATTTTTTTTCATTTATCTTTTATTCACCCCTTCTGTTGGGAATGTCTCCTCTCCTCCCAGAGACAGACCCTGCTCTGCACTGTGTCTTTCCCACTCCCAAAATATGTTCAGGCTTTCCTTGGAATCCTTGCTGGGCTGAGGCGTTGCATATCCCATACATCTACTTGTGCAATGCTTTTCACTGCTCCTTCTGTGCAGGTTGCTGACGTGCTGCCCAATTCACCTGGGTGCTGTATGGAATCCTTCTTGGCGAGACAATCCCACCTGAGAGGCTCTGTCAAATATCCAGGGAGCTGGTGCTCTCCCCTGCTCAGGATGATCTTTATGGTTCCCTGGTGGCTCCTTAACAGTGACATATAGTGAGGAGAGAAACAGGATGGCTTTTGCAGGCAGGGTGTGCATGCTGTCCATGACCTTGGACAAGTCTTGTTCCTGCTTCCTGGCTATCTCCTTATCAGTGTAAATGGAGAAAATAATGGGAAGGCCACAGGCTCAGCAGAAGGTCAACCTCTTCTTTTACCATCTTGAGAGCCAACCAGAGCAATCAGAGTAAGTGAGGGTGCCAGGTGAGGGGGCATGAGTATAGCTTCCCTATTCCCACAGGCCTCCAGTGTAGGCACCCCCAGGCACAATGCTGCTGTTGTGGATGTGGGGAAAAGGTGCTGGCTGGCAGTTCTCTCCTTCACAGGGTGCAGCGTGGTTTGGACTCTGGACGTGTGGGGCAGCTAGTTTATAAAGAGGACCTCAGTGAAGCAGGTTTTCTAGAGCTCATGCCCTGGTGTATGGAATCTGGGTTGGGTTCTGACTCATTCTAACCAGTAGAATGCAGCAGAAATGATGCTCTGCTGGCTCAAGGACGGCCTTCTCGAGGCCACAGCCAACTTGGAGAGGTCACATAAGAGGCTGTGCAGAGAGGCCACGTGGAGATGATCCCCAAGAATACGTGGAGAGGAAGAACAGCCACCCCATCCTGGTCAAATGTCCAGATTGTTAGAGCCCCACCCAAAGGACTGTGACTGCATTGGAGACCCCCAAGAGGCTAGTAGGAGCTGTGCCCAGCTGGGCCAAACCACCCCACTGACATAGAGAGATAACAAAATGGGTGTTGTTCTAAGGCACTAAGATTTTGGGTGGTCTGTTAAATAGCAAGAAATAACCCAAACAGAGTCCAATAGCTGGGTCCATCTCACTTCTGTTGTTTGCTGCTTATGTGGCCTTGGCCAAATTTCTTAACCTCTTGAAGTCTCAGTCTCCCAATCTGTAGAATGAAGATAATATTTATTTAGCACAGAACTCCGCACATCAGAATAAATGAAAAATAACTATTGTTGTAATACCTGTCATGAAATAAGCAGACAGTGAACACAGAGCTAGGAGCAGTTCCACCTCAACAAATACACTTTCCCTTAGATGAACAAAGCCTGGAAAGTTAGAAGTACAGCAGTCTCTTGTTATAAGGTCTTCCCTGGAGCTCAATGTGAATGCATCATGTGAGTGAACCACACTCTTTCCACTGACTTAGGCACAGGGTAGCATCTCTGTGTCCTGCAGGGGAGGTCACAGCTTGCTTCACCAAGGCAGTGGACCACAGCTGAGAGCCAGCTGGTCCTCCCCTCACACTGATGCCCTCATGGAAGGCATGGTCTACCAAGGTATGATGAGCATGAGCCCAGGTCTGACTCACTTCCTATTTGGTGTATTTCCTTAAAAGACAGTTTCTTCATGGCCTTTTTTTTTTTTTTAGTATTTATAGCTTTTATTATTTCAAATTATGATAAATATACATAACATAAAACTCACCATTGACCATTTTTAAGTGTACAGTTCAGTGTTTAGTACATTCACGTGATTGTGAAATCTTTTTATCTTGCAAAACCGACACTCTGTACCCATTAAATTCCCCATTTTTCATTTCTCCAGCACCTGGCAATCACCATTCTACTTTCTGTCTCTATGAATTAGACTACTCTAGATATTTCATGTAAGTTGAGACATTTGGCATTTGTCCTTTTGTGACTGGTATATTTTACTTAGGATAACATCCTCAAGTCTCATCTATGTTGTAGCATGTGTTAGAACTTCCTTCCTTTTAAGGTCAAATAATATTCCATTGTATGTAAATACCACATGTGTTTATCCACTCATCTGTTGATAAACAATTGGGTTGATTCCACCTTTCAGTTCTTGTGAATAATGCTGCTATAAATATGAGGGTACAAATATCTCTTCGAGACCTTGCATTTAACTCTTTTAGGTATATGCCCTGAAGTGGAATTGCTAAAACATATGGTAATTTAATTTTTAATTTTTTGAGGAACTTCTATATTGTTTTGTACAACAGATGTACCATTTTACATTCCTATAAGCAATTCACAAGTTTCCAATTTCTTCACATCTTCTCCAACACTTGTATATTCTTTTTTTTTTTATTTGTTTTTGTTTTTTATTATGCATAGAAGCTGTCCTAATGGATGTGAGTTATTATTATTCATTGTGGTTTTGATTTGCATTTCTCTAATGATTAATAATGTTGAGTATCTTTTCATGTTTGTATATCTTCTTTGGAGAAATAACTATTCAAAATTTTTTTTCACTTTTAAATTGTTTTTGTTGTTGTTGAGTTGTAGTTCTTTATATAGTCTGGATATTAATCCCTTATTAGATATAAGATTTGAAAATAATTTCTTCCATTTTATAGATTTCCTTTTCACTTTATCTATTGTATCCTTTGATACAAATTAAAAAGATGCTTTTTGATGTAGTCCAATTTATCTATTTTTATGTTTGTCACCTGTGCTTTTGGTGTCATATCCAAGAAATTATAGCCATATGTAATGTCATGAAGCTTTCTTCTGAATTTTATGGTTTTAGGTCTTTGATCCCTTTTGAAATGATTTATATATATATATAAAGTAATAGTTTAACTGCATTTTTCTGCATGTGGATATCCAGTTTTCTGATTGCCATTAGTTGAAAATACTGTCCTTTCCCTATCTACTGATCTTGGCACCTGTATTGAAAATCATTTGACCATATATGTGAGGGTTTATTTCTGGGCTCTCCATTCTGACTTTTTGGTAAGTTTTGAAATTAGAAACTGTCTGCCTTCCAACTTTGTTCTTCTTTTTCAAGAGTGTTTTGGCTACTCGGAGTTCTTTATTCCACATGAAACTTAGAATGAATTTTCTATCTCTGCAAAAAAAGAAAATACCATTATGATTTTGATAGGGATTGTATTGAATCTATCATTTTGGGACAACTTAAAAACCTTATCTTCCACTCCATGAACACAAGATTCTTTTTCTTTTTGTGTCTTTAATTTTTCAGCCATGCTTTATAGTTTTCAGTGTACATGTCTTTCATATCCTTGGTTGAATGTATTCCTAAATATTTTATTCTCTTTGATGCTGTCGTAAATGGATTTTTTTTCATAATTTCCTCTTCAGATTGTTCATTGTTAGCATGTTCTGTATGGATGGGTATAGAGATAGTCATGGAGAGCATGACCTAGCTATATCTGTAAGATCTTAGAACCCTGCCTTTTACAACTGGAAGAGACTGGACAGCCTTGGTTTAGGGCTCAGACTTTTCCAGAGAAGGCACTCATGCCTAGAGAGGTCCTCTGCTTATAGTGTCCATTCAGTGTACTATGTCACAGAACTATGTCACCCCACCCAGTGTGTGCACCTTCCAATCAAAGGTGCTGAAAACTTAATGTCCACACCTGTCGATGGCTGTTGACATTCAAAATGTTTTTGCACCATATGAATAATGCCTGTATAAGACAAATACAACAAACTGATTCTGATGCTCCCTAAATCCTGGCCAATCTCTTTTAGGCCTCAGTTGGAATAAACTGAATTGATAGATAAATGGATGTTTAAAAAAACTCAGCTGTAATCGGTGTGGCTCATTAGAAAAGAGTCATGCACACCCCCATCCATGAAGGTAATGAAGGTCGCAGACTCAGCAGCTGCATGTAGCACACATCCTGACCTCTGAGGGTGATGTTTTTTGCTGTCATTGAAAGTGTTTTGGTTACTCACATGGCTTGTGTCCTCAGAGGCCTTATCTCCAGGGCAAAGGCAGTAGTTTCTGGGGCCAGAGAAGACCTACCCTCTATTGTCAGTCCTGTCATCTCTCTCCACTTCTCTAAACTTTGCAGCCCCAAACGGAAGCTCCAGGGGCAGGCTGTGTGGGTGTTGCAGCCTGGTGAGCCCCTGTCCCAAGGGGCCTTATCTGAGGCCACACTTCTGGAGTCAGGCCAGTGACCTCTCCAGTGGTGACCTTCCCCACTGACTTCTCAGTTCCTGGAATTGTTAGGAAAATACCATTGGAAATGTGAGGACTGCTGGGTCCATTGGTGTTGCTGCTTGTGCACCAACCTCTCCCAAGAAAGGGAGAGGTTGGACTCACTGTGGAGCTTTGTGACCGCAGAACTCTACCACTTCTGGGAGTGAGTTGGGGCTTAGATTCTACCTTCTGCTGGTCATGGTTCCTGAAATGTGGAAGCAGCCAAGGCCCTACAGATATAGACTGTTCTCATGTTCTTGGCCCCTAGCCCTTCAAAGGGAAACGTTTAGGTTGAGGAACTATACACCTCATTAGACAGCCACTCACTTTTTAATATGAAACACAGAAACGAAGAAAACAGAAAAGAAGGATTAAAGAAATATTAAAAGCCAGCAGTTTTCCAGCTCCCATTATGTGTCTGACACTGTGCAAAGGAGTTGACCTTCAATTTCCTCACTTACTTATGGTAATAACCTATGAGGCCACCATCCTTACAAACATAATTTTATCAATGAGGAACTAAGGTTCAAGGCAGCTGCATGTCCAGGACAAGCTTTATAATCTTCAAGGTCCTTTTTCACAAATCATTAGGAATTTCAAGACAGCTATGATAGAGAATTAAACCAAGTGCAGGCCCTCTGAGCATGGCCCTGTGACTACACAGTTAGCACACCTGGCAGCCCGCCCCCACCCCCACCCCTGTGCTCATCTCAGTGAGCCAAGAAGGCAGCCTGTGAATCAGGCCTAAGCACTTAACCATCGTGTTATGTGGCAGGTTTCATTGGAAATAAATTTTTTCTGCTTCTGTTCTGCATTGGTCCCCGGGAGAGGGGTCTTGCAATCCTTCATTCCACAAATATTGTCTGAGTTGAGTCCAGTGGTAGCATGGTGTTGGTGTTGGCAAGTGAGGGAACTTTTCTGTCCCCCTTGGCTTAGCCTGCATGTCTATGTCTCCACATTAGAGGACCAAGAGCGGGCCTTGTCTCGCCTGCTCAGAGTCACACTCCTTCCCACTGTGGGACCAGATCCAGAGGGGTCTAGACTGGTTCTGGATGTAGAGCAGAGATGAAACTCCCCAGTGTCTCAGAGCTACTGCTTACTCATGTTTTGAAAGAAAAGTTTTCTAATCCTCTTGAAACATGGAGTGGAAAGCACTTTTGCTGGCAAATAGGAACTAGTTTTTCTTCTCCTGGGTGTTTGTAGTAAGTGCTTAATAAATGTTGTCCTTAAGCAAATGCTAATGCGGGCAGGAGGGGTGAGCTGTGGACTTAGCCCCGAGACCCTGGATCTGAGCTCTGGTTCTGCTGTAGCTGCAGAAGGAAGTCACCAACCAACTCTAGATTCTGTCCCTCCTCTGAAAAATCAGTCAGGGACCTTAGCAGCAACCTGAAGACTAAATGGGAGGATTTGGTCTCAGAATAGACTCAACTGCAAGGCTCAGGTGCAGGACACACATCATCATGTGAGCTCTGTGCAAGAGTTATTCTTCTTAGATGTGTGAAAAAAAGATAAGAAGCAGGAAATTAAATAGCATGTAATCCACACAACTACAAAACAAACTAATTGTGCTGACAATATAATGACAAGAAATGGGGACTTACTGGATAAAGGGAAAGGGACATAGTAACATATCTGCTGCTTGCCTAAGTAGGCAGTTTGTCACTTGAAGTTCTTTGTGATTCTTAGAAAGCTTGACTGGTCATATTATGTGCTGAGGGAATTGCTAGTTGTGTTCCCAACTTGCAGTCAGATTATCAGAAGGTTCTTGAGGTTTAAGGTCAATTTCAGCTCATGGATGCCATGTCAGTCTGATGAATATGGCAACTGCCCATGGCAGGAAACACAGGCAATGCTCCTGTGGCTGAATCCTTGAATTATTGCAGAAATAAATACCAATTCATGGGAAAAAATAAAATGGGGCTATTCTCTAGTGCCCGAAAGAGGTAACTGATCCCTTCCCCTCAGTAGCACAAACATTGGACACTGGCTTCCCTATACTTCTCTGGGTGCCAAACATCTGGATTAAGACTGGAATCACAGCACTCCAGATGGCTTCAGTTACACAGAACAAGCCACATGCAGATCATACTGGGCACTCAACACAGAATTTGCTGATTAAACCATAGCATGAGCTGTGAAGCCTAATATTCCCTGTGAACCCTGAGAAAGAAGATATATACCTAGAAGGACTCCAGGTGACTAATTGGGATCAAATTTAACAGCAGAACCTTGCAGCCATTTCTAAACAGGAGCTTCTCACACAAACCGCACTTCAGGGAGAGGCCTGCAGTGAACTTCCTGCCTCCTGCACTGAACTGCTTGCCTGCACTCTGTTCCTGTCATCTGAGCCACCCTTATATAAGGATTTTCTGGAATTATATATTCAACAATTAGGACTGAGACTTTCTCCATCAAATCAGAGCTGTGCAGCTATATCCATCAGCATCTTCACCAACCAATTAGGACAATGCCTTTTGAGCCAATCAAACTTCAAAGATTTGAAATCTTCATTTGCATGAGGGCAGACCATTCAGTGACAAGGGGTGGGGACTTCTGTCTATATAAATCACAACCCCTATTACTTGGATAGGCCACTTTCCGTTTCCACCAAAGACGGAAAGCTGTGTTTCCTAGGCTGGAACTCAAATACTGAATATGTCTCACCAGAGCAGAGCTGGGCTGTGTCTACCCGGAGAGAGAACTTCCCTGAGGGCCAGCTCACAGCCATGCTGTTCCACAGAGGGGCTGTATCACAACTGAACTGTTTGCACTGAATAAAGTTTCCTTTTTCACTGCACTCCAAACTGAAAATTCCTTCTGGCATTGAATTGGTGCCAAAGACCATTGGTTGAAATTCCCAAACTGCATTTCTTGGAACACCAGTTTTCTACAGGCTTTTAATAAGTGTTGTTTTCTAAAAAAAGCTTCCATTGTCCACTGAGTTGGAAAAACACTACACTCATTCCTTGATTTATGCAGATTAGGTGTTCCATGTGTCTTTTTGTTTATGTGGAAGCAAACTACGTAAAAAGAGTCCACCAGTACTAAAAAAATAGGTCAGTATAAGTCATAAAAATATTTATTTCACATATTTTCACAAAAAAAGTTAATGAAAATTCAGAAAAAATAAAATTCAGAAAAATAAAATTTATTCTGTCAGTGTCTGTACTTACTCTAAAACAATCAACTTTCTCTTTTTAATTGGCACAAAGTCACTATCTTCATCGCTCAAAATATCTGGAAGTACTACTTCGGTTTCATTATTTATGTTTATGTTTTTGGATGATCTTTTTTGAACCCCATCTTTGCTAAATTTACATAAATTCTTCAATGTTTACTGTAATATTTTTTCCAGCTTTAATGAAATATAATAGACAGTTGCTTATATTTACATTGTACAATTTAATGATTTTTTAAAATCATAGTTGGCATACAATAATATATTAGTTTCAGTTGTACAGCATAGTGATTAGAGATCTATATAACTCACAAAGTGATCACCTCACTGAATCTAATGTCCTTTTTCCACCTTACATTTTTATTACAACATTGTTTGCTATTTTTCTTATGCTACACTTTATATCTTCATGTCTATTTTGTAACTATCCATTTGTACTTCTTAATCCCTTTGCCCTTTTACACCATCCCCCCCAACCACCCTCCCATCTAGTAGCCCTCAAAATATTCTCTGTATCCATGAGTTTATTTCATTTTTCTTTTTGTTGTTTATTTTCTTCTTTAGACTCCACATGTACAGGAAATCATGTAATATTTGTATTTCTCTATCTGACTTATTTCATTCAGCACAATACCCTCTAGGTCCATCAAGGCAATATCTTTTTTTATCCCCTTCTTTTCAGTCTGTGCGTATCTTTTAATCTGAAGTGAGTCTCTTGTAGGCAACATATGTAGGGGTCTTATTTTCTTATCTATTCAGCCACTCTATCTTTTGGTTGGAGCACTTAATTCTTTTCCATTTGAGGTACTTGTTGATAGGAATATCTTTATTACTATTCTTGATTCCTGTTATTGATATATGTTTTTTCTTCTTAAAGAAGTAGCTCCATAGTGGCTGTACCAATTTGCAGTTCCATCAGCAGTTTATGATGGTTCCTTCTTCTCTGCATCCTCTTCAGCATTTGTTATTACTTGTCCTGTTGATAACAGCTGTACTAACAGGTGTGAGATGGTATCTCATTGTGGTTTCAATTTGCATTTCTTTAATAGCTAGTGATGATGAGCATCTTTTCATATGTTTGTTGGCCATTTGTATGTCTTCTTGGGAGAAGTCTGTTCAGTTCTTCTGTCCATGTTTTGATTGAAGTTTTGTTTGTTTGTTTTTGTTGTTATTGAGTTGTATGAGTTCTTTGTATATTTTGGATATTAGACCCTTATTGGATGCATTGTTTGCAAATATTTTTTCCCATTTGGATGGTTGTCTCTTTATCTGGTTACTAAGAATTGATCTACCATTTGATCCAGCAATCTCTCTACTGGATATTTACCCCAAAGACTTGAAAACCCATATCTGAAAAGATATTTGCACACTGATGTTCATAGCAGCATTATTCACAGTGGCTAGGACATGGAAGCAATCAAAGTGTCCTATGATAGATGATTGGAAAATGAAGCTGTGGTACATATATACAATGGAATATTACTCAGCCATAAGAAGAGGTGAAATACTGCCATTTGCGACAACATGGTGGACCTTAAGATAATCATGCTAATTGAAGTAAGCCAGATAGAAAAAGTTGGAAATCACATGATATCACTTACATGTGGAATATAAACCTAAAAGGAACAAACAAACAGGACAAATAGAAACTCATGGACATGGAGAATAGACTAGTGGTTACCAAAGGGTGGAATGAGGAGGTAGGGGAGAATTAGATGGGGTAGAAGGGGTCAAATATGTGGTGACAGAAAGCAATCTAACTATGGCTGGTGAATGCACAATGCAATATATATATATTGCAACTGAAACTTACTGAATTTCATTAACAAATGTCACCAATTTTTTTTTAATTTAAAATTAAAATATTCTTTAAAAAAAAGAAGAAAAAAAGTCGCTCCTGTAATACTGGCTTGGTGTTGATTAGTTACTTTAGCTTATTTTTGTCTGGAAAGATCCTTATCTGTCCTTTGACTCTAAATGATAGCTGTGCTTAGTTGATGAAAATCCAGGATCTTCCCGAGTTTTCATCATGTTGAATATTTTGTGCCAAGCCCTTCTGTCTAGCATAGTTTCTTTTGAGAAATTAGCTGCTAGTCTTATGCGTGCTCTCTTTTAGGTAACTAACTGCTTTTCTCTTGCTGCTTTTAAGATTCTCTTTTATATTTAACCTTTGGAATTTTAATCATGGTGTGTCTTGGTGTGAGCCTCTTTGGATTCATCTTTTTTGAGACTTTCTGAGCTTCCTGAGGTTGTATGCCTATTTCCTTCACCAGCTTATGGAAGTTTTCCGTCATTATTTCTTCAAATAACTCTTCAACTCTTGTTCTCCCTGTTCTCCTTCAAGTACTCCTATGACATGGACAGTTTTGCATTTAATTTTGTTCCATAGTCTCCTTAAATTATTATGATATTCTTGGCTTCTTTTTTCTTGCTGTTCTGATTGTGTGTCTTTGGCTTCCCTGTCCTCTTTATCAGTGGTTTGATCCTCTCCTTCGTCCACTCTGTTGATTCCGTCTTATATACTCTTTATCTCAGATAATATATTCTTCATTTCTGACCAGTTCTGTTTTAAAACTTCTATTTCAATGTTTATGTTTTCTTTGTATCTCTTTGTTAAAGTTCTCACTGAATTCATCTACATTTTCCCTAAGTTCATTGAACATCTTTATAACCAGTGTTTTGAACTCTACATCTGTTAGATTACTTGACTCCATTTTTCATGGATCTCTGTTCTGTTGTTTCATATCATTTCTGCTTCTTTGTCTTCCCATTTTGGCTGCCTTTCTGTGGCTATTCTATGTACTAAGCAAAGCTCCTAAGTCTCCTGGTCTTATTAGCATGGCTTAGTGCAGTAGGTGTTCAGTGGCATAGTCCTAAGAGGGGCTCACCTACAGGCCAATTTTAGCTCCAGCCTGTGCCCCTCTGGGGCTACCTGTTAAGATTCAGCAAGCAATCCACAGATGCTGTGCTTATAGTCACCTCAAAAGGCCACACCAGAAACCGAGGCCAGCTGCCACCAGTGTGGGTCTTGGCGATGCTCAGCAAGGGACACATGACTCACAGAGAACACAGTGGATGTCTACTGCAACATTGTTTTCAACCTTTTTGAAATTTTAAGGCTCATTTGATGTTTGGATCAATATCTAGAATTGCAGTTTCCAGTTTTTTGGCCAATTGAAGAGCTTTGTAAATATTTCCTGCAGTGAATGAAACTGGTTCAAGGCCAGTGCCATATTCATTGGCAGGATGGGCTTCAGTTATTAAGTGAATTAATTCATTGTCAGTTAATTCATGATCAATCAGTAACTTGTTAATATCATCTACATTTAAATTGCCAGAGACTTCTTCTTGAAATTTATTTAATAAATTAATAATGCCAGTTAATCCCTCTTCAGTTGTTGAAACCATATTCCCTGGTACAGCCACTTCTGGCAATATGCTTTCCAGCAAGCATTTAAAGTTGACAGCTTTATATCACTCAAAGCTAAAGCAATATTCTTGATAAAACTTAAAATTGTGTACTTATTCCAGGCTTCTGTAATCGTAAGTGATTCATTATCTTCAAGCTTATTAAAAATATCACTAAAACTGCACTTAATATAATTAATCTTAAAGATGAAAATAATGTTTTGATCTAAAAGTTGGTTCAAGGAAGTTGTATTTGGTGGCAGATATACAACTTCTATATTTGGATGTTTTAAATTGTGTGGATGACCAGGTGCATTATCTAAAAGTAAAAGTATTTTAAAAGGAATATGTTTTTCCTTCACATAATTTTCAGCTTCTACAGCAAAACATTTGTAAAACCAATCCTGAAAAACATCAACAGTTACCCGTGCTTTTTTATTTGTCTTCCAATGAATGGGAAGATCATTAATAATTGTGTGTTAGTATAAGTTCTTTGTATGTTGCTGAGTTAAGCTATTTTTTTTTTAGAAAGAGTAATTGCCAATAATGGAAATGAAAAAGAAAAAATAGTGTAAAATGAGACCCTGCAAACGAAATCCGCATACAAAAATCCGTATAAACTAGGTTGGAGTGGGGTGGGGGTTGAGAGGAGGGTGTGGATATTTACCTCATATAAAAAACTTTGTAAAAAAAATACTGCATAAATCAAGGGACAGTGTTCTTTAAAGTAAAACTTTTTTGTTTGTTTTTGGGTTTTTTTTTGTTTTTGTTTTTTTGTTTTTTTGTTTTTTTTTTTTAGGACTGGGTTTGCTTAGTATGCTAGTATGTGTCTAATCACCAAAGTGGGTTAGTACACAGCTGCACTCAAAAGTACTTTTTTACAGAGTATCTGTTGACTTACTGTGGAAAATACATAATTCAAGGACAACAGTTTGCCAAATACTGCTAGTTAAAAAGAAAATGATTTCACACTTAGTTGTGCCATTTGTAGTTCTGATTTATTTTGTTGTCAGGAAAATGGACTCAAAGGAAATTTTGTTACAATTTACTTTTTTTGACTTCTCCAATGCCTTTGTATCCTGTTCAGAAAATTCAAGCCAGTCTAAATTTTTCCCAGGCTGTGAAGTGAGAAGTTTGGGATCCTGGGCCAACTGAGGATGGGCCTCTAAATTTTGCCCTCAGCTCTTCTGCTCTTCTGGGGCTTTGGAGAAAGAGTGTAACGGGAAGCCAAAAACACTGGATAAGTGAAAGGAGCCATGGGGTTTTATAATCTTGGTGTAAGTTTTAGCTCACAATTTTGCTTTCCTAGTTCTTTTTACTTAGGCTAATGATAACATCTACCCTATCCCTGCATGTGAATGGCAGGGCCTCAGTCCATGAATCCTACGTGTTTGCCCATTACCATTCCCGGGTTCAGGATGAGTTGATACAGGGAACCTGTGTCTCAGATTAGGACTCCATAAACTACCCCTGAGATATGTGTTCCTGGGAGACGAACCCCTAAAGTATTAACTTGGAAGTAAAGGGATAAGACAGGGTGAAAGGAGCTTGGACACAATGACTCAGTGGGCAGAGCCCCACTGGGGCTCTGTGCTGCTGGGCCACCATGCTGCTGAGAGTAACAAGGTTGGGGTGTTTCTCCTCCAGCCTCATGTCTCACTGGCCCAGCCTGCATCCAGGAATGTATGCTCCCCAGCTCTTCTATCAGAGAAGGCCCTGGGGGAGATGCAGACGTTGGCCCAGGAAACAGAGTTGTCAGGGGTGTGGAGTGCCAAGGGGCTGCCTATGGGGCTTGAGGCGACACTTATCTCCAACATTTTTAGGTCAGAACTTCTTAGTCACAGATCACTCAAAGTGATATCCAGGGGCCTTATAAATCCCTCCTATTCACACAAAATTGTGTGTCAAGCTTCAGCCTCAAACAAGAAGCTTCCCTGATTCTGAACTCCGCTGAATGGCGGCTCCTACATCCCAGGCTCTGTGCCCCACCTGCCTCCCCAGTCTGGCCCCAAGTCCTCACCATGCTCAGAATGCCTGCCATCATCCATACCTCAGTGTCACCTCTGTCATGCGGCCTATAGAAGGATCATGCAGTGTGTTCTCCCTGGTTTATGCCAAAAATGTCTCACAGGCAGAGATGGAGGCTTCAGCTGCTTTCTGTCCTCCCACCGTGATCAGTGGACTGAGCTTTGGCTAAGAAACAGGGGGCATTGGCTACTCGCAGGTCTTGGACAAGAGAAGGAACTTGACATCCCTGGGGTTAGTTCATCTATCCAGCCATAGTCTGATCTGCAAGGCCCAGAATCTTGCAGAAACTCTGCCCACCTGCCATCTGAGCCTCTGTTCCTTGGAACTCCTCTTTAATCTAAGACTTGCAGCAGCCTCCTTATATAAAAACATGTAAATAAAACAGGGATCTGGCTGTTGAGAAGGGGCTTTGTCCCCATCTGCTCACTTTCACCTCTCTCCATGGGTAGGCCCTGTAGCGTCTAAGTGGCCCAGTTAGAAGCCCCTGGACTGGCCAACCTTGTTGTCCCTTCCAGTCTTAGTGGTCCAAGTATGTCTCCTGAGCTATGGCCTGAGGCCATGTGCAGAAGAACCTCCTAGAAGCTATTACAAAGATAACTTTCTGAGTCTCCTGCTTCCCCTTCAAATCACATCAGGTATGGGGCAGGGATGGGTGCAGAAATCTGTATTCTTAACTAGAGCCCAGTGATTTTTCAGGCAAACAATACTTTAAGAACTATTTACTTCTGATCCCCAGGATGTATTTTATAAAAGTAGAGAAGAAAAATATCTCACGCTAGAGCTCAGTGCATGCAGAGAATTGAAATCAGGTGAAGAAATGGAACAGCTGAGGCCTCTTTGCAATAGGGGAGGTGCCAGGTTGCATCATCTTTGGGCAGTATAATGGGGTGGGTTCTGTGTTGCATGGTGAGGGGAGGTCATAGCACTTGATTCCATAAAGGACTCTCTCCAGAAAGTCTCCTTCTACCTACTTCTACTTCCTTTGTTCCACTCCTACCTTTCAAACCCACCTCTGCCCTTCAAAGTCACCCTCACATCCCACTTACCTCAGAGACACCTCCCAGATGGTGCTGGGTGGTGGGTATCTGGATCAGAGACGGTCCTCTATGGATCTGGATGCACGTTTGTGGGGTCTGCTCCCTTAAACCCGATCCTACTGTTTGCTGCAGAAGGTTCTGTAGAGCTCATGTTCAACACCGAACTCTCAGGGCCACTGGGCATCTAAGGGGGTAGTGGTCCTTCTCTGCTGCAGGTGTTAGGCAAGGACATCATGCAGGCAGTCCACACCCTCAGCTCCCAGATGCCCCCAGGTCCCCACAGAGGGAAAGGGAAGTCGCCCCCACATCCCCAGTGATCCCCACCCTTCCTCTCTAAGTGACAGCAACAGCTGGCTACATGATACCGGGTGAATGTCTCCTGTGTTTTTCCATCTATCCTCCTCTACTGACCAGTGCACTAAGAGAAGAGTAGAAAGATAAGCACAGCATCCACCTGCACCAAGAGACCTGATTTTCTGAAGGTAGAACTCCAGGCAGCACCTGAGATAGCGTCTAAACATGGAGAGGTATGTTCAAGGGTGGGGCCCACCTGGGCTTCCATGTCTCTGGGCTCGATTGCTTGTCACATAAATATTTATTGAGTAGTACTTGTTCACAGCTTAGCTGCTGGGGTTTGAATCATGGGTCTGATTCTAATCAGCTGTGTGGTCTTAGGTAAGTCACTCAATGTCTCTGTGCCTTGCTTACCCCATCTGCATGATGGGGATGATAACAGAGTCTTCCTTGTGGGTTGTGAGGACTCAAGGAGATATATGTTAGGTGCCTAGCATGGTGCCTGGTACAAAGTAAACATTTCTAAGCTTTTAGCCATTACTATTACCACTATTATTATTACTAATATTAGGTCTCCTATGGAAATAGGAAGATGATTCTTCTTCTGAGGCTAGAGCAGCAGTGCCCAACTTTTTGGCACCAGGGACCAGTTTCATGGAAGACAATTTTTTCACAGACTGGGTGTGTGTGGGAGGTGGTTTTGGGATGATTCAAGCACATTACATTTATTGTGCCCTTTACTTCTATTATTATTACTTTGTAATATATAATGAATTAATTATACGACTCACCATAATGCAGAGTCAGTGGAAGCCCTGGGTTTGTTTTCTTGTAACTATACGGTCCTGTCTAGGGGTGAAGGGAAACAGTGACACCCAAAGTATGTTGCTTATGTCCAGTCTACTTTGTAATCTCGTTTTAGTTGCTGTCACTACCCTGCTGCACAAAGATAGAATGTTGGAAATGGAAGCAGGCTTTTCAGTGCTTTTGTGGCAATCTCAAGATACTCCGCCTTGATTTTAATCTAGAACATATATGGAGATTCGAAGGCCATCGTCATTTGTGATCTCAAGCAGCTGATCCTTTTTTAGCATGGACAAAATCGATTCACCTGGCTTATTCACACACGGGTCGTAGATCTATTCCTTTCTAGTTCGGGGGTCTATTGTGGTTGGGACATCATACTCAAACTCCTTTGAAAGCTGAGATGGGTGGTCATTCACATCTGGGTGAAAGAAGGCCCTGACTCAGTCTCTTCTAAAATCTCTGCTCATATTTGAAATGTCAAAAATCCCAGTGTTCACTGGTCACCTCCATAATTCCAGTTTGTCTTTGAATGCAGCCACATTATCTGCTGACTTGAACACAGTTGTCATTCTCCCCTAAGGTGACAGATTGAGTTGGTTAAGCAGGTTGAATATGTCAGACAAGTAAGCAAGTTTTGCTACTTAACCTGTGTCACTGAAATATGCTGCCAGTGGTGATTGACTATTTTTCTAAAGGAAATCTGTGGACCAGCTCTCATAACTCAAAAACTCTGGCCAGTGATCTACCTTTAGAAAGCCATGTCACTTCTGTGTAGAAGAGAAGACGTATGTGCTCTGCATCTACCTCCTCACAGAGCTGTATGAACAGACTGAGTTAAGGGCATGTACTTTAATGTGGTTGATAATTTTAATCACATCCTGTAAAATGTTAAGTTCAGGTGACATCTTTCGGCTACAAAGCATTTTTCTATGGACAACACTGTGTAGACTCACATTCAGAAGCGAACTCTTTGACCCAACTAGTGAAACCAGAAAGCTGTCTAGTCTTAGCAGCCGCTCCATGCATGCATACACCGGTACAAAAGGACCAATTCAGTTTTCCTGATGTGTAATTATTCAAAGACTTGAATAGTTCTGCAGCTGTGGTGTTTGTTGGCAACAAAATTGCACATAACATATTCTCATGCACATCCTCCTGAAAAATATACCCACAAAAACAAGCATTGTTGCCCTGTTGTCAATATCAGTAAACTCCTCAACCTGGACTGTGTACCACAGTGACTCATGAATCCTTTCTAACAATTGTGCCTCAATATCCTCTTCTATTTCATCAGTTCATCTAGTTATGATGCTAGCTGAAAGAGGAACACATACCACCTTTTGAACTGCAGCCTCTCCTAAAAGTTCACGACAAATGTTCTTAGCAGCAGGCAGGATCAACTCTTCACCAATAGTAAAGGGCTTCTTAGCTTTAGCAGTGTGATTAGCCACTAGGAGTGATGTTCTCAGTATAGACACATTTAATGAAGTGGTGGTCTTCAATAATGGCTTCCATTCTTTGTGGTCATGTTTTATTCTTCTGAAAAATTCCAAAGGCTTGTCTCTTAATGCAGGGTGCTTGATCTCCATGTGGCGAAGCAATTTTGAAGACTCATGGCTTCGATCGATAGCTGGTTACCACATATTACACAAAGCAGGGTTGGAGAATGTGAATCAGCTGTTCCAATGAACCCATAATTTAAGTAGGACTCTTGGTATTTTTTTTACATGCAGCTTTCTTTTTATTGACAGTCTTAGAGCCTTCTGCTGTCTCATCATTGGGTCTTTTCCCCTTTTAAAAGAAGCTCTCCAGTGACATTTGTTTTTTTATTCATTTTGGCTAAAGACTTGAATAGTTCTACAACTGTGGTGTTTGTTGGCAACAAAATTGCACATAACATATTCTCATGCACATCCTCTCAAGTCCATCCTTGTGGACTTACCAAAACTGTGACTGAGACAAGTGTGCAGTGTGAAAAAGAGGCATGGACAGAAGTGGCAAATAAAATAATGCGTGGGCCATGTGTGGACTAAAATAAATGTTGGATTCTGACTTCAAGCCTGCCACTAGATGCAGTGGTGCAACTGAAGTACATCAACTCACTTGCCACTATAAAGCCTGCTACCAAATACAGACTAATTGTCACTTACCACTCACTGATAGGTTTTTGATATGAGTCTGCAAGCAATTGATTATTATGGTCTCTGTGCAGTAAAACCTCTCTGCTAATGTTAATTTGTGTTTGCAGCTGCTCCCCAGCACTAGCATCACCACCTCAACTCCACCTCAGGTCATCAGGCATTAGATTCTCATAGGAGCACACAATCTAGATCCCTTGCACATGCAATTCACAATAGGGTTCACACTCCTGTGAGAATCTAATGCTTGATGATCTGAGGTAGAGTTGAGGTGGTGAAGCTAGTGCTACTTCTCCTCCACACTACTCCTCCCTGCTATGTGGGGGGGGTGGAAAAGCCTTTGGGAACCTTTTCATCGACAGGCAGTCTCGATGCATGGCAGCACAGTAGCCAGCCTTCTAAGAGAGGAGGAGGCTTATGGAGAAGTGACCAGGAGCCCAAGGCAGGAAGGAGCTCTGGGGCTCTGCTCTGTGCAAGCTCAGTGCTGGTGGTGCCTGTTAGTTAGCACCCTCTCTAGTCCACTGCCATGCAAAGCAGACCCCGAGATAAGGACGTGAGTGTAAGTGGTTTATATGGCAGGTGGTCCCCAGATGAAAAGTGAGAAGTGAGGCTGGTTGGGAAGAAGTAAACAAAGGCACATTCATGTGTCAGGTATTCCTGGGCCTCTGGTCTGGGTGCCACAGGACTTTCTGAGGAACTGTGCAGGATGTGTGTAGGTGATGACAAGCGGATATATCTGGATTTTGCTAATGGGGGAAATGTGAAGAGAGCAGCAGGCTTGGATAGCCAGGCCATGAGATAGCCATGAGGTGTGGAAGTGGAGACAGGGCTGCCGATGACCACAGCTAGAGGTCAGACTGAATCTCCTCTGTATCCCATGTGCAGCTCTGTGGGGGGAAATGGATGGCTGGGATGGCAACAGGGTCCACACAGGGTTGTGGGTGGAAGGAGGTACTGGTCTCTGCTGGAGGACACCAAGGAGAATGGGCAGATGCGATCATGCCACTGGGCAGCAGATCTTTCTCTTGACAAGTCCACAGTTTTCATAATTCAGCACTGTGATGGATGGGCCTTCATAGGTTGTATATTCAACACAGGACAGCTTTATTGTTTTAAGTACAGGAAGGAAGGCTGTTATTGTGCTGAGGAGGCTGCCTGCTGGCGTCTGCCCGCTTCGTCCCCTCCTCCTGCCCCACTGCTCTCCTTTTGGGGCTGGGTGTGACTGACTGACTCCCTTCCTGTTTCTAACTCTGCCCTCTTCCTAAAATGGGAAGGTTGACCAGATCGACCACAAAGGCTTTTGGGAGAGGGGCAGGGGCTGCATCTACCTCATTCCTGAGTAGGGCCTGGCACCCACTGGCACTCCAGGAGCATTTATGGACTACATGAAGAACTGAGTGTTGTGAAACTTACCAGAGAGTGGGTTCCTCTCTCAGTACATTGTCCAGGTTCTTGATGTCTAGAAGAAAGAATTGGGCAGTACATTGTCCAGGTTCTTGATGTCTAGAAGAAAGAATTGGGCAACACAGTGAAATACAACAGAAAAGAAATAGCTTTATTAGAAGTGGGCCTGAGCAAGAGAAGTGTAGCTCAAAAGCTCAAGGGCTCAAAGGCACAGTAACAGTCTTTGGGGTTTTTATTGCTATTTGCTGTGAGTGGTTACTTTTCATAGAGGACTGGGCTTTCTTAATTGATAACTAAGATTGACAAGACCCAGTAACCCATTATCTGCTTTCTGCACATGTTCATATCCAGAATTCAGTAGGTTATAATGTATTAATGAACTTCCGAGCATATGCATATTATTATAATGATGGTATAATGAGGCTCAGGTGAAGTGAAGGTCATTGGGGTCTTCATTGTGCAGGTGTGAGTGACTGGCTAAAATTAGTACTCATTTTTCTGCCCACTTGTTTTCTTGTATGAGTTACTTTTAGCCTCAAAATGCCTTCTTGCTTGCTTAATTGTGGGTGGACTAGGGTGGACCCTTTCTAGAATAGGATGACCTCAGCGTCTTTGTAGGCGAACTCGAAGCCCTGAACTACTTTCCTGCCTATCCCTTTTTTGAGAGCCATGAATCCCCTTTTTATTAGTATGGAAGTTGAGGGATGGGAGGTTTATTCTGTATCTGTTTCCTGCTGAGGAAGGATGGAAGTGTCTGCCTATTGGTGTTTCATAGCACTCGTTCTTCTCTTTCTGCCTTAGTCAGGACAGGGTCTTGGGTTTCTTGCCGAAGTAGCACAACAGTCCCTAAACAAGAAAAAAGATACGAACTTGTGCCTTGAATCATATATCTAGTTACATTTGATTTAATAGTATTACATTAATAGTATTGATTTGCCTATTGAGCGGTAAAGGAAATAGGCTTGATTAAAATGCTTTGTAAAAGAAATTTAAAAACCTTGGGTAAAATGTCCCCTCCCTTCTCAGACTCCAAGGGCCCTGTTTTGGCCTAAAGCCATTCCTGCCTTATAATGGGCCAAGAAGAATGCTTTATTTCAATGATCCTTGTCAGTATCCAGAGGACCTCAGTTATCAATGTCAAGGTAATTATTTAAGTTTGAGGGAGAGGGCCTTTCTCCAAAGAAAAGAGGAAATACTTAATTAGGTTTGCTAAAAAGATTAAGAATTTTACAAGTGATGGTCTGTATCAAAATGACTCCTGTGCCTGGACGAAATGGCTAGTCCATCTCGAAGCAGGTTGGCCCAGGCAAGGCAGGCATGGAGAGCCCATGGACAGTGGTCAGGTACATCAATGCCTTCTTTTTTGGTTCTGGTCCTTCCCTTCTTGAGTGAGTAGCCACAGGCCCTACTCACCCTAGCCCAGGAGCTCTTGTCTACAAATTTTTCAGCTAGAAGTGATCCTGGTGATGCCTCATTTACAGATGAGAATTTGGGCCCATTGAGGCCATATGCCTCTCAGTGGGGCCTGGCTGACTGGGGTCTGCCCCATGATAACATCTAGCATGGCAGGTACCTGGTCTGGCCCACGTTCTCCAGACATAATGTCTGAGCTGAATCCAGGCTTCTTCCTTCTTGTGCTTCTCACCTACCTTGGCCCTTCTCAATCTCCTGTCCTCTCCCAGGCCCCAGCCTGGGGCACCACCCTTGTGGTCCACTGGGTAACTGATTTTGTCCCCACTCCCCTGCTACCCAATTGGAATCTACCCACTTCTCCCTGGCAATGACCCCCAAAGACCCATGGGGCTTGGTGCTTTATTCAATCTGCAGGACTGTACAGGTTAGTAGAAACTGTAGATGTTGGTTTCATTATAGCATCTGAGTCAGGTCTGTTCCTCCAAGAAGCAGATACCAAGATGGGATTGACATGGTTATGGGTTAAATTGTGTCCCCACAAAGTTCACATGTTAGAGTTCTACTTCCCAGTCCTACTTCTCAGAATGTACTGTATTAGGAGATAGAATTTTAAATTAAAATGAGATCTTTAGGGTGGCCTCTAATTTGGTATGACTGGTATCCCTATAAAAAGGAGAAATTTGTACCCAGGGACAGAGGTACATAGAGGAAATGATATGTGAGGCACAGGAGGAAGATGGTCATCTGCAAGCCAAGGAGAGATGCCTGAGCAGGTCCTTCTTTCACAGCCCTTGGGAGGAACCAACCCTGCGGACACTGACACCTTGACCTTGGGCTTTCAATCTCCAGGGCTGTGAGATAACAAATGTCTGTTGTGAAAGGGGTCCAGCCTGCTACTTTGCTGTGCAGCCCTAGCAGACTCATACAGACATGCAAGAGACTTTTTTTGGGGAAGCACCTGTGAGAATAAAAAGGAGGAAGCAGAGCAGGTAAGGAGGGCGGTCAGACCTAATGGGGCCTGACTCTGTGAAGGTGAGGGGCAGAGGAGTAAGGCGAAAGAGGCTGGGCAGGGAGGGCCTCAAAATATAGCTCCTGAGGGTCAGGTCCTGGACTCCTCATCAGAGGAACTCTCAAATAAATGAATGGGGGTTGGGGGTAGAAGGAGGCTGTCATCCAGTCATTAGCTGAAGCCTCTTCCCTGGGAAGTGTGATCTTGGCTCAGACCTTGGTAGGTCCAGAGGACAGAAGCTGAGTTATTAGGAATGTGGTGTTTTAGGAAGATGAACTTGGCAGGGTGACAAAGTGTGAACTGGAAGACAGTGGAAGTAAATAGCTGAGGCAACACTACCTGTCTGTCCTACCCTGCATCTCGGTAGCGTCTTTTCCAAGCATCTTGAATCTCAGATTCTTACTTGGGTCACTGAAGTCTGTAGTCCTTTTTACATTGTCCAAGGGAAGTCAGATATTCAAATCCATATAATACAACTGGGAGACAGGCCCTGGCAGAGACTAGAAGTGCTGCCTTTGAGGATTTTGCTTATTATCTCTGTAATTACAGTTAATTAGCTTCAGCTTTCCAGGCACTGTTTCATCATCCATAAGCAGTAGGGGAAGCTGCCAAATGAATCCTGTGCAGATTCAAGCCCTGCTTCCTAGGAGGACCTTTCTAAAGCTTTGGGCAGATAATATGACTGCTCATGAATAACTAAATGGTGACACAAAGAGTTAGGAGGCCCAACCCTGTACCATGCCTTAAAGTCAACACTTAGCATAATGCACTGGAGTTGTTTGAATCAGCTGGGAAAAAACCTGGGGTCTGGAGTGAAAGGGCCAGAGTGCTGCCTCTTTATCTCCACTGCTGACTCGCCAAAGAACTGGGAGGTCGGTTAACTTTTGTGAGGACCTAATGTAGGGAGGAGGCAAGAGAATTAAAATGTTAGTAAAGCCACAATCAGAGACTGCAATATGCTGGTCAGTCCTGCAGCCAGACCAGGAGGACATCTTCAGAGCAAAGAAGATTACTGATGAATTGCTAACAATTCACTCCCCAAACCTGTGAAGGGGAAACAGGAACCAACAGTCATTCACTATGGCTAAAACCACAGGGGAACCTCTGGATAAAAGGCTAGGAACTGCCAGCAGGCCTTTTACTCTTCATGTTCTTACCTTTTCAACTACTTACTCTTCCCTTCCTCACTGTATGTTCATATCAAAGGAAATGGTTAACAAAGTCTTTTAAACTATAACTCACAGGAACTAAAGAATGATGATATACACCGAATTCCCTGAACACTTGGCTTCCTGCTCACTGTCTTTCTATGTCTCTCTTGGTCTTTCTCACACTCTGTCTCCGTCTGTATGGTTACACCTTTTCTAATAAACTTTCCTTTTGACCCAAACTTTGGCATATGTTGAATTCTTTCTAGACTCTCTGCCAAAGGACTCTCTTCTCTCTGTGCAGGGCTTGGTCTCCCCCCACCAACTCGGGGAAATTTGCCCTGTCCTGCATCGGTATGAAGATAGATGATAGCCTGTTTAGGTGCTTGAGCATAGTGGGCACTCAATAAAGAAAACCAAGAAATATCACTATATCTTTTTTCACAAAAAGGAGAGGTGGTATGTGGGGCAAGCCCAGTGTGTGGGAAAGCCAGAGAAGGTCTAACTGACTTCCCTAGTCCGTAGCAACATACCACAGTCTGGGGGTTAACAAACAACAGGACAAAGACAAAGATACAAATATTATCACTGAGCAAACAAACGTCCTGTACCCAGCACGTGCTGGTCCCAGGCCTGACTTTGTGTAACCTTCTAGGCTGCAAACTAAAGACATGCTCTCTGGTTGCCTTGGGCTCTGACCATTCATTGGGAAGATACAAACAAATTTTCACTTAGCTAGACCAGAGTTTCTCAAACTGTGGGGCTTGCTAAAACCTGCTGTTTTGATCCTGTGCTGGAGGGTGTTATGGGTTGAATTGTGTCCCCCAAAATCATATGTTGAAGTCCTAACCCTCAGTGCCTTCAATATGATCTCATTTGGAAACAGGGTCTTTGCAGATGTCATCAGGTTAAGATGAGGTCATTACGGTGAACCTTAATCTAATGTAACTGGTGTCCTGACAAGAAGAGGAAGATACAATGTGAAGACAGACACATGGGAAGAAGATGGCCAAGTGAAGACAGACAGAGATTGGGGTGATGCTTCCATAAGCCAGGGGACACCTGAAGGTGCCAGAAGCTGGAGGATGTGAGAAAGGATCTTCTCACAGGGGCTTGGGAGGGAGCACAGTTCTGGCAACACCTTGATTTCAAACTTCCAGACTCCAGAACTGTGAGAAAATAAATTTCTGTTACTTTGAGCCACCCAGTTTGTGGTAATGTGTTACTGTCTCTCCAGGAAACTATTGCAGAGCGGGTGAGAATTTACATTTCTAATGTGCTTCTAGGTGATGGTGATGCTGCAGATCAGATCTCATTTGGAGGAGCACTGACCCAGGCCAGGTCAGCCCTGCCCACTGCACACATGCACATGGAGAGAATCTCCATCCAGGAAAGCCTTAACTCCATGCCAGGAGCTGGCTTTGTCTCCACCAGGCCTTTGCTCCTCTTGCTCCTCTTTAGACATACCAAAGCTTGGTGGCCCACTCTCCCTGTATCTGCACATACTCTCTCCTCTGCCTACAAAGCCTCCCTCCCTAGTCTGGAATACTCCAATTCAACTTTCAAATTCAACTCAGTTCTCACTCCCCTGGAACAACATGCCTGTGCCCCCTCTCAGCACAGAGCTCACGGTTTGTACTGCCTAGAACCTGCTATCACTGCCTTTGCCACATCTGCCACACTTACTTTCTGCACGTTTGTCTCCCCTTCTACCTGGAATCTCCCTGGTGTCCATGTACCTGGCAGAGCACCTGGTGCATCCTGGAAACTCGTCAGTGTTTCCAGAAGCACTAGGAGAACAAATAAAGGACTCTGTGTCCAGAGTCGTTCAGCTGTTTGCTGCTACCACAATACAGGGTGAACACATTTTCCCAGACTATTTCAGAGTAGTTTGGGTCAAGTTTGTTTCAAATAACCTCCCTGACACTTAAAATTAGCTTCTTTTCTTCTCCCCACGCCCCCGCCTTGGTCTGCGGTGGGAGGGTTTGTTAAGTATTATAGAATTCGTGTGTCCTGGGCAGTGCTGTCGGTTTCATGGAGAAGGAGGTTCCGGCTTGCCTTCCAGCAACTGTCTGAGCCTGGGGAACATGCCGTAATGACTAATAAAAGACTTGGGCCCTTCTCCTGTCTAGAGCAAGTCCCCCCAAGTTATGAAAATAAAGAGCAGAGATTGCAATTATTAACTAACTAAATTCATCTTTCCTCTGGCCTTTCTGGATCTCATGAAGAACCTAGTTTTCATTCAGCTTTTCTTCCCTACTCCAAGCTCAGAGATGTCATCTAGCAGATTGAAATCACCATTGTAGAGGTGTTTACAGCACAGAGAGAGGCAAATGCTACCAGTAGGGGCTTTTATTTTCTGGAAAGCAGATAGTGAGTAACTTACCAGGACCCTTCGTGAAGCTGCTCACAGATCATTGCTACACCTTACAGCACCCAGCACAGTGCTAGGAAGCTAGGCATTTCTCCACGGTTTCCACTAGAGAAGCTACTCTGAGCTTTCTCTGAAATTTCTGACTGTGGAAGAACTTGCTGGGAGTCTCTGAGAGCAGCGCCAAGCAGAGACACTTGCAGAGCCATCTCTACCAGCATGGTGGCCACTTCGGATTGTCACTGGCCCTGCCTGCCTGTCCCATGTTGTTGGGCCTCCTGCTCCATGAGTCATAGACCAGGCAGCATAGAAGCGGCAAAGGGCCTGGAGTTCAAAGCCTGTCTCGGCCAGCACCTTGACACAAAAACCCTTTCCCACCTACCCCACATGGCCTCCTCACATGTAAATGGGAAAATACTAGGACTCCTTGCCCACGGATGTCTTGAAGCTAAAATAAATGAAAAGGAAATGATCAAAGTAGTCATGACTGGTCTTATGGGTGCTCTGGCTCCCCTCACCAAGGCTGCCTTAACTTGAATCAGTCTTACCTGGCTTCCAGGAGTGTGCTAGGTAGGCCAGAGGTAAGCAAGCTTGGGTGTCCAATCAAGTAAGGTGCACCACAGGGGTGTCACTTCGTTGAGCAGTGGATAGGGGTAAACTAGAGAACAGAGCTGGGTCCTTGAATTTGGCATCCGGAGTAGACTTCAGCAGTTCTGGATTATATCAGAACAAAAGTTATTTGATCAGAAAACTGGAGCAGTGAATTGTCAATCAAATTATCCCACAGCCACTCCTGACGTAGATTACTGGTCAGCTGAGCCAACCTCCACCCCTCATAGTCTCTGGAACCAAAAGAGTACAGAGACCTTTATTCTATATTTTTCTCTTTCCTGCTCTTCACCCTCCACCCTTTGCCCTGGGGCCCTGGGGCCCTGACCTCATATCACAGTTGCCGCCTGACTCTTTGTTCAACCCTGTCTCTGATAACTCCTGTCCACTGGCAACTGACAATTGGGCGCTTGAATCAGCACTCAGCTTCTAAACCAAAACAACCTAACATTTCTCAAACACCTTTTTATTTCAACAAAATTTCATTTCATTCTGAAGTGAGATTTGGCAGAGATGTGCTATTATCCAACAGGCTGTTATAAAAGTCAAAAACAATTAAATAAAGAGAAAACTGAGGAGAGTTACAGGCAGTCTGGGAAGAGAGAAAAGCTTTTTACATCAATTCATAGTTCTGCACTAAAAGCTATTACTCAGTCACTCCTCGTTTTGTGTAATAAATGTGTTCCAGTGCAGTTGGCCACAGAGATTTGTTTCTTCAGAGCAAATCTGATTTCTGCACATATTTCAATGTTTACATGTAGGAGAAAGTGTTCATGGGAAGAAACAATTAGTCCCTTATACCCTAGTTCTGCAGGATAGTGCCTTTGCCAATTTTTTTCTTTGTAATATTAACTTTTTATTATGGACATTTTCAATTTCATATAGAAGTCAAGGGAATCATATAATAAAAATTTAATATATAATGACTTTCCTGTGCTCATCACCAGCTTCAATAAGCCAATTCTATTTCATCTGCACCCCATCCATTTCCCCAGCCAATTGTTTGGAATCAAATCCTACACAGGATACTAATTCATCTGCAAATATTTTCAGAAAATATCTCTAACAAATGAAGAATTTTTTAAAAAATATAGTCCACTAGAGTTATATTACTAAAAATTGTAATCATTAAACATCCAATAGGTTCTTAATACCCGAATTCTTCTATGATCAGCTCTTTTTCATCTTGTTTGAATTGCGATCTAAATAAAGTGCAAAATTGGCTAACATATATAGGTTTCCCTATTCTCTCTCTCTCTCTCTCTTCCCCTCCCCTCCACACCCTGATTAAATTATTTGTCCTGTAGAGTCTTCTACAGTCTAGATTTTGCTGATTGTATCTTTATAGTGTGTTTTTGTTGTTGTTGTTTTTTTTTACCATGTTGTCCTATCCCATGTACTGTCTGCAAATTGGCTCTAGAAGCTGGATGTGTTTCAGGAATGAGTTTGCTTGTTTGGTTGCCTATTTACTTACAATGCCACTTCATAACAAGTCTGGGGTACTTCTCTCAGCTGTCCCAGAAAGTCCACTTATCTCTCTCTTGGCTTAGTTAGCAGCCATTGATGATCATTGCCATTACCTGATTAAGGGGCAGCAAAATAGTGACATTTAAATTATATTAATACTGTATCATTTCTTAGCCGGAATGTTTTCATAGAAAGAAAATTGGTTTCATCAGCAATTGTGTTGCCTTAAGGCATAGCTCCTCTAGGAAAGGCAGAATAAATGCTTACTTCTGTTTTTTTATTCCCCTGTTTTTTAAAGGAGGCATTTCTCTAGAATTCACCAAAGGTGGGAGCATCAGTTATCTGTTGCTGGGTAACATATGACCACAAACTTGGCAGCTTATGACAATACATATTTATTATCTCACAGTTTCTGTGGTCAGGGGTCTGAACAAAGCTGAGCAGTGGGTCCTCTGCTCAGGGTCTCACAGGCTGTGGCCAAGGTGTTGCTGGGGTTTCAGCCTCATCTAGAAGCTCAACTGGGAAAGGATCTCTGCTTCCAAGCTTACTCAGACTGTTGGCAGAATTCATTTTGTGTGGTTAGAAGACGAGGGCCTGGCTTTAAAAGGTGGGGACTTCAGGGGTTGCCCTGGAGTCTGTCCACTGGTGTCTAACAATTTTGTTTTGTTATTTCAGTTTGTTTTTAGTATCATTATGAACTTAGATAGACTTAAACACTGTTAATGTCTTTCATCCCATGTTTATTTTTTGATCAAAGAATTCTTTGTTACCCCATGCAAATTTCTTCCTTTCACCTTATTTTACAAATAAAACTTGCCTCCACCACTTGTCTCTGGTTGCCACACAAGCACTGTGGGTGCCGCTGTCCCAGTGTGTTTCTCCAGCATAGTTCACATCCACTTCAATCCGAATCACCTGTGGCACTAATTAGTTGGGCAGGTGTCCCTGCTCCAGCTGCCTCAAGTCAGCTCTTTTAGGTCTCAGGTGGAGGCCAGGCATCTGCTTCTGGAAGGACCCCTGTCATTCTGATATACTGCAATATTTGAGAACCTCTGACATATTTCCCAGAGTAAACATGTGAGGCATGAGGCTATGAAATAAATGTGACTGTTTTGTTGATTGTTGTAACTTTAGTTCAACCAAGAAGCTATGACCTTTGAGACCAATTAGAACCACTATCTCATCTCTGTCTCCTTTAGGGAGTTAACTAAGGTGAAGCATAACTACTTTACTGTGAAGCATCTTGTGGAGAAATGTGTCAACTATTACCCACTGTCAGATTTCTCTCACACATTAGAAGAGACCTGCCGTAAGCAGAAGAAGATACATTGCTCTCTGTTAAGACACTGGGCCAAATTTTTCAGTGAAGTGTAATTATTTTTTTTAAAAGGAACAACAAAGCCAGAATGAACCCCCGATGGAGAAGGACCACTACTGCAGTACAGATAGACTGAAATAAAAACCGATTCCTTCTGAGAGCCTCTGTCAGTGTGTAGAAGGTTGCAGACATGGACGTGGTATATGATTATTTCTCTGAAAGCCTGTGAGGCCTCATAATTTATTTCCAGTGGTGTAATCCTGTGCAATATACATTCCAGGTGTCAAAAAGTAGCTTCAGCTGATTTGTACAGTTCAATTTTCCCCTCCTCTCTCAAGGTATCAGTCAGTCGTCTTGCTAGCAGTGATATTTCCAAGGTTATGCTGTCTCAGAAAGCCTTGCACATGCTTCAAGTCACTGGGTAGTCACAAGCCAAGGGAAATTCCAGAGCCAGGGACATAAAGCAGTGGGTCAGAAGTGCCAATGTGACAGGGTCTGCCACTGGTAACTCAGTGCCCAGTCAGCCTGCAGGAAATGCCTAGACTATCCTGTGCTCCCCTCACCTGCTGTGGGTGCTCCTACAGCCCCCTTTCCTGTCTGCCACTAAGATGTTGGGGCCTTCTAAAACAAGAGCACAAAGAAGTCCACTTACTGTAAGTTTAAATATTTTAAATTCCTGAGTTGAGCTAAAAAAAATTAAATATAACATGGTTTATCATACTATCTTATAAATATACCTTCTTAATGAACTGAAAGCCCAGATCTCTGACTCCTCCACATTCCTGGGCGGAACAGGGTGGTGTGAGCAGGGCTGTTCCTGGCCCTCAGCCCACGGCCCCCTCCCTGCTCCTCCCACACAGCTGTCCTGGACCTTGAGGGGACTTGTGTGCACATACATGACAACCCAGCCTGTCCATGTGTGCAAATCTTGCTCACAGACATCCTACAAACAGCTGTGAACACCTTTTTGGTGTCAAGGTGCACATACCAAGAGCTCCCTGCCGCCCACCACAGGAGGACTGGCCAGCCTGGAAAGAGCCCACCAGGCCTGGATGTGCCAGGTACCCAGAGCGTAGTGTAGAGGTAGGGCCACAGGCTCTCTGCCTCTTTTTGTGACTCCTTACCCTTTGGGGAGACAGACAGACAAAGCAGTGCCCCCTAATTTATGGGTCCAAGGGCTAGGGGTATAAGGGTCGTAGTACCTTTACTTTTCAGCCTTAATTCTCATAATGAGTTGGAGAACAGACTTCTAGATTGGTCATCACAGAAATTTGCAAAGGATGTTAACCTTGTGAATAAAAACAGAACCCTTCATTGACACAGTGCACCTCCAAGTCGTGTGTGCAATTCATTCTGTAATGATGCAGGGGCTTTCTACAATTTCTAGTGCTCAGCTTCTTTGAGTCTCTTTCCTACATCTTTAAACTGTGGGAATAATTTCCTCTTCATTATTCAGATTGAAGAATATAATAAGATCTGTGACATGTTTAGCATGATACCTGGCATTTAAACTACTGTCTTTTAAAAAGTAGGCGATGGTGTCTCCATGGGCAGAGAGGAGTAATGAGGACAACAGAGAATACTCTGAAAGCATCTGTCTCTGGTGAACTGACACTTACAGTTAGTGAAGGGCTGTAGGAATGGTCCTAGGCCTGGCAAATCTCCTAGGCTCCTCTCTCCTCAAGCATCGGGCCCCATGTGCAGGTCCTATCTACAAAAGGTCCTCAGTGTTTTTGTTGAGGAAAATGAGCAGTAGAAAGGGCTGTTATCAGTAGTTGCCACTGTGGCAGTCAGAGTTCCCTCACCCTGTGTTGGAGACCTGGGAGCAGGGTGGTGCACACACCCCAGAGTTTTCCCACTGGAGGGCTAAGCAAGCTGAGGGCCCTCCATGGCTGATGCCTTGGCATGTCCCACCTGCCCCAAGCACAGAGGTGCCAGTGCATACATTTGGATGTCAGAATGGCGTGTGGTGGGGGAAAGTGAGCGGGTACATAAGGGGCACTGGCAGTGTCGGCTATAATGGTCACTGGCAGTGACCGTTATAACAGGTCTAGAAATCTGAGAAGATAATCCCCTTCTGCTAACAGGAAACACCCTTAACTCTCAGAGAACTCATTGGTCTGTAAGTGAGAGAACTTTCCTATCCTCTTGTGATATTTAAGAGACCAGCCGATGGCTTTGATAAGGAGGGAAAGGAGTAAGTTCCTGGGAGTATTTTCAGTGTTCTGGGGAAACACAGAGCATCTAAGCTACAATTCCTACCTCTTTCATGGGCTGGGTCTCTGTGGCCCTGAAGCTCTCTGGGCCTCAATTTCTTAACCATTAGTGTGAGAAAAATGACTATTTAATATGGTTGCTGAGTAGAGTCAAGGAGATAAAGGTATGAGAGCCTTTCATGGGAGGGGGGCACTTCTTCCTTTTACACAAAGCTCAGACCTAGGAAGGTCACTCCCTCTTGACTGCATTCCTATCCACAACCCACTTCTCTGAAGATTCCTCTGCTGACACTTTTTGCTAAATTCAGCTCAGCAAATGTGGTGGGCCTGAATCCCAGGGGACATGGGAGTGGTATTTGGAAAACAATGTTTGGGAGTTGTGATAGGCAAAATAATGCTCCCCTCCTAAAGACAGCCACATCCCAAATTACATAACCTATGAATATCTTATGTTATATGACAAGGGGGGATTAAAATTGCAGATAGAATTAAGGTTGCTGATCAGTTGATCTTGAGATGGGGAGAATATTTTGAATGATCTTGATGGCCCAATGCAATCACAAGGATGATTGTGAGAGAAAGAGATAGGAAGGTCAAAGTTAGATGATGCACATGTTAAATGTGCAAACCTCTAGTGCTGGCTTTGAAGATGGGAGGGACCATGGGCCAAGGAACAGGGCAGCCTCTAGAACCTAGGAGAGGTAAGGAACCAATTTTCCCTGATTCTCTAGAAGAAAAATGGCCTTCCAACATCTTGATTTTAGCCCCATAGGATCCATTTCAGGATTTTGATCTCAAAAACTGTAAGATAATATTTCTATGTTGTTTTAAGCCATTAGGTTGGTGCTCATTTTTTACAGTATCCATAGGGAACTAATACAAGGGTCGTCCCTTTAGAGATGTCAGAATAATGGCAGCCATATCTGGCCCCTCTCTGTAAAGCCAAGCAAAACATCAAGGAAAATAAATATCAGAAACTCCATACTTGAAGAAACTAAAGCATACAGAACTCCAAACCACAGTGTTAGAGACTAAATCACTAGCTATTGGATTTAATGAAAAACTGCATGTGTGTATATGTGTCAGAATAGGAATGAGAGAGAAGAAATAAGCAAAACAGATATACTACATTTTTTTAAAATAAAGATTATGTTGAAAGTTAAAATGGCATTGATATTATTCAATTTATGTTGACTCCATATATATGTATGTATAGATGCCTAAATAGATTATGAAGGAAAGGCCACCAAATTGTTAATAGTGTCATCTCATAGCAATGGAATGTGGGGTGGTTTTTACTTAGTCTTTATTTTTAAATATTATTTTCATTTTTAAATATTAAAAAAAACAACAAAACTACTTTCTTAACAGGGGAATAAAGGGAGAAACATAAAACACAAAAGTAGAAAGAGAATGAAGAACTAAAAATAGAAACAGAGGAAAATAAAATAGTTTTGAGAGACTATTTAACTCTATGTAAGTAAAAAGAATGGATGTTGCTCTAGATATATATTCGGTATCTGTATTTTTCCTTATCCAGAAAAAAACAAATACTCTAACTTCAGAAGAACTAAAATATCTAAACAGTCTAGTTATTATGGAACAACTGAGAATGTTACTAAAGGTCTGAAACCTCCCCTTAAGTTCCATATAATTTCTAGATTTTGATGAAACCTTCAAATTTAAGTAACAGTCCCCATGTCATTTTAAATGTTCTAGAGAAATAATAAGAAAGCTTCATATTTATTTTTAGTTAGTACATAAGATATCAGATTCTGAGAAAACACAAAAAGAAAACAATATCTTTCCTGTAATTATTAAGGGACATAGCATAAGTGAAACACTGGCAAATGAAACCAGAAACACATTAAGGAAGCAATGAACCTCCGCCAAGCAAGGCTTCTCCTTCAAATGCAAGTCAGGTCCAGGTTAAGAAATTAGTGACCATTCCTATCACTTTATAAGTCTGACTTCAGCCAATGCCCTGGAGACAGGGCCTGAAACTGTTTCTCACACAGGTGGTTTATCATGGGAGCTTTCAGGAGAAAGCTGAAGGGTGCAGGAGCAGGTGGGACAATGAGTGTGAATAAGAAGTTCCCTTGTAGTTCGGCTTTGCCTGATTGGGGCAGGGGGTGGGAGGGTATGAGGGGACATCTTTCTGGAGCATGAAATGCATCTGGCTGTCTGCTCCACCTGAAGGCCAGGGTGCTGGCTTTTTGTAACTGTTACAGCCAAGCGGGGCTGCAGGCTGGCTCCATCTCTGAGAGATCTCTGGGGAAAGGGCTGAGACCAATGTTTAGAGAGAGGAAAGCTGTGAGACATTAGCAGCCCACACTCCCAACAGCTAGTAGATGGGTGTACCCATCCTGAACAGAGTTCCAGAGTGGAGGACTCCCAAGTGGGGGGTCCATCAGTTTCTACTACCAAGTCAAAGGAAGAAAAGACCACAATCATTTTTTCAGAGGTCAATGAAGCATTTGATAAATCAGCATAGTTCTGATTTTAAAAATTGGTTTTAATAGGAGTAGATATTTACTTTTACAACATAATAAAACTATAATAAAATGCATGCTTAATGGTGAAAAGCATTAATGCCAATTAATGCCACATCATATAACATACTCTTGAAATGCTATTTAGTGCAATTAACCAGAGGAGCAATATTGAGTTAAAAAATGTAAGAGAAGAGGCATAATTATCATGTTTTGCAGATGGAATATATTATATATTAAAGACAGAATCAACTGAAAAATTGTTTGAGATAATGAGAAGTTCAGTCAGGTGCCTAGTTACAAGTTTAATTTGCAAAAATCAGTAACTATAAAAACCAAAACCAGTCAGAAAATAAAATGCAAAAAATATTCCATTTATGGTAGCAATAAAAGATATTTTAGAACCATCAAAGAATAAAGAAATAAAGTGTATGTTTCCGTGATAAAAACTTAAAACACCAAAGAGGAAAAAAATTAATACTATGACAACATGGAAAGATATAACCTTCTGGGAGCGAAAAGCTCCACATTATAAATTTGAAACCCTTCTCCAATTAATCTGTATGTTTATGGTTATCTAAATACAGTTTGGTTTCTAGATAAGCTAATTGGCTTCTAGATAAGCTGATAAACTGAACAAGATGATTTTTATCTATAAGGAGTTTTATAAAAAAGGAATAATGAAGTAAGGGGATGGCCAGGAAATTCAGATCAAGGGCAGATTTAGATGCATAGGATTCAGACATACTGAAACTTTGCAAGCTACAGGGGTATAAACAATGCAGTTTAATGTATGAATAAACATGGACCAGTGAGAGAAACCAAATATGGAGGATGTCAGGTAACATCAGAGTTTAGTTTATGATAAAGACAGCATTTAAAATCAATGGAGCAGTAGACTGGGTCATTAGTTGAAGTTTAGGTAACTAAGATAACCATCTGGAATAACATCAAACTGGATTTCTAACTAATACATTTTAGACGTAACAAAATGTTGAAGTAAAAACTAAAACTACTGAAAACATGGAAGCAATTTTTTTATGGCTATGGGATAAGAAAAACCCTATCTAAGCAAAATAAAAATTCAGAAGCCATAGAGGACATGGGTAATAAATTTAGATAAAATTAGAATTTTTTTGGAAATAAAAAGATACCATAAATAAAGTCAAAAGGCAAATGACAAACTGAGAAAAAAATGTATGCACATGCATGCATGCATATACACCCATCCTCACAAAGGGCTACCTTTATAGATACACTTTACATTTCAGTAGGAGAAACACCAAAATCTCAATAGGAAAATAGACATCCTCCCCACTCCTACCCCTCCAAAAATCACAGTTCATAAGGTCTAGTTAAAGGAATGTGCTAGATCATTGAATGCAGAGGGGAAAAAAGTGCCAGAGCTATGGGGGCTGATAAGAGACAATCTCCAAGACATATTTCTAAGTGACAAAGTGTGGGCTCGACAGGACTGCACTTATATGGATATGTTTATATTTGAAAAGAAACTTGTGGAAGGATGTACTGGTTACTTTCCCCCCGGGAGCCTGTGAGAGGAAGCCTGGAGCTCTGGAGGAGGAAGGGAACTAATTGTATTGTATCCTCCTAAATACTGCTAGTATTTCAAATCACATACATATGTTCATATACAACTTTTAAAAAACTGGTAATTTTTCAGAAAGTATGTGGGAAACACATGACCACCAACAGTCACCACAACAACTTGCCAACAAGACCTCTCGCTGTCAAAGCAAGGTGGGCTCTGAAGGGGCCCAGGTGACCTGGGAGATAGCTGAGGCCCTCAGATCAAACAGAAGCCACAGCTGCCAGCACCTCTGAAAAAGCCCTCCAGACCTCTTTGTCCTTTGAGCCACTCCAAAGTGAGTTCACAGGAAGTTGAGTCATTGGTTCCTGCACTCAGATCGGGGCATGGGGACCAATTCTGGAAAATCCTGTGATTTGTAACAGCATTCTTGCTAGCAAGAAGACTGGCTTGTTGGGTCACAGAATAGGTGAGCAGCTTCCAGGAAGAAGAGAAAATGGTAGGAACAACCATTAAGCAGATGAAAGACTCCTGATGGGCACGCAGGACTGCTGGTTAGCTGTGTCTGGAGCTGGAGGCTGAGCGCAGACCTTGGTCATCAGAGTGCCAGTCCACCTCTCAAGATTGAGGTCCCGGTACCTGCACCTAGGACCTGATTCTGTTCCTTACCTGCAACCGTGCACCCACAGCACTCTGCTGGGGTATTGAGGTGAGTTTGTGTCTGAGTAAAAGAACTGTAATTGAGTCCACCCAGTTGCACCCCATTTCTACTCATAGATGGGGTTTGAATCTGTTATCTAGTTTCTAGTTCTGAATAAGACAGGTGTTTAGGCTCATCTTGTGCCTGGTCAGCAACCACATTGTCCTTTACAACTCAGCTCAAATCTAAGGCCCCAAGGCTTTTCCTGACACACCTTCTTCCCACTCTTCCCAAAACTCTAGTAACATTTTCTCTTATGTCTCTCAAACTCTGTTCTGATTTGCTCAACCTACCTGTGAGCTCCTTGAAGACAATACTATTTTCTCTTAAACCCCTATGACTTAGTAAGGTCTTCAGACTGCCCATGAGTGGAACTGAAGCAAGTGGTACAAGGAAGTCCTCTGGGGAGTTGTAAAGACATCATGGCTCAGACATAAGTGGATGTAGAGCTGTTCCAGTGCACAATGAGGAAGAAGCCCAAATTGGTACCAGTTACCTCTGGCGCTCAGAGCATCAGGGTGCTGATCACTCCATGTGGCCCATCCACAGGGACTCGCTTTAAATAAGGAGGGCACAGTGAGAAAGATGCAGACCAAACAACCTGCCTGTATGGTGATACATTTCAATTTAGATTGAGGATTTGGCCTGGTGGAGCCTTCGCCTCCCTAAGTCATACACAACAAAATCCAGAAACCACTTAAATCTCATCAGCAGAATGGATTTCAAAATTGTGGCATATTCACACAATGGGACACTCAGTAAGGAGATGTTGATGAGCCATCTACGGCCACACTCAACATGGCTAGATTTCACAGGCATAACTTGGAGTTAGAGAAGCCAGACTTACAAGTGCATATCCCGGTGACACCATTGATGAAATTCCCCCAACTGATGATCTACACTGTCAAAGTCTGGAGAGGTCACCCTTGAGGCATCTGACAGGGTGCCAGAGCTTCCAGGGCACTGGATGTTCAGTTTCTTCATCTGGGAGCTGGTTTCCTAGAGTTCAGCAGGTGAAAACTCATGGATTATCAGTCTTGCTGTGTGTATCTTCCTTGCACTTCACTAACAAGTTAGAGATAGATTGCACAAAGGAGACACCTATTCCACCCTACAAGAAAGTGCTCTCACCCATTCAGCCCTATCTACACCACAGAATTCACCCACACTCTTCTGGGTGGGGGCTGGCATCACTGATTGCAAAAAGTAGTGCTGATTTCATATACTCTCCTTGTTATTTTAGTTTGCCTTCCATTATTTTTTGTTCTTGCTTTAAATGAGCTCCTTTTTTTTTTTTTTAAACTTCCTTCCTGGTATTTAAGTCATTTCCCAGAGTCTTTGTTTGCTTGAGCTAAGGAACTTGGTGCACAAGATGGTTTGTAATTTCACTGTTTGTTTCTCCAGGAGACTTCTGTCCAGATACAGGCTTGAGTTGAGCAGAAGGTGTTTGGAGAAAATTAGATATGAGAACAATAACTGGATTTTGCACTAAGGCAAGATTCTATGTATGATCACCTTCACTCTCACCCTTAACTGGCATGATGACGAGAAAGAGATGGCCCTCCTTCACCACTGTTTGCTGGTGGATAAAACACCACACTTTTTTCTGTCTCTTTCCCAGCCTGCTCTTAGGTTTCCTGACAGTGTGGCACATCCCAGCTGGCCTTCAAGTTCCCTTCCAGAGTTCCCAGGTTTTTGTCTGGCCCTTGGACATCCCAGGCTTCCCTCCATCAGTGGCGGTTGGGTGGACATGTTGTACAAACCACAAATACATCATGTAAATGTAAGCAGGAAGCTGGCAAACCATGACCTGAGAGCTAAATCCAGCCCACTGCCTGCTTTTGTAAATAAAGTTTAATTGGAACATAACCAGGGCCCAATTGTTTACATATTGCCTATGGCTGATTTTGAGCTACAAGACAGAGCTCAGTAGTTGTAACAGTGTATGTATGGCCCACAAAGCTGAAAACATTTACTATCTGGCTCTTTACAGGAAATGCTTGAGCCTGCCATGTAATGATAGTTATTTTGTCTCTGTAATGTGTTAACATTTTAACAGAAAATTCTGGAGACAATGCCTGCAGAACAGTAGCTATTGTGCTGACAACAGCACATTTTTTCAGAATAGTGCAGGTAATGTTGGCCACTGGTCCTTTCAGTCACCCTGACGGCCATGTTTGATGGATCCCTTCATGTCCCTGCATAGGGCCGGTCCCCACCCTTCCCGGAGCCGGAGGCTCTGGTCCTGCCAAAGACCACGACCTGGGGGCCGTGGGACTAATGCTGTTTTAAGACCTGGAGTGGTTGCCAGAAGGTCCAGGTGGATGAGTTGGGCTTCCCTGAAGCTATCAGGTGTTGGAGCAGCTACCATCTAGTCCTTATACAATAAACTTGTGCCCAAGACCCTCTCCTCTTTTTTTAATTGAACTTTTTAGACTGACATACAGTTTGCAAGAAATAATAGAGAGATTTCAAGTACCCTTTCCCTAGTTTCCCTGATGATAACATCTTACATGCTGTGGTGCGATCAAATCTAAGACCCATGGAGCCAGTTGAGATGAATTGTGAGCCTTTATTAGCTGGCTGGTGACTGACTCTCTACCACACAGGGTTAGAAAAGATCAGTCCTGACCTCCCATTAGAGACAGTTTATAAAGCCTAGAACCACACCTTGGTTAACAAGTAAGCAGATTACCACACCCCGGTTAACATCAAAACAAGTAAAGCAGATTTCAGAATCAGAAGTTATCCATTAGCATATCTTTGAGCAGATTACCACACCCTGGTTAACAGAATCAGAAGTAAATCCTCAATGCTGGCTTACTGGAAAATTTTCCACCCTTAACATTACAGACTTATAGTACAGTATCACAACAGGGGTACAGACACTGGTGCAGTCAAGACACAGAGCATTTTCAATTCCACAAGGACACTTCCTGTTATACTTTTCTAACCACAACTGCTTGCCTCTTGTCCCCAACCACTTCTTAACCCCGGCAACCTGTAATCTGTTTTTCATTGCTATAACTTTATTATTTTAAGATTATTATACACATGGTGTTAAGGTTGAAAAATTTTCAAATGGCCAACTTCTGCTTCTGTAATCTGCTTGCTTGTTTAATGTTTAACCAGAGTGTAGTTCTAGGAGATATTCTGTGCAAAGATATGCTAATGGACAATTTATGCTAATGTTAAGGGTGTAGTTATCCTGTGCAAATATATGCTAATGGCCAACCTCTGCTTCTGTAAACCTGCTTGCTTGTTGGAGGTGGTTTTTGGGGGCTTTTTAAGCTGTCACCTCTGGAGGCTCAGGGCTGATCTCCTCTGACTCTGTGCGGTAGAGAGTCAGTCGCTGGCTGGCTAATAAAGGCTCACAATTCATCTCAATTGGTGAGTCTTAGATTTGATCGCACCACAACAATGGAACCATGCGGCATATAATCTTTGGGACTGGCTTTTTCTATTTAGCATAATTCTCTGGAGATCAGTTTGTGTTTAGTTCTTACCTTGTTACCCGGTAGTATTGATGGTATTTATAGGCTACAGTTTATTTAACTATTCACCAGTTGAGTGATATTTGGATTGTTACTAGACTTTGGCCATAATGAATAAATATTCTATAGACATTTGTGTATAGATTATCATGTGAACATGGAATTAATGAAGCACCGTCTCAGAGGGGTCTAATCTAGAAAAGGTGAAAGACTTGGGCTGTAGATGCCATTTCCTTATAGTCTCCATTAACCATTAGATCATCAAGTTGAAATGAATAATAAAGCATCCTTGGTGGATGCTCATCCGCATGTCCTCACTCACCCAGCCCCAGGTCTAGGCTGGAATCCAGCTGTTGTGGTGCAATCCAATCTAAGACCCACAGAGCCAATTGAGATGAATTGTGAGCTGTTATTAGTCGGCCAGTGACTGACTCTCTACCACGCAGGGTTAGAGGAGATCAGCCCCAAGCCTCCAGAGGGGATAGCTTAAAAAGCCCCAAAATCCCCCTCTGACAAGCAAGCAGGTTTACAGAAGCAGAGGTTGGCCATTTGGAAATTTTCCACCCTTAACACGGCCTTCTCCATTACTCCTGGCTCCTTCTTCATCACTCCTGGCTCCTCTATTATGCTGTTTCTCCATTTCTCCTGGCTCTTCCATCACTTGTGACTCCTCCAACAGTCTTGGATCTTCTATCATCATTCCTAGCTCCACCATCAGTCCTCCTGGTGCTGCCTTGGACATGGCAGCTCAGGTCAGAGAGATTACTGTTACTCATCTCAGCATGTGATTATGGAAGGATCTGACTTGAAAGTTAGGAAGAGCAATAATGAGACAAGGGAAAGGATGGCACTCTGAACTCCTGGTTACCACAGATGTGCATGCACTCTGCTCAGGATGTGCTAGAGCTTAGCCTAAGGGCCCTGTGCACTGCAGTGCCCACACATGTCCAGGTAAATGCCAACTGGTTGGAAACGATCTCCTAAGGGAGGTGCAGCTATGTTCCTCTCTGAGGGGAGGACCAAAACTTCGTTTAGTGAGTGAGTATGAGCACTCAGAACATTCTGGGCCCTTTCCTCCACATGGAGTGTTGTGGCACGAACAAATTTAAGACCCACGGAGCCAATTGAGATGAATTGTGAGCCTTTATTAGGCAGCCAGCGACTGATTCTCCCCACTAGAGAATCAGCCCCGAGCTCCCAAAAGAGGCAGTTTATAAAGCCTAGAACAAGAAAGCAGATTACAGAAGCAGAAGTTGCCCGTTAGCATAGTTTTGAGCAGATTACCACACCCTGGTTAACAGAATCAGAAGTAAATCCTTAATGCTGGTTTACTGGAAAATTTTCCACCCTTAACAGGAGATGTTTTAAAGGATGATGAAGCCTGAGAGTGACCAGAACACCTTCTTCTTGCTGTTCCACCTCAGCACTTGTCATAATCACCACCTTTGTGCTGTTGTTATTCCTTTAAAAGCATTTCTTAGTGCATTTCAGAAAGTGGGTTAATATTTTGTAAAAAGACACATGAATCGGAGGGAAGTCAGGAAGGAACACTGAATCAAGGGCCTTGAAAATAATATCTCAGTGTCAACCCTACCTGGGAAATCTAAGAACCCTGATGTTAACAAAAAGAGAAAACCACGACGTGAAAAGAAAGGAATCCTTGGTGGTTCCCCAGAATGCACACATCTGTCCTGATGGACTAGGGAGATGAAGAAAGGGAGCTAGACATAGAGAGAGGGTATGGTGAGCTGTGGGGAAAGCTAGCATTTAGGAGCCATAAATTCTCTCTCATTTACTTTTATTCTGGAGACAGCAGACCTGGTGCTAGATATCCAGGGAATGCAAACCCTCCTTCATTGTTTCTAAACTTTAACATAACTCTTCCTGAAATGTAAATACTTTAAACCAATCAGCAATGCACATTGTAAATGCTGATTGGGTTGGATTTCCCAGCTGACAGGTCTTCCTCCCTGCTTAATCCTGTTTTTCCTGTTAACTTTACTCTGAGGATTTGTCACATTTACCCTAGGGGGAGTGAGTATTCATTCAACAAACAGTTGCTAATCACCTACTCCCTGTAGCAGGCACTAGGGAGCCAGCTAGGGACAAGAGACAAGCTTCTAGATCTAATGGGGTTTACAGTGACTGAAAGGGGACTTTATCAAATATACATATGTGGAATTGCAAACGTGCTGAGTTCCAGGAAGGAAAGGTGCAAGGTGGAGAGGCTTTCTCTGAGAATGAATGACAGGGAGCTTAGATCTACTACAGGAAGGTGGGCAAAGCTTCCTCAAGACATAAGGAGTTAAAAGAGTGAAGTAGTTAACTAATCTCTGTGTATGTGCATGTGTGCATGCACCTATATGCGTATATGCACCTGTGTGTGGGGGCATATGTATATACATGTATGTGTATGTGTGTTGCATGTGTGTGAGTAGGTGGTGTACATAGCATTGCAAAGGCCCCATGAAGGCTGGAGAATGTGGAATTGAAAATAGAAAGGAGAAAAGTACCAGACCTAACTAGGCCATGTTAGAATTTTGTGTTTTATCTCAAGAGCAGTGGGAAGCCCCAGTAGTGTTTCACTGTGGTATATGTTTGCGAGGAAAGAAAGAACCAAGTTTATAGCTCAGAACAATCTCACCTTTGAGTGTGAGCATAACAGGCTGAGCCAAAGCAGGAGTCTAATTAAGAAGCTGGTGCAGAGGTCCAGGGAAAGTGGATGGAGGTGAGCACAGGGAGGTGGCCAGGCAGGTAGAAAGAGGACTCTTGAGGGCTTGATGATAGGTTTTCTGTAAGAGGTTTGGGGAGGTAGGATGTAAGGAGTCCCCTGTGCTTCCTGTATAACTGGGCAGCTGGTGGGGTAAGGCAGAAAATGAGTGAGATTTTGGTCTTGGTGACTTTGAGTCATCAAGATAAGACGGAAACAGCTGGTTATTTGGCTTTGGAACTGAAAGGACTGGTCTAACATGGGTCTGTGAGACAAGGTGGTGGGGAGCACAGTTTCAGGGGTATGTGGTATGGATGAAGTTATGTAAGGTGCAAAGGACATGAAGAAGACAACAGCCCAGGAGCAAACCGTGAAGAGGATGGCCACCAGAGAAATGGGAAGAATTCTTGGGGATGCAGACTATCTACTATCCCTGAGAGAGGATTCCAGAAGAAACACCTGAGGGTCCACTAACAGAGGACTTACACAGGCCTTGTAGTTTGTCACGGTCAGAGAGGACCTTCAGAATATCAAAGAGGCAGAAAAGAGAGAAGTTATAAAGGTGGGGGAGAAGGGGTGACAATGCATCGTATGAGAGGCATGGTTGTGGCAGAAAAAGAGACTGGGATTGGCTGGGGCCAAAACCCACTCTTCTGGAGGCAAACAGCTGCAGCATCTTCCAGGTGGCTGCAAGGCCTCACCTGCTACTTGGCTGACTCAACCTACCCAGGCCTGAGGAGGACATTATGTCCAGCTAATTGTCTTCTAGCCTTCTGTGTCTTTAAGAATCAGGTTGTTGTGTTACAAAGAGAAGAATCCAACAGTAAACCTCATTAAGAGCTGGGCACTCACATCTTTTATGATGCTATATTGACATATTGAGTTATGCAGTTTCCTTGTAAAGGGAACTACTGTAATTCTGTATCCTCCACTGCCCATAACTTCAAACTATGGGTTGTATAAAAATATGAATGTTTTATTGAATTCTGTGCAATCTGCTGGTTTTGCATGTGGCAACTTATCTCCTGCAAATTGGTCACCATTTTAAATTATAACTTTTTTTTTTGGACTCAGATTAATTATTAGCACACCAAAGTTACTTCTGCTTTTAAAACACAAGTGCTAAGAGAAACAACTTACATTTGCTGAATTACTCAGGTGAGATAGATGCTGGCAGCCCTCGGGAGGTCTGGTTTTACCCTAGGAAACTGCGTAGAACTGCTACTGCTCTGCATAGCCAACAGCACGTTACACCCTGAACAGGCAGAGGATGTAGCCTGCTCCCAGTGTAGGTCTGAAATGACTTTTGCATGTTGAAACCTGATGTACCTTGGCTTCTCATCCTCCTTTCTGACTCCCACTTTATTCCCATGGGAGAGGAAAAGGTGAAGAAAGATATGTGGGTATGAATGCAAGTCTCTGGCTAGCTCAAGCATGTCTGCACACTGCCCTCTGTGTCATCTGCTGCTCCTGCTTTCACTGGGCCCCAAGGTACAGGGCAGGCTGTGGGAGTATGGACAAGCAGACAAAAGCTAGTCTTCCTAAATGGTTCATTGTCAGCCCTTCTAAGCCACCATCTGGACTATTTGCAAGTATGAGCAGCCACCACCCTCCTTCACTTAGCTGCCTTTCTCATCATCAGCACCTGAAGAGGAAGGCCTACACTTTCACTAGAAATAGTCTATCTAGAAGACTTCCCTCTCTTCCAGTATGTGTGGGGGAAGCAGAGTTTGGCACCTAGAACTATTGTGTGGAACTTTGATTTAGCAAACAGATCAAAGCTCTGCAGACCCAGGAAGAACTTGAAAGGCCTTGAGGTCAGCACTTGTCATAAAACCTTGAGGGCTCCAAAGTGTGGAAAGAATGCTTTCAGCTGCAAGTAACAGCCAAAGTTGCTCAAACAACTAACAAATTCATATAAGAAATCTCAGGTGGGATGATTTTGAGTGGCTAATTCAGCAGTTCAATGAGGCCTTTGAGGATCCAGGCTCCTTTCCTCTTTATGTGTGACCTTTCCGAGAAAGCGAGCTTGCCCTGACTCTTTGCAAATCAGACTCAGAAGATTAATCAGAGGACATGATGACGGTTTCTCACCTCTCTATTATAGGGTAAGGGGAAATTTTCCAGAAGCACCCAGCATTTCCCCACATACCACACAGGCAGTCTGTGTCACATGTCTGCCCCGATCCAGGTGTTGGCTATGGGAATGAATGTGCCATCACTCTCTCTCAGACCTGTCCAGGTTTATTACTTGGTTAGAGGAGTCTGCCAGCATCTCCTAAAGCTTATTGCCAACAGATACACAATTGAGCTTCTCTTAGGAAGAATAAAAGGACATCTGTTGAAGAGGCATCAAGGATTCATAAGACATTATAATTAGGACTCTCCACAAACCTCACTTCATATAGAAAGAAATGCATACAGAATCCCGAATAGACCCTAGAAAATTCTGGATGAAGAATTCTTATGGCTTTAGATGGAAGGCTGGTGGGCTTAGTTGGTAGATGGTAAAGTTGAGGCAGACACGCATGTGCCTACCCACCTCCACCTCCACCTGTCACAAGGGCTAAGGAGCCAGTAGGGCAGCACCCATGAGGGGCTGGCATGGCCACTGATTGCCAGGTCAGAAATCTGCAGCATTGCCAGACACTTTGATTTTTCAAGAGAAACTAGAAATCTAGTCTTTATTAGAGATCTTAACTCTTCTTAAATAGTGTAAATTAAATTTTTTTTAAATTTATTTATTAAAGTATTCAAAATATACAGAATATTGGTTAGACATCTAATAGTTATATTAATATTCCCCCTTGCTCCTCCCTCCCTGGCCTCCAGAGAATGCAAGTTAAAACCACAATGAGATATTATACACCTGTCAGAATGGCTAACACAAATAAATTAAAAACATGTGCGGTGAGAATGCGGAGAAAAGGAACCCTTTACATTGTTCTGGAGTTGCAAATTGGTACAGGACTATGGAAAAGTATGGAGGTTTCTCAAAAATTCAAAATTTTAAGAACACTGTGTGAGTCTAATTGAAAATGTTAAGAGCTGGACCCAATCTGGACCGACAGTTCTCATTCAGATAAAAAGTCGAAGTTGTTAAAAGGCTTACAGTTACTGTGTTTACTGACTAGAAGTGAGACACATCCAATATATAGCAGAGCTGTGAGCACTGTTATATTCTTCCAGAACTAAGGTTAGTCATTTTCAACTTTTATCTTCTAGAAGCTGGAAATGGGAGATGAGGTAACCAGGGTCTCAGAGGAAATAGACAGACTGGTTCCCTTGCCAGTGTTTGGACAAAGGCAGGGTGTGAAATGTGGTTCAGAGTTTCAGAGGGAAACCTGACATTAATCAGAACATTTATGAAATGAAAACTCCCATTTCATTTGATGATGAAACTTAACTAATGGTAAATATAATTAAGCTAATAAGCCCAAGTTTAGTCAGTCAAGCCTGTGTTATGGGCATCACATGGGCAGAATCTAGAAATGGACATGTGGCCTTGCATAATACCGTTGTTATTGACTCTCGTCATTTTAACGGGACCCTCCCTGAACTGGTACTGGGTGTCAATCAATGCCCTTCTTGTCTAGGAAATCCAGTTATGGTTGGAATACCTAACTAAAAGGACTCTTCCATATTGTGCCCCCAGGGGCAGACTCTCATGTGCCCGACCACCTCCACCTTCACCATGTCACAAAGGCCACCACTGCCCCCACCTGTGTTATTGGGGCTCTCTCTGCCCACTAGGGTCTCTACCCTCTTGTTTGCCCTGCCTTCCTCTCCTTTCACCTGTTCCTCTTTCCAAGAGGTGGAGACATGGACACTGAGAAATACAAAGCAAATGTTCTTGTTATTTCAAGAAAAGGCAAGTTTTTGTTATTTCAAGAAATGAGATATAAAAATACAAGCTGGTTTACTTTCAAAATGACTGCTTTGAACTAAATTTAGTCAGTCGATTCTTTATTGGATGTTAAACAGGAGCACTCTTTACCTGTTTGCCCGCTAAGAGGTGGTAGGTGATGGGTGGGGTCCGTCTCTGGTGTGTCTGACTTTTTTCCCTCAACTCCTCTCACTGTGTGGAGAAGGTCAGGGTGTCACACTGGCCCTTCTTAGATGGGAAATAAAGGGCACAGAGAGTTGTATCAGTCCCTGAAGTCAGAGCTTGAAGAAGCATGAGAGAAGAACTCACAGGGTACCTTTTTCTGGAACTGGGGGCTCTGACCTCTAGCCTTGTACTTCAGAATGATAGGACGATCTCCATGTTTCTGTGGAATAGCTGAGGGGAATCAGATTCTAGGACCCCCAGGGCACTCAGGGAGCTCCATATCCCCCACAAAGTGGAAAACCCAGTGCTTGACCCATGCATCTGAGTGCTTCACAACCTGCAGACAAGCTCCTGGCTTACATACAAGGAAGACAGTCCCGGCTCTGACCCATGGCCTGCACCTGGCATATCCATTCTCCAAAATCAAAGGTGTGTGAGCCTCCTGATGGCACCTTTGGCTGACAGATAAGATGGAACATACCTGCTACCTCCCCTCTCCCCGCCACAATCAGCAGGGCCCGGGCCTTTGAAGGTGTGCGTACAGAGCTGGCAGATCCCAGATGCCCACAGCAACTTGTGATCCCAGGGGTGAGATGATGGATTGGCATAAAGACACACCACTGATGGACCACACAGAGTTAAAACCTTTGAGCTAGGTACAGACTCTGCTATTCCATGGCAGGTGGAGAAAGCTCGCTGGGAATACATTGATATCTTAGGTCACAGCAGTGCTGGCATTGAGAACATACACACACTGCCCCATGCCCTATACACATCTACTTGGGTTCCTGGGTTGGGGACATGCCCACCACCTTCCCTCTGCTCTGACTGGCCCCTGTGCATGCATCGCCCCAGGCCATTACAGCTGGTGATCAGGCCCTTTTGGATGTCAGTGTGGTACTGTCGTGCACTGCTCTACCTCTGAATCTTAGGGTACTGTAGTGCTGACACTTCATCTGCCTGGAGTATTCTTGGTGGCTCCCCTGAGAATCAATGAGGGCAATCATAAGAATAGGACTCTTGTCTGCACCAGCACCAGTAGGAAGCACTTACAGATATTGCCTCCTTTAATTTAATCCTCACTGCAACATCATGGCATCATGACTCTTCCTGTTTGACAGGAAGCAAGATCTCTAGAGGTGAAGAGGTTGGGTCTAATCCCAAAACCACCAAATGGCCAAGCTGAGGCTCCAGTTTCAGTTGCTGGGGCGTGGTCATAGTCTGGAGGAGGTCTCAGCTTCTCAGCTTCTTGGCGTGATGGTTGCTCGCACCTCCTTCCAGGTACTGTTCTGAGAGCTTCCCAGGTACTGATTCATTCATTTCATCTTCACCACTCCCTCCCTGTGAGGAAATAGTCACAGATTGTTATGCTATACAACATGAACAGAAGGGTTCAGCAGCTTGTCTAAGGTTACACAGCTATTAAGTGTCAGAGCAGGATTTGAACCCAGGGTAGATGTGTTCTATCCTTTCAATGCAGAACAGTTGGATTTCAACACGTTGCTCCCCTGAGAGAAGTGTGTCCTAGTTTGGTTTTGAACACCTGGGATACTTGCACCCCAGGTGGGTCAGTGCAGCAACTCACATCTCTGTATAACAGAATTACTTTCAGAAATAATCATATCATAATCAATAGTAATAATTTTTAAATTTGTTCTTTAGTTTTAAAACAAAGTATTAACAAAGGTGAAACTTCAATTTTAAAAAACGTGTTTCAGATTCAGTTAAATACCTTGTATATGAACTAAAATTGGCGCTTACCAAAAGTATCACATCTCACAGCTCACACTCTTTCCCCTGCTTTGCACTTTCAACTCCCAACTCCAAGTGGTCATAGAGAATGATGGAATCAAGTGATTCAGGTTCTATTTTTTTCTCTTAACAGTCTCTGTGCTATCATTGTGTGTTGTGAATCAACTTCATAAGTGTAGAGATATGTGGTATCACAGGAGCTGGACACCCAGCGATCTGAGCAAATCCCACTCACCATGAACTTGCTCTGGAAGGCTGGTGGGCGGCGTGATCCATGTGGGCTGGGGACCTGCTTTATGAGTTGGAATTCCCAAATCTCCATGTAGAATACAATGTTTGTTAATAGATAAGTTATTAAAATGTGCTAATCTGAAGCTTGCTTATAAATTATTAAAACAATGGAGACCACCAAATGGTTTAGAATTTAGACCAACAAAAAAAATTTTTTTTTCCAGTGAGGAGAATTCTATCATTGACCTTGTTTAGAATTAGTGGGATGTAGTGAAAATAAAAAAGATAAATTTAAAAGACCAACTTTTAACCAGTTTCATCACTATTTTAAATTTTCTGCAGACCCTGAGGAATGCATGGCCCCTCTTCCCTGGGGCACCATAAATGCTCCTTCAGACCCTTGCCTACCTGGGCCACCTTTGGAACTTGCCCTTCACCCACCAGGAGAACTGCACCTGAGAACTCAGTGTCCGGTCAGCTTTCTCTATGCCTGTTCCTTTCCGTCGGTAGCTGTCCTCTGGTCCCTTGTCTACCTGTCTAGTACAAAGCCCATAAAGTACCAAAATCCAAATCTTCTCCCCCTCCACCTGCAGAAAACAGTCTGACACATAGTAGGGGCTCATATGCATTTATCGAGTGAATTTACAAAAGGGGGAGAGTGACTGATATGCATTGGCACCTATTGCATGTTCTAGTACAAGGGCAGCATTCTTTGTATAACTTCCTTCATTCTAATTTTTAGTTCAGAATATAAATAAAAAGAGAACCAGATGTCTTAATGATCCATAAACCAGTCACTCTGCTCCAGAATAACTAAGATTTTAAATTATTCCCATATTAACAACCAGAATGGTCCCAGCATAGTGTGAAGTAAAATTTTAAGACAATTTAAAAAGAAAGCCCAGAGCACTCACTGAGACTCCAGAATGAACATGAATGGCACGGAGCCATGGCTCAGGGCACACGCCATGCTTTTAGGCTTGCGATTGTCCTAAAATACTTAAAATGGCTTCCACCCAAAGATCTACCAAGAAAAGCTCTCTGGTCTCCTGTTCTATAGCTGTCAGTCCTAAGAGAGGTTTGATAAACTCTATACTCTGAATAAAATACAATGAGTTATTATTGATGAGGGAGTTCTGTGAGGTTCAGAATTTCTTCAAAGTTTGCCTCCTAAGTACTTTGTAGAACTCAAGCAAATTCTGCTGGCAAAAGTAAGATTTCCTTCTGCTGAGCTTGCAGACATGGTACCTTAGCCCCTTCTAGGACTCTCCTACTATCTTCTCTGTGAGTGGAGGGAATAACAAGAAGACCTGGAGCTGGGGAACCCAGGCTATCAGGTCCCAGGTGAGTTAACCCAACCAAGGTCAGCAGGTTGCGACTGAAGAATTGAGGACAGAGTGAAAGTCAGATGATGTGGGGAACAAGGAGAGAAGAGATAGTCAGCAGGGAACTGCACTGTATTTTGACGCTCAGAGGGTCAATATGGGGGAATTGCACCTGTGCAGTTTAGACAGGTGATTTACTTCCCTGTGCCATCTGGTGAGTACTTGGCAGTGGGGCTTGGTCCTCATTCTCTCTCCAGCTTGCCTCTTCCCCAATTCCCAGAGGATAAAGGAAGCAGGGGCTTGGTGTTATTGATGCTAGAGAGAGAAAGAAATGCAGGGGCCCTATTCCCATCTCTTTATTTATAGATCAAGAAAATAGAGCTAAAGCTGAGTATACCAGGTAACTGGAAATGATAAAGTGGAATCCATGACTCCCAGGGCAGGGTGGTTCCTGAACTTTATATGACCATTCTCATAACAAGTGCTTCACAGATACTGCCTGGGTTAATGAATGAATAAACTGCACATGTCTTTGCTATTTCATTTTCTTCTTTAAGATATCAACATTTGGCTAAGTGAAAAGTAGTTAATTTGAAATTTTTTATGTGGAAGATGAAGAACTGCCAGCAAAAGAAGATATCCTGTAAAAGATCTGAGGGTCAGAGTGACTAACAAGCTGTAAGCCACTCATTCAACCTATGTCCATGCTGGTTAAATCCTACAGGACCACAACAGTTAACTGAGCAATATAGCTCTGCACAGACAGGAGTCTAAACCAGGATAAAGTTTCCCTTTTATGAGTATACCAGACTGCATTGCAACCCAAGGCAAACATCATCAGATCAATTTTAGAGAACATTGAGAAGTCACCTGCCTGTAAATCAACCTTTAGAAATGCAGCTTCTCTTAGGCAGAGGTTAACATTGACCCTCATTAAGCCTAAATGCCCATCTACACTGGGCAAGAGCTGAGGACACCAACCAGCTCTTCTATGTCCCCTTGAACCTGGCTACTTCCCCAAGTCTAGAGGCAAATTCAGAGTCCTGAGGAGGTGAGTTGTGATGAGAGGGGGTCTGAGAGATTCTCAGCCCCAATAGGCAGACCCTTCTGATTGCTATTCAGCCCAGGCCCTGTTTTCCTGCCTTCAGGACACACAATCTTCCAGGACTCCAGACCCTGGTGGCACAAGCGGAAAACTATGAAGTCCCTCTGTGGACCTCCCTTACCCTCCAACCCTCACTCCATGCAGCACCAAGAATAATCTTATTTGGATCCTCATCACCTCCTGAATCTGCTGTCTCTCATTGAGGGGCCCAGCCCAGCCCAAGTCAGCATCCCCTGTGCCTAAAAACATGCAGTCACCTGCTGAGGGGACCTCATACTTTTTAAGGTCCATCAGCCCACTCCCCATTCCACAGTGGGATGTACTCTGTTTCACCCATGTCTAAGTATGTCAGCCCCTTGGTGTTTCCCCATGGATTTAAGAAGCCCCAGATCTCCCCTGTTTAGGCTCACAGGATTCCACCTTCCCTGGACCCTCTTTCTCATGTCTTGGGCTCCAGTCTCATGACCCTTCCTTCACTCCCTGTGAAGGTCACAAGCCTTCCACTACAGGGCCTTGGTATGTGCTGTTCCCCTCTATGGACATCATTCCCCTTTCTTAGATATTTCCCCTTATGTTCTGGCTTCATTGCCATTCTTTCCAGAGGAGTTGTCCCAACAGCCCACCCCCTACCAGATCAGAACCTTTCCTGACACCCTAAGCTTCTCCCTGTGGTACCTATCACAATTGCAACTATTTAATGTGTTCAAATCCATCCACTCTAATAGATTTCAAGGGTCATGAAGGTAGATATTTCCTCCCAGAATCTCAGTGTTTAGCCCAACACACAGTAGGGGGTTTGGTTGAATAAATGGCTGAATGGGCTGGTTGGCAGACAGGTGGCTAGATGGCTGAATGGATGGATAAGTGGGCAGATAGATGGCTAGGTGGATGGATAGATGATGAATGGATCTCCATAAGCACTAAAGAGCACAGGGAATATTCCATGTGTTCTGAGAGAGGGTCCCTGGACTATCTCAAATGTTATTTTAAGAAAGTGGGACATAAGAAACACCTCTGAAAGATTTCCAACTGTAATCTGAAATGGGAACCTTATGCCTTGGGGAGGCTGAAAGCCAGTGAGTTCCTAACTCCCATAAAACCCTAACTCAAATGTGGCAGACACTGGAACCACACCATTGTCCCTTGGAAATCCCCTATGGTTCGCTACTAGCATATTCCTTCTGGTGGCCTGGCTCCTCACTTTCAGCCCAGAGCATCAAGAAGCTGGGGCCGCCTGTGAGGAGAGAAGCTGGAGGAGAACTGCCCCAGCCCTCTTTCCTCAGCTGAGAAGACTGCCATGTGACCCACACCATCTCTCAGAGTGTCCCAGAGAGTAGAACTCCAGGAACACCAGTGTCGCCTGCTCCTTCAGTCACCCTGTGTGGGTTCCTCCTTTTCCAGTCTCACTTTTCCTCCCAAAATAAACTACTTGCTTCAAATTCTTTTCTCAGGGTCTACTTTTGGGGGATCCCAACAAAAAACAGCCCCGATGAGCAAAACAAGCTGTGATACAGAGAAAAAATTCTTGGAGTCCAGGGCCTTTGGTGAATTTCCGTGAGGGATATGGTCAGCCACCGCCCAGATCCTCATTCCAGGCCCAGAGCTCTGACCCTTCCTGGGAACCCTGAAGTGGGGGAGGCAGGCATCAAGCCCAGGGTCAGGAGGCGAGGAACATTTTTGTTTTTTCTTTCTATGCTTTTTGTGACACTGCCACCTCCCAACACGATATATGCACTTGTGAAGTCCCGAAAACTGCTAAATTTTACCCAATTTGGTTTAATGTTCTCGATGAGCTTGGCATTTTTTAAACACTCAGACATTCCCACGGCTCAGTTCCTATTTAAAAACTGCCTCTCTATTTAAAGTTCACAATAGGGGGAATAAAAGAAAAAAGACTTCCAAAGCTGAAAGGAACATGAGATAGACAAAAGAGAAATCCAGTTTGCTTCTAAAAAAGGCTAAAAATTATAATCATCCATGGCCTCGTGTCTCAAGTCTGAGGAATTTTTCCCCCTTCTGGTTGTTTGCAAACCAAAGTGGAATTTTATTATGGGTTACTCCGGGAGCTTTTTCAAGTTTCTAGCCCCCAAAAGTATCTTCTCATTCCATAGCATGCCATTTAAGATCCTTTTGCAGATGAGAGTGAATGGAACCAAAATAAAGTAACTAGCTGGTATCCCGGAGCTGTAAACCTCTTTCCCTGCCTACCGCCACATTTCCCCAGAGCTTAGTCAGGGGACCAGAAAAGCTGTCTAGCTCCTTTTATGAACAACAAAACCATGATAAAGGCAAAAGGAGTCAGAAAACTATTCACTGCAGGAAGTCCCAGTATCCGGTGAGAAATAAGAAGTACAACAGCACAGGATGCGCCTTGGATCAGGGGGACGTGAAAAGCCCACAGTCTTTGTGTCTTTCTCTGTGCTGGAGTGTCAGTGTCTGTGCCCTCAGCAGTCCTCAAGCTCAACTGGGACAGCCACTGTCACTCTCTGGCTTCCAGCCTCCCACCACGGGCGACACAGAGGCCATGATGGCCACTTCCACTAGCCTGCTGCTGCTGCTGTTCCTGAGCCAGCCCTGGGCGGGGACCCGTGCAGAGACAGAGGCAGTAGTGTGCACGGGGACTGCTTGCTACACGGCCCACTGGGGTAAGCTGAATGCGGCTGAGGCCCAGCTACACTGCAGCAAGGATGGGGGCAACCTGGCCACGGTGAGAACTGAGGAGGAAGCCCAGCACATCCAAAGAGCACTGGCCCAGCTCCTGCAGCCAGGGGTGCCTCTGGCACCCCGGATGGGCAAGTTTTGGATAGGACTCCAGCGAGAGAAGGGCAAGTGCTTGGAACCCAGCCTGCCGCTGAAGGGCTTCAGCTGGGTAAGTGGTGGGGAGGACACACTTTACACCAACTGGCACAAGGAGGCCAAGAACTCTTGCATCTCCAGACGCTGTGTGTCCCTGATGCTGGACCTGTCCCTCTCTCCCCTCACCAGCCCACTCCCCAAGTGGTCCGAAGGTCCCTGTGGGATCCCAGGCTCTCCTGGAAGCAACATCGAGGGCTTTGTGTGCAAGTTCAGCTTCAAAGGTATGTGCCGGCCCCTGGCCCTGGGGGGCCCAGGCTGGGTAAACTACACCACCCCCTTCCAGGCCACCAGCTCTTCTTTGGAAGCAGTGCCCTTTGCTTCAGTGGCCAATGTGGCCTGTGGGAATGGGGATAAGATTGAGAAGCATTTCTTTCTGTGCAAAGAGAAGACCACTGATGTGTTTGATTGGGGCAGCTCGGGCCCCCTCTGTGTCAGCTCCGAGTTCGGCTGCAACTTCAACAATGGGGGCTGCCAGCAGGACTGCTTCGAGGGGGGAGATGGCTCTTTCCGCTGTGGCTGCCGACCTGGGTTCCGGCTGCTGGATGACCTGGTGACCTGTACCTCCCGGAACCCTTGTAGCTCCAACCCCTGCAGAGGGGTGGCCACATGTGTTCCTGGACCCCTTGGGAAAAACTACACATGTCACTGCCCTCAAGGCTACCAGCTGGACTCGACTCACCAGGATTGTGTAGATGTGGATGAGTGCCAGAACTCCCCCTGCGCCCAGGAGTGTGTCAATGCCCCCGGGGGCTTCCACTGCCAGTGCTGGGTGGGCTATGTGCCCAGTGGCCCCAGAGAGGGGTCTTGTCAGGATGTGGATGAGTGTGCCCCAGGCCACTCGCCTTGTGCTCAGGACTGCACCAACACAGATGGCTCTTTCTACTGCTCCTGCAAGGATGGATATGTTTTGGCTGAGGAGGACAACACCCAGTGCCAGGACATGAATGAGTGTGAGGATCCGGAGGATAGCCCCTGTGACAACAGCTTATGCGTCAACACGCAGGGGTCCTTCCACTGCGACTGCTTGCCAGGCTGGGAGCTGGCCCCTGACGGAGTCTCCTGCATCCTGGGCCCCATGTCCCTGCGACCATCAGCTGGGCCTGCCCAGGGGGAGAACACAGGAGATAGAGAGGAGAGGTTCGTGCCTTCTGCCACAATGTCAAGTCCAACTGGGGATCTTAAGAGTACCTCCAAGGTGGCACCCGCCATGAGAAAACCCTCCCTCCCACCGAGCATCTCTGTCACCCTTGTCCCACTCAAGACGCTGGCCCCCAGTGAGCCCCATGGTGTCGGGATGGAACCCAGCAACTATCACCCCACAGCTACCACCAGCCATGAGGAGTCTACGGGTGGGGATTTTATGGTCCAACAAAGGGATGATGGCACCGATGGGCAAAAGTTGCTTTTGTTCTACATTCTGGGCACTGTAGTGGCCATCTTGCTCTTGCTGGCTCTGGCCCTAGGGCTGCTGGTCTACCGCAAGCAGAAAGCCAAGAGGGAAGAGAAGGAGAAAAAGCCCCAGAGTGCAGCAGACAGCTACTCCTGGGTTCCAGAACGAGCTGAGAGCAGGGCCATGGAGAACCAGTACAGGTAAAGAGGCCTGAGGTTGCCGGGGGTGGCAGGAGGGGACAGGAGCAGGGAGATGGGTGGGCAATGACCATAGCACAAGCAAGAAGATAGCAGGGGCAGGTGCTGTCTGTGCTGGATGGTAAACCCAACCTGGCTGTCAACTGGAGGCATGTGGAAGCTCCCTTAGGGCAGTCGCTCTGCCATCAGTGTGGTTGCATGTGGGCCTCCCTCAGGGTATAGATATAACCAGCAACGCACAGCAGCTTCCAATGCTGTCATCCTTTGTTTTCCATAGTCTGACACCTGGGACAGACTGCTGAAGGTGAGGTGACCTCAGGTTGACTGCTACCATCTTCAGAGCTTTATGACCCTCATGAGAAGGCACACCCTTCTGAATGACTGGACTGGAATCTTAACAAACAGTTGTAAATCTCCTTAAAAACCTGGCAACTTGGAATGTGCAGGTATAGTCTACACATGTGTGATATTCCTGAAGTTGCGGTGTTGTTGCAGGAATTTTGTGAATGTTAACAATTTTCACTCAGTCTCTCTTGTCAAATTCGAAAGTGACTAATTTCATTTTTTTGCACAGATTCTAAATTACAAGTAAGGTGCTAATAGGTTCCATTTCAGCTTTTTCTCTGCTCACTGGAGTCATTTAAGAAGAAAAGGGGTCTGAAAATTCTAATGAGGACTGAAATGGTTTGTTCCTCTTAGTGTAGCAGAGATTAAGCCAATTGTTTAATTATATAAAAGACTCTCTTTTTGTTGTTGTTGTTGTTATTGTTGTTGAAGGGAACATATTTAGAACTGGAAACATCTTTTGACATTTACATTTATACATTTTCCTGGAACAAGTCCTGCTGGCTTTGATGTTGGCGAAATCCTCCACAAAGACCAGAAATTCACTTAATTGTTTAGGTAACAAGGAAGCAGGGAGTTTAGATATCATGTTTCCTTGTTCTTAAGTTTTTGGTAGTTTTGTGTTTATTTGCCAGCAAAGCCTGAAAAAAAATGTGGTAAAAGTTGTATGAAGTGAGTTAAAAGAGTTTTTGAAAACAAATTCTAAAGTGCTGTAGAGACAGACTAGGGGTTGGTTCCACAAGCACTTAAATTTAAATTCATCTATATGTTCTGATGTTAACACACACTTGACTATTGATGAGATGAACACTCATAAGGAAGAAAGCCAAAGACACTTTTGTCTGAGTCAGTGTAACCCCAAGATACCCACCCCCACTCCAGGCTGCCCTGCCTCCACCTCATGCAGTACTGGATTTGGGTGTTTTGATTGTAGATGGAGAAAGCACTAGAAAGTCTCATGTTCTGATTGTTTCTAAAAGATGTGTGAGGGAGATGATATGCTGAGTTCTGAAAGCTGTCATCATCAAGCATTTTAGCACAGTTCACAGTTCATACTACATCCTGAGAACTTGATCCTGATGTGTGGCTGTAGCACACAAAAAGTCAGGGATAAGTCACGTGGGATGCTATCCCAGTGCTACTTCAGGAACTTGTGTCCCCTTCCTCTCTTCCTTAAAAAGTGAGGGAGAATGAGAAAGAGAAAATAACTAAAGTCTTTTGCAACTGCAAAAACTGCTCAAAGCAATTTTAGTTTATATCCTCATTTTAAAAAGCTCACTTGCAAAGACTTTCCCTTAGGATGTGGTTGATACCTTGCGGTTCCACCTGAGTCACCAGACAACAGCTAAGATGTTTGGTTGGAATTGTTAGAGCTGCCTGAGTAGCACTGGGAGGCCTCTGGTGACCTGGGGGCTTTCTGAAGCCACCATGCAGAAAGACAGAGGGAATGTGTTTCCTTCTGGAGACTAAACTCTGCCTCTCAGAAGGAGGATACGCTATTGTTTCTGTTTTAGAAATGTATCTGTTTTAGAGGACTTACCTTGGGTAGGAGTAGCATGAGGTGCACAGCCCTCACGGTCAAGTAAACATCCTTTTGTCAATTTTTTGTCAATACAGTTCTTTTTTTTTTTTTTTTTTAAAGACAATGAACAACTGAAAAGGGGTGGTGAAAGAAAATATGGAGATTCTGAGGAGCATAGCAGAGGTTTGGAACTTCTGCCTTTTAAAGTCAATTTTCACTTGGAGTACTGATGTTTAACACTGAAGGAGACGAAAGCTGTGCTATTGGCCACAAGACCCAACCAGTTGGCCATTCAGATGATTTTAAAACGTGATCAGATATGTTGCTGACTAGTATCTGCCTTACTTGAAATAAACGCAAAGTCGGCAGATTTGCTCTTAGACCTTTACTGTTCTCACCCTTTTCATTTGGGATGGAGGAGCCATCCCTACTCTGGACTCTGCCCAAGTGCTCTGTGGCTCTGTGGGTCCTGGAATGGCCAAGGTGGCCAATGTGCCCTCTCATTTGACAGTGTTTGGTTTCTCCTCCATTTCAACCTCATTGTCTGGTCTCTGTGTTTGAGTTCTTCTGTGGTAGGAACAGGCAGCCTAGCCCCCACTCCAGGGAGACCACCTGGATTCCCACTGTGGAACCCACAAGGGTAAAATGGGTTGTTAAATAACAATTTTTCAGAATCCCCTCTGGCACAGCTGACCCTCCAAAGGCCAGTGAGATCTCTTGCTCTCAGAATACTGTCCACCAGCAGTGAAGATATCCAACCTAGATGACCTCAGGCAGAGAATCTGATGAAAACTAATAGCCTCAAACAATTGCTTTATTCTCTCATTTAATATCTCTGTAATTCTGTCTGAGGTATTATAATCCTTGTGTTGGGAAGCTTAGGGCCACAGCAATGGGTTAACAAGTGGCCATCAGCCGCACGGTCATTGACAAACCTCTTGTTTATTCAGAGGGGCCTCATGTGACTCTGCAATGACATAGCCAGATAAATGGATGGAACTGAGCATAGGGAGAAGGGGCTCTGTCATGTCAGGCTCCTCTAACCATGTCTCTGGGCTGGGCAGAAACAAACCGGGTTCTGCTTATTCCTGACCTGCCATGCAGCACAACAAGGGGACAATGAGGAGAGGGAGAAGTCTCCACCTGGCAACAGGCTCTAAAGCAATGGAGACTTTCTTAAGAGTTTTCCAGAGTTCGACGTTCTGGAAGACTCCTGAAAAAACTGTTTGGGACAAACTCACATCTCCCACCTCCCAAGGCACCCTTAAACATGCAGCCCACTAGGCTCATTCCTGAATTTTAGGAACATTCATGTTCTTTTTTCTTGTTTATATTTGGAGAGGCCTGAAGCAGGAGGATAATTTCCCTAGGGAATCTGAGGAGTGGAGAGAACCGAGGGTGGGGCAATTTCTGAAAATGTCTGGGGTCTTGGTGGATGTCCTTTGTAGGAAGACCCACCACTGATCAACAGTGTGGCCTTGGGGTAAAAGCAGCCCTTGAGGCTGGCTTGATCATCATCCTGGTGACATTGTGGTGCTATACATATGCATGGTGTCTTTTCCAGCAGCATTATGTGGCTGAATTAAGCAGTTTCTGAGTTGAGGATGGGAGGACTTGAGGGCTGCAGTCATTGCCAAGCTTTGCAAGGCCATCTCTGGCCCCAAGTTCTACTCAGTGACAGACTAGCAACTCTTGGGAAAGACTCCTCACATCTCCTCATGACCAGGCAAACAAGTTATAAGGCATAAAAATTAAATGTGTAGTGCACACTCTTGAACATCACACAGGAGGAACTGAGTATGAAACAAATCTCCTTTCTCTTAAACACACGTGTATGTTGTTATTCTCTTTCATGTTCTAATCATGAGTAGTTGTCAGAGTATATAGAGATGGTACCTGAGCAAATTGTGTGGTAACATTGAGCAACCTTTAAAGAATATGGTTTTGATCATTAGTTATTTTTATTCCAGCTTTCTTTCCCATAAATATTTTTGTGAAAACTAAGAGAAGACATGAGATTTGACCAAAAAATGTACTAAATTCAAAATAATGCAGTTTTTTAAAGCAAATATAGGAAAGCCTTTTTGTTTTATTTTTCTTCTGAGCTTCTCCATTGTCTACATCAGGAAAACAGGAAAGCATTGCTTTCTAGCAGCTGCAAATGGTGTAATGTCCCTACATATTTCCATCACCTTAAACAATAGGTTTAGCGTGGGAATCTGAGATATGAGCCCTGAAAACATCTGTTCTGATATGGCTGCAAAATCCACTGCTTAAATCAGTGTGGTTTGTGGGGTTCGTTAACCCAAAAAGAGGACAATAATCAAAATTATCCACATATCTAATAATCATATACTTTATTCCATTTCAGATTTCCAGAACTAATGTTCACTGAAGTGCTTTTTGAAAAAAGTGATTTGTGTTTTGGTCTGTTCTTAGAGATAACATCCATCTATTTTAGGAAGAAACTCTGGCATTCCTTTCTTGAATTGTTCCTTTTATCTGTAATGGTGCAAGCGTTTCCTTTCAGTAAATTTCGTCCCCTGATCCTCTGGGATGAAACTCTTTTTTATGTATTTGGCTTAAGCTTGAATTAGGATGTATGTAAGGTCTTGTATTATATTAGGCACAATTTATAAACATCAGTAATCACTTCATGAGAACTATATGAGAATGAAAGTATTTTTAAATATGTGTACTTGAAATTTGTTCCACTAATTCTGGAATCATGGAATTTCTATGCAGGGTTTAATTTCATCCTAAGCATGACTGCTTTGCAGGTTGGGAGGAGGGCACCCTTGAATACTGCACGGGTCCTCAGAGCTCTGAGAAACTGAGACACATCTTGGGTTAGCCTCAAGAAGTGGCAGGTTTGTCTATCTTTGCTCTCTGTGTTATGCACTTATTCTAATAAACTATGAAATAAACTTGTTGTCAACTTGTTTTAAAATATTTTATAACAACTCAAAATACATGTATATTTGTACTCACGATCATTAAATATATCTGTTTTATTTTTCAAAGAATGCTAAAAGAAGGTAGCTTGACTGCCCCATGTCTGCATTTTCAGCTACTGAGGCAACACTAACCCCAGAGCACTAGGTGAGTGTAAGGCACTGCCCTCTTGCCTGCACTATCACCTAGCACTCTACCCTAGGGAACATGGACATACAGAGGGACTGGGCTGCAGTCTGACCAGTGTCCCAGCTGCTGAGGCCCAGGCCTCATTGAATACTCCCAGATTTTGCCTTTGGATCCAGCATTCACTCCTCTGTGCCTCCATCTTCACCATTTAATTCCTTACATCCTTTTAATTGCATAGGTGACACCTGGTACAGGATTAAATATGTCCGATTGGTGTGATGCATAAACACCATTTTCTAATTATCATAGGAGCATTATCACCACTTTGTTGCCAAAGCATTTTCAGCTTACTTAACTAATTGAACAGGCAGACCAGATTGTTTGTTGTTCGGCTGCATAAATCTCACTGTGACTGAAGGTTGGGACAGCAGATGGTGGTCAATTCTGAGTCCACCTGCTTTTCAGATTGTGTACTTGCAAGAACAGGACTTAGGTAGGGTAAAGTGCTCTGCTGTTAGGCTAATGGACATGACACTGAGGGTAAACACTCAGGGTTAAATAAAGCTGATCCTTTTAGCAGTCTAGTCACTAACAAAATACATTTGGAAATTATATTTTAATATGAACAACTATGGCTGGCCCACAACACACACACACACACACACACACACAACACGCATGCATGCATGCACCAAAAACATAACACACACACACAGAAGAGCACCTACAAATATAAACATATGCACTAACCCTGTACACAAACACGAACATACACAGACACACACCCATAAACACATGCACACACTATTTTAACATCCTTCTATTTTATTCTGAATAGACCAAGACCAGTATTTCTTAGGAAATGCTCATGAACAAAAAAGCCAAATTTTAAGGCTGACTCCTCTCGATGACTTTCGCTATTAGCTAACTGAAATAATTTAAATGCTAGGTAAATCTTTCAAATATGATTCATTAACAAAAATTAAATTTATGCAGACATATTGTATTGCACAATACAAAATACATTTGTAACAGATAACATGTAGATTAAAATGTAAGGCTAATGTATGTATTTTGTATATTCCATGGCTTTTAACACGAATTGAAAGAGAATGTCAAGTTCTTAACTGAGTCAAGTATATTCAGTAAGAGGAGACAGAGATAATAAACCCCAAAACCAAAAGTCTCAGTTCACCTCTGTCTGAATTGTATTTTGACATTACAGTTGCTTAAAAGGAGAAGTTTCCTCATCTTCTTTATATCTCCTAGTTCATCTTTCTCAGAAGACATGAAGGATGGGTAAATAGTGAAAAAGTGAAAAAAGAGAAAAAGAAAGTGAAAGGTCCAGGATAACTCATGAGGTCAGCAATCATTCTCTTAGAATATGACTTGACAGAATGCTCTTCACCAGGCTGGACGCACGTGCCCTCTCCTGAGACTCTATGTGCCCACAACCAGAATTTACTATAGCTGTAGCTCTGCACTGAAAGCCATTTTTTTTTTATTTTGAGATTTGTCACCATTGACTTGGATGTTATAGTTCTCCCATATTAAAAAATTGGTCCAAAGAATTCAACTGTGTGGAATTAGAGAGGAAAGGAAGGAAAGGAGGAAGGGAGGAAGGGAGGGAGGAAGAAAGGGAGGGAGGGAGAGAAGAAGAAAGGGAGGGAGGAAGAAAGAAGGTGAGTGAAAGGAACAGAGAAAAGGAAGGAAGTGGAGAGAAGAGAAGAAAGGAGGGAGGAAAAGGGGTAGGGGATGATCTAGATATGGTGAAGGATCATCATTCACACATCTCAACTTTTAGTTTGAGATAATTAAGAGTCATTTGCCCTCATTTTATCTGTAACTTCCTGTCTCACACTTACAGAACAGCAAAGCTAAATTTCTGCATGATACAACACTGTGTGTCATGCTCTTGTCACCTTTTGCTATGAAGCACACTATTTATGTCCCCCATTTCATGTTTTTGCCTGTCCACATAATTTATATCATAAAGTCTTAAGCTGGGTCCATGACTTCTACTCTGTTGAACTCCTTCTATGTTCAAATATCACAGGAAAATAATAAAATTGGTGAAGTGCGAGAAAATAATTGTGACTTTTATTTACTTTCTTTCTCTGGGGTCTTCCTTTCCCAAACAGATTATGTCCCAAACCAAATGTTTCACTTCCTTGTCAAAACCATTACCTACCTTCCGAAGCATAGTGTCTGTACATCCTAGCCCCATCCTCACAGTTAGTGTGTATGTTGGGTTCAGGTTCTGCATGTCAGTCACACCAGGCCAGTCCATCATCTTTGTCCGTGTCATCATCTCCCATGTGATGTGACTTTGTTACTTCTCTTTGTGTTTCTATCAGTTTTGCCTTCTATTTAAAGCTGCATGGTATTTGGCGGATTGTTTCCTTTACCAATAGGAAATATAACTTTTTGGACATTTTCATCTCAGATTATATTATGCATAACTATTAAAACTGATATACCTGATTAATCTGTTGCATTTGAGTAGTAACATTTTTATTTTTAATTTTTTATTTTCAGCTATTTTGTGTTCTTTGTTTTTCTCTTACAAAGAGCAATGCTGAATTTCACTGTTTTTATTTTTAATTCAATCATAAAAGTCTTTGTTTTTTAATGGGAAAAGATAACTTATTTACATTTACAGAGATTACTAATAGATGTGCAGTGGCTTGTTTTATCCATTCTTTTATAATGTATTCTTGGTGTTCTTATTCTCTTTTTCTTGTCATTTATTGGCTTGATTGAGGTTTCTTTGTTCTACTCTTGCCCTCTAACAGTTCAGAACCTTATAAGGACTATTTGTATTCTTCAAAAGCGTATCTTAATTTTTTACCTCATATACACAAACCTATGTTTTCCTACTGATGTCTAACATTCATTATTAGTGATAGTCTTCTACCTGAAAGAAAAAGACAAAAATTCAGCACTCTGTTATTTCTTTCTCTCTCTTTTTGAAATAATTTTTATATTTTTCTTTTTTTCAATTATAGGTGATATGCAATATTGTATTAGTTTCAGGTGTACAACACAGTGATTAGACTTTCATATAACTAACAAAGTAATCACCCCAATAAATCAAGTAACACCATACATAGTTATTACAATACAACTGACAACTGACTATATTCCCCACGCTGTATTCTAAGCCCCATTACTATTTTGTAACCGCCCATTTGTACCTCTTAATCCCCTCCCCCTTCACCCATATGCCCACCCCTAATCTCACAGCCATTGAAATGGTCTCTATATCTATAAACTTATTTCTGTTGTTTGTTTGTTTATGCTGTTCTCTAGATTCCACATATGACATTTGTTTTTCTCTCTGACTTACTCAGCACAACACTCTAGGTCCTCCCATGTTGTTGCAGATGGCAAGATTTCATTCCTTTTTATGGCTGAGTAATATTCCATTGTATGGAATATCACCTCTTCTTTCTTCAGATAAATACCCACAAGTAGGAAAACAGGGTCCTACTCTGTCTCTTGTTATAGTCTTTGTTTTAAAGTCTATTTTGTCTGGTATAAGTATTGCTACCCCAGCTTTTTTTTGTTTGTTTGTTTCCATTTTCATGAATCATCATTTTTCATCCCTTCAGTCTGTGTGTGTCTTTTGATGTAAAGTGAGTCTCTTGTAGGCAGTATATGTAAGGATCTTATTTTCTTACCCATTCAGCCACCCTATCTTTTTCTGTTTCTTTTTTCTTTTTATTTTTATTCCTTATTTTTATTTTTTTATTATGGTGACATTGGTTAACAAAGTCCAGTAAGTTTCAAGTGTACAATTCAACATTAAGTCATATATATTTTGCATTGTATGTTCACCACCCATAGTTAGATTTCTTTCTGTTACCACATATTTGACCCCTTTTACCCAATCTCCCCACCTTCCTCTTGAACCCTCTGGTAACCACTAGTCTATTGTCCATGTCCATGAGTCTCTGTTTGTCGTGTTTGTTGCTTTCAGGTTTATATCCCACATATAAGTGATATCATGTGGTTTTCAACTTTTCTGTCTGGCTTATTTCACTTAGCATAATTATCTCAGGGTCCATCCATGTTGTTGCAGATGGCAGTATTTCATCTCTTCTTATAGTTGAGTAATATTCCATTGTATATATGTACCACAGCTTCTTTATGCAATCATCTATTGTAGGACACTTTGCTCACTTCTGTGTCCTAGGCACTGTGAATAATGCTGCTGTGAACATCAGTGTGCAAATATCTTTAGGATATATATTTTCAAGTCTTTGGGGTAAATATCTAATAGAGGGATTGTTGGATCATATGGTAGATCAATTCTCTGTTCTTTGAGGAACCTTTGTACTGTTTTCCATAGTGGCTGTACCAATTGGCACTCCCACCAGCAGTGTATGGAGCCACCCTATCTTTTGATTGGAGCATTTACTCCATTGATCCATTAACACTTAAAGTAATTGTTGTTAGATATGTAGTTATTGCCATTTTATTCTTTATATTTATATATTTTTTTCCTTTGTCTTCTTAAAGAATTCCCTCTAACATTTCCTATAATACTGGCTTGGTGATGATGTATTTCTTTAGCTTTTTCTTGTCTGGGAAGATTTTTATCTGTCCTTTGATTCTAAATGATAGGTTTGCTGGGTAGAGCAATCTTGGTCATAGGTCCTTGCTTTTCATCATTTTGAATATTTCCTGCCAATACCTTCTGGCCTGTAAATTTTCTGTTGAGAAATCAGCTGACAGTCTTACTGGAGCTTCCTTGTAGGTAATTAATTGCTTTTATCTTGCTGCTTTTAGGATTCTCTCTTTGTCTTTAACCTTTGGTATTTTAATTATGATGTGTCTTCGTACAGACCTCTTTGCGTTCATCTTGTTTGGGACTCTCTGTGCTTCTAGAGCTTGTATGTCTATTACTTTTATCAGGTTAAGGAAGTTTTCAGTCATCATTTCTTGAAATCAGTTTTCAATTTATTGCTCTCTTCTCCTTTAGTACACCTATGATACAAATGTTGGTATGTTTGATGTTGTCCCAGAGGCCCCTTAAACTAGCCTCATTTTTTTTGGATTCTTTTTTCTTGTTGCTATTCTGATTGGGTATTTTCTGCTACCTTATCTTCTAAATTGCTGATTTGATCCTCCACTTCATCTAGTCTACTGTTAATTCCTCCTAAGGTATTCTTTATTTCAGTTATCATAGTCTTAATTTCTGACTGGTTCTTTTTATATTTTCTATCTTCACTTTCACATTTTCTCTTTGTTAAGGTTCTCAGTGAGTTCATTTAGTCTTCCCCTAAATTCTTTGAGCATCCTTATAACAAGTTTTTTAACTCTGCATCTGGTAAATTGTTTGTCTCCACTGTGTTTGGTTCTTTTCTGGAGCTTTATTCTGTTCTTTTATTTGGGACATGTCTTCCCATTTTGGTTGCCTCCTTGTGTTTGTTTCTATGTACACATGCACTCTGCCAGCACTTCTGTCTGGGAGAAAGTTGCCCCTCCATCCCTCACCCTGAAGCAAGATAACTTATTTCCTCCCTCTGTGTTCCTGGTGCCTTTTGAGCTGCTGTCCCACAGCTGGAGCTCAGAGCGAATGAATTCATCAGCAAGGAAGTCTACATGCAGGCCCTTTAAGAGGATCGTTTACAACTCCCTCAGCCCTTCGTCAGCCACAATCTCTGCTGGTTTTCACAGTCAGAAGTTGTGGGGACTTCTCTTTCTGGCACTGGAACCCTGGGCTGGGAAGGTCATTGTGAAGCCAGGACTCTTCGCTCTTCTGGGGGGAACTATGCAGCTGAGATATTTCTCCTGATTTTCAGCTGCCACACGTGGGTGCAGAACCAGCTCAATTTGTGTCTCTGCCCCTCCTACCAGTCTCAAGGTGGTCTTTTTTATGTGTCCCCAGTTGTAAGATTTCTGCTCAGCTGGACTTCGGGCAACTCCCAAGGACGGCTATTCTGTAATTATGATGTGGTTGTTAGAGGAGGTGAGCACAATGTTTATCTACTCCACCATCTTGATCTGAAGCCTCTTTCTCTCTTCATAAACTACTCAAACCCTCATTACCATCGCCCACCTTGATTGCATCTAAATTTTATGTTTCAATCGTTATAAAGTTTTACTATCATCACCTATTTAGATGTCATGAATTTTACATGATTCTCTTCTCATCTTCATCTGATTACTTTGGATTCAGTTTGCATGGGAGTGGATCTACAACTGAGGATTTTTGTTTGTTTGTGTTTGCTTTCTTTTTCTGAGAAGGCCATGGATGGTAGGTGTTTTGCATCCTTGCATAATGGGAAATGACCTTATTTCCCCAACTGAATGCTGGCTAACTCGATTATTGATTTCTGAGATGTAAACTACTGTCCCTCAGAGCTCTGCAGTTATGGTGCCTTGCTCTCGTAGTCATTGTTCATAATGAGGGGCTGGTGTCAAATGACTTATTTTCTTTCATAAGTATTTTTTTCTCTTTTCGGTAGTTCTCCTGAGTATTTTTATTATATTATTGTTCTCATCAGGGGTCCAGGTATGGTTCTTTTTCCCATCATGGTTGCATTAGATGAGTACTTTTCACCTCAGAAAGGTGCTTTATTCCTGCAGTTTTTGAACTTGAGTACTTGTCAGAGTCTCCTGGAACCCTCTGTAGGGTTTGTTTAAAGCCAGACAGCTAGGTCCCAGCCTAGAATTTCTGAGACAGCAGGTCTGGGATGGAGCCCAAGAATTTGGATTTCTGACATGTTTCTGGATGGAGATGCTGTTGCTGGTTATGGACTCCACTTGGAGAACCTCTACTTTATTCAGTTTTGGGTAGTTTTCTTGTCTTATTATTGTGAGTGTGCCCTCTTGTCCATCCTCTTGACTCTTATTCTGGAAACAGTTTTTAGGTAGTTCTAGTTTCCATGTCACCTGCCTTTCCTTCCATACTTCCCATCTTTCTATCCTCTCATAGTGTGTTGTGAAATTATACCTTCTCCCCAACCTTTCAATGACACTTGCTTGTCCTGCCTTTTCCCAAAACACCAGTCACCTTTTAACATAGTATAAATTTTGTTTCATCTATTTATAATATATATACAATATATATTAAGACATTAAAAAGTGTCAACTAGTGACAAGCTGGCCTTTCAACTTATTCAAGATAGGAAAGGTGGAGTATTAAGCAATTATAGATATTTTTAATTATATCTTATATCTAAGTGCACACACACTTGTGTACTCCTAACACACACACACACACACACACACATGCTAGCACTACTCAAAAGCTCTCTACCATCTTCAGAGAAATTGCACAACCTGAGACTCACAATGACCTGAGGGCAGGTTCTATGACTGCACCTTCAATAACCACCATGGTGGCCATCTTCTTTCTGTCTTGGTCAAAATGATGTGTTTGTGTGCAGAGGAGAATGAGGGAGTGAAGCATGCACATGTTGCCCTATAGTTATGCCCTATCATTGAAAGCTACTTATCATAGACATTGATGGAAATGTAAATGCTACAATCTCTTCAAAAGCAAGTTGGCTAATTTCTTAAATATAACCTAGCAATTCTACTCTTAGATATTGACTCAAGGGAAATGAATCCATGGCCCACACAAAGTTTTGGGCATAGATAGTCACAGGAGATTTATTTAAAGAGCCTCAAACTGGAAACAACCTAGATATTCAGGTAGGTACATGGATAAAGGTTGTGGTTTATCCATACAGTAGGATACTCCTCATCAAGGAAAATGGACTTCTAATATACCCAATGATATGAATGAATTTTCAAAGCATTATGGTGAACACAATAAGCCAGACACAGAGAGTACACCCTGTACAATTTCATTTCTATGAAATTCTAGAATAGCTAACTGTAATCATCAGTGACATAAAGGACATCAGTAGTCACGTGAGGGTGGGAATGAAAACTGAAAACAGAGGACCGTGAGGGACCTAACTGGATGGAAATATTCAGTGTCTTGATTGGGTGATGGTCATGTAGGTGTTTGCATTTATCAAAGTTGATAAAACCATATATGTAAAATAGGTACATTTTATTGTATGTAAATAATACCTCATCAAAGTTGATTATAAACTCCTACTTATCAATGTCATAAAAAAATAAAGATTAACAAGTTGTGGTCTATATTTTTGTAAAACAGGGGAATATGATTGTTTGGACTTCATTTTTTCAGAGGTAATAAAAAATGATTGACTCTATTATAGACTGAAGCTAGCCTTGGACCATATGAATTTTCTCTATTGCTGATTGTTTATCTAAATCTGCTCATTTTAATAATTGAGGGACACCCCTTTCCATGACCAATCTTCTCTCTACCTCCTTCCAAGCCAGCACAGGAATCAGTCCCCCTCATTTTACTAGCCTTCATCAAAACATTCAAATATATCATGAAGAAAAGCCTCCCCTGTCTGCTCCAAGCCCACTTTCCTTTACCCCATGCTGAGTATTAATTTTTTAAATTCACAGTGCTGGGTTTTTTCTTCTATCCTACCTTTTTCAAATCATCAAACTACATTTCCTTCCTAGAACTGGCCACAGGCAAACCCCACCCTTTGGCATAAGGCTCTGCACTTTTAAGGGATTATCTTTTGCTATGGAAACAACCTTTCATGTTATTAAAATTCATAAAACAACCCTGGAAAAGCTCTTGGGCACTGCAGATGCCAACTTTGAAGTGAAACCAGTGTCAACAACATAGTCATGGCTTTTCATTAAAAGGCTTTCTCTGTTGCACAGAGGAGACCAGATACCCCAAATGACTTCCTTGATGCTCACAGTCTGGGTTTGATGCTTAATAGTTTGTGGCTGCAACTGAATGATGCTTGTTAACTTTAGTTACATGTTGAATAGTCTTCAGAATGAGGCTTTTATCTTTTTTGACCATAAGAAAAGATGATTCATCTGGACCCTGTTATTTCAAAATTTGGAGACATATGATCTGGCATCAAGTCATGCAATAGCTTAACAAACGAGAAAACAACCAAAAAAATTGAAATGAAAGAAATGAAATGAAATGAAATAAAATAAAAAAAGTAAAATATAAAATTAAATGGTTTGTTAGGGGAAATGAGGTTCATTAGAGATTTTTAGCTGAGTTATTTAGCCTACGAAAAATTTATCTTTGGGGGCATTTATCTCTGTTTATATCTATTTGTGTAGAATAGATATGAATTATAAATGATTCTTATATGTATGCAAATGAATCAATATCTGTTCAATATTTATTCTAGGTATTTATTCTGGTTCTATTTGTTAAATAAACTTGTAATATTTGTCATTGAATGTCCCTGCATATAATAAAGCCTGATTAGTCCAATGCTTATTTTCTCACATGACAAGAGTTCAAGGATGTGACCAGTGCTGCTGCAGCCAGGCTTGACTGTCCTCCACCTTTCTGGTCCTCCATCACCAGCATGTCACGTTCATCTTCACGCTCACAACAAGGTCTCACAAGGCAGCCATTTTAATATTTATTACTTTTAAAAGTTGAAGGTTTATATACAGAGAAAGGTACCAATTTCAACTATACAACCTGGTGAGTTTTGATAAATATATACAACTCCATAACCATTGCTTTAATCAAGACACAAACATTCCTTCACTCAACAAGCTTCCTGTGCTCCCTTCCTTCAGTCAATCTCACTATGGCTTAGTTTTGCCTGCTCTAACAATTCATATTGATAGTGTCAGAGTTTATCCAGTTTCAGTCTATCATTTTGTTACTTGTTTTCTGCCTTTACAACTTACTTTTTTTTTCTTCTGATTCTCTTTTTCTGGTTTTTTTCTTTGAGAGGTTAATCAAGTATTTTTTCTTTTAATTATTATACTTTATTTTTTTAATCACTTTTAGGTTTTACAGAAGAATTGAGCTGAAAGTACAGAGTTCCCATATTTCTCCTCTCCTCCTCACCCCACAATTTCCTGTTATTAACATCTTGCTTTGGTGTTGTGCATTTGTTACAAATGATGGGCCAATATTTATTCATTATTATTAACTGAAGTGTATAGCTTCATTAGATTTTACTCTTTTTGTTATATATGTTAAGAGCTTTTACAAATGTATCTACCTTTACCTTATCATGGAGAGTAGTTTCACTGCCCTAAAAATTCCATATGCTCTACCTTTTTACTATTCCTACCTCCCAACTTCCTGAACCCCCAGCAGTCACTGATTTTTTTACTGTTTCCATAGTTCTGCCTGTTCTAAAATGTCACTTAGTTGGATTTTTACAGGGTATTGCCTTTTCAGATTGGCTTTTTTCACTTAGCAACATGCACTTAAGCTTCCTCTAAGTCTTTTCATGTCTTGATAGATCATTTCTTCTTAGTAATGAATAATATTTCATTGTCTGGATACCACTGTTTGTTTATCCATTTACCTACCGAAGGATATCTTGATTGCTTCCACGTTTTGTCAATTAGGAATAAAACTCTTATATACCTCAATGTGCAGATGTCTATTTGGACATAAGTTTTCAGCTCATTTGGGTAAATAGCAAGGAGTATAACTGCTAGATAGTATAGTAAGACCATGTTTACTTTCATCAGAAACTGCTAAAATGTCTCCCCAAGTGGCTGTACTATTCTGCACCCCCACCAGCAATGAATGAGAGTTTCTGTTGCTCTAGCATTTGGTGTTGCCAGTGTTTGGGATTTTAGCCATTCCATAGGTGTGTAGTGGCATCTCATTGTTGGCTTTAATTTATATTTTCCTCATAACATATAATGTGGAACATCTTTTAATATGCTTATTTGCCATCTTTTTTGTTTATCTTCTCTGGTGAAGTGCATGTTCAAATTTTTTGGCCATTTTTAAGGACTGTTTGATGTCTTCTTGTTGAGTTTTAAGAATTCTTTTGCATATTTTGGATACCTGTTCTTTCATCAGATATTTGTTTAGTAAATATTTTTCCCCAGCCTGTGGCTCATCTTTTCATTCTCTTACAGAAGTTTTTAAATTTTAAGTGTATCACCAGAAACTGAAGTAGCTAAATAAAGCAACAATAAGCCAGAGTGAAAGAAAGAGTGAAAGCTTTAGTCACTTACTGAGCTGGCATAAGCAAGAGTTGAAAACCAGAGAGAGCGGCAACTCCAATGCCATTTCCCCTTGGAAGTGGAGTGGTAGAGACGGTGAGCTGGATCAGTAAAGACATGGGGGTGGTATCACTGTGGAGGGAGCCCTAAACAAAGGGCTCTAGCAGTTTTATGGACCAGGAGATGGGAGAGAGAGTGAGGGGAAAGAGCTAGGAATGGACTGAGTCAGAGTGGGGAAAAGTGTCTTCAAAGCTTCCCTCCCCCTAGAAGAAGACCTCTCCAGGGGTGCCAAAGAAAGACCTCTGTCCAGGGACTCAGTAAAGAGACCTAGGAATGAAGGCTTCCAGGACTAAGAGTTCAAATATGCAAAGAGTATGCCCAATCAGGCATGATCCTGGGGTCCTCAATTGCACCTCCTTTCAGAAACCGTAGAGTACTGGTTGTACTCCAAGCATGGTGTGAGAAGAGCAGCTTCCCCCATGACACATATTAGGTGAAGTCTGTAATTTACCTGTTGTTAGGCCTGAAAAATCACACCAAGACTTGTGGCCAGGAGCTAATAAAATAGTTACCAGATTTCCAAATTTTCTTAGAAACATAAATTTACAGGCCCAAGAATTTCAGTAAACCCTAAGCGGGTAAGTACAGAGAAAACTATAACTAGGTTCTTCAGAGTCAAATTGATGAAAAACAAAAATAAGGAAAATATCTTCGTTATGTTCCAAGTACTGTGTGTTATGCTTAGTTTATAGCTGGAGAAATTGAAGCTATGTCAGCATATATCTGACTCCCTTTACTCACTTTGTCCTTTCTCCACTTCCATTTCCCTCTGGTAATCACCATTCTGTTATTTGTATCTTGAGTTTGTTTTGTTTGTTTTGTTAGCTCACTTGTGACTTTTTCTTTATATTACACCTATGAGTGAAATCATACATTTTTTGTCTTTTTCCAACTGACAATATATTTTTAAAGATATGTAAGCAATTTGTCTAATGTTGCACAGCAAACATCAAAAACGAGATCTAAACTGAAGCTGGTCTGACTCCTCAGATTATTCAAAACATGCCATTCCCCAATTGTTGATAAAAGAATCCATAAGGAGACACAATTCTTTCTGTTTATTTTGCTAGGTAAAGTGTAACCTATGTCATTCAAAGAGATGAGCTTTCTTCACCCCAAATCATAGAAAGGGAGACAGAGAAAGTTTGACCTTTTAAGAGTTTCATTTCACTCTGAGTGAAATCCATTAAGAGCTAGTTTAAGACAGAGAAGTAGACGTAAGACTGGGTGGAAAGGGTTGAGAGTGGGTGGGTATGTGTGTGTGTGTGTATGTGTGGGCATGTGTAACATGATAAAGGCTGCAAAGCAAGTCTTACAGATTCTAACGTACCAGTCAGTGGAGTTTGAAATTCATGCCAGGTACTAAATGGAATGAAATTTTGTATCCAGGCAGCTGATGAGAGCTCAGTAAGCTAACTTGTCCACCTCTGCCAGCATGGCTACCTGTATCTGGTTTACTGGGGCTTCCTATGCTGCCCTACTCTTCTTTGCACATTCTATTTCTCAGTTTTTGCATTGCCAGAACTGTCTTCCCACATCTGGAGCCCATCAGACTTTCTGTGTTCATTAGTATCCAAGGCCTCATAGCTCTTCTCATTGCTGGGAGGGTCGTAAGACTTGGAAGATTAGCTCTTGGGTAAGCAATTGATGAACACTTCAGACGATATATCTAAAAACCATAAAAAATCTTCTCCTAGACATAAATTCACACTTAATAAATATTTAATATTTACTACTGCATATGAAATATTGTAATAGGTATATAAAACATGACTGTAGCCTTCAGAGAGTCTACAAATCAGTTGAGAAGACAAAACAAATACACCAATAATAAATCAAATAAAAATAATAGAATTAATTTTTTTAAATGCTGAAGCTTAAGCTAAATTTTTTTGTAAGTATTTGAATAGGTAAGGACAAGGACAGGCTGATGTGAACAGAAGCAATTATTTACTCAGAGAGTGATATTAATTGTGAGCCCAATTTGTGCTGGTTGTTTTGCTGTAAGACTAAGCATAAGTGAATAAAATAGACTTGATGCCCACCCTCTGTGGCAGAGAGAGGGGGGATAAATTAAGAAAATAGATATATGATTACTACATATATATGTTTCTGTGTGCTTACAATACCTACACATGTGCATTTGTGCATATTTATATGATTCCAAACAATAAATAATAAAATAAATGTGTGGGGTATATGATGAAGGAAAGGGACAGGGGGGATGGAGATAAAGAGGGTAAAGAGAATGGGTGATTTGGGCATTGTGCTGAGAGGGGTGAGGAGACAGATATACAAAGTGTGAGATGGGAGAGTGTTGCAATGAGAAGAAACAGTGGGTACTGCAGCCTGAGATGGGACAGAGCTTGATTAGGAAGACAAACCAGGTGGTAGCTGAGCAGGGTGGAATGGCTAGATTGCAGAGGCGAAAGGTGGGTGGGAGGGTTTGCGGTCAACACTCAGGAATGCTCAAGAAAGAGTGAGTATGCAGTTGAGCTGGGTGGGGGGCTCATGAAGAGGAAGAGTTAAACAGCCTTTAAAGGTTACACTGGAGCTGCTTAAAAATGACATCAGAGCTGGTGTAACTCCTTAGATGAGCACGCAGAGGGGTGACAGAGCTGGGCATCAAGCTGCTGGACAGATAGGCAATGGCCTCTCACTTGGTTCTTCCCATGTCTGTCCTTTCTCTACTTCCCACCTTTGACAAGGATGAAATCACTGGTTGGAACAGAAATACTGCTGTGTGCTGTGTTTGCTATTGTAGCTGTCATGTGGATATCCACACAGTGCCTGAAGCAAATGCTATTACAAATTGAGATCACCATTCATCTTTAGGAGAACAAGATGAATCTCCCCAAATTAGGGGAAAATACATAATGGAAAGAGCATATACTTCTCTAGCAATGTCATTTTTCTAATATTTTATATTGTTATAAAAATTTTCATTGAAACTTTTGTCATAAAAATTTTCAAGCATATAGTAAGCACCTATATACCCACCATCTGGACCCCACTGCTAATATTTCATTGTAATTGCTTTATCACCCATCTACCCATTCATCAACACACCTTGTTTTTGGATGCATTTCAAAATAAGTTAGAGAGATTAGTATACGTCCTCCTAAACTCTTCAGCTCATGCCATTAATGAGAGTTCAATATTTGTCTATGGTTGTATTTTTCTTTTGAGGTAATGTTTGCATACACTCAAATGTACACATTTTAAGTGGTATCACTCTGTGAATTTTGACAAATGCGGTCACCTGTGTAACTCAAAAACAGACCAAGATAAGGGATATGACTATCACCCTAAAAAGTCCTCTCATCTCCTTTCTTAGTCAATATTGACACCTCCCTCACATCCTAGGCTCTCACTAGAGATAATGGCTGTTGCATTTTTTCCTCCACCATGGATTAGTTTAACCTGTTTTAAAACTTCACATAAATGGAATCAGACAGAACCTATTCTCATGTTAAGCTGCTTTCACTCAGGGCAAAGTTTCTGAGATTCATCCTCTTCATTGGTGAATAGAATTCTTTTGTATGAGTTCACCACAATTTGTGTATCCATTTAGCTTCTGGGAACACTTAATTATTGATTTGGGGTTATAATGAATAAAGTAGCTATGTCTTCATGTCTACCAGAAGCAACATTTCACAAGAACGTCTCAAGGAAGCATATCTCAGAGGCAAACATAGGCTCCACAAAAGACTGTAAAACATGTAAATTACGTTTCTTCTGTTTTATTGTCTTTTGCTTAAGTTATTCAGGAATACACATGCAGTGATGTGTTGGATGTCAGAGTTACAAAGAGTTGCCATCGAATCCTGGCTTTACCACTGCCCCAAGATGTTGGCCAGTCTATTTAACTTCTCCAAAAGTTTGTTCCATCATCTGTAAAATGGGGATAATAGAAGTAATTTCAATACTTGTTTATGGGGATTCAATGAGATGGTCTATGTAACATATGTAATATGGAACCTAGTGCAGGGCAAATGGTCACAAAATTGAATAAATAAATAAGAAGAGCTATACAGGAATTGTCCAGTAAATATTAGCCAAAAAATGTTTAAGTGCTTGTAAAACAGAAGCTCCAGGCATGGAACTTGCACCTGGGTTTGGATATTCTGGAAAAACCACCCAGAGGACCTAAGGGGCGAGAAATGCTGTTTGTTACTCACGAGGCAGGGAAGCTTCAGCAGCTGCTGGTCATAGCTGCGGGAAGAGGCTGCTGCTGACTGAGCGTAAGCAGAGGTTTTTTTTTTTTTTTTCCCTTTCTTTTTGTTTTTTAATGTTCACAAGCAGAGGGAGAAGTTACCTTATTGAGGGAGCAGCCGCCTTCTCAGACAGATGGAGAGCAAGATGTGCTGCTTGGTTACGGGAGCAGATAATGTCCATGCGTGCAGCAGAAAATGTCCTTGGGAGTAGACACTGCTGGAAGCCCTTTGTGTACTGCTCGCCAGGCAGCTATCAGTCTTCTGAGTACTTGGAGGGGCAATGTCCTGAGTTAACCCCGCCAATGTAGACCTTGCCAAATAAAAATGTGAAGAACAATGAGTCTCAAGGCCACTGCTGACATCGAGCTTTATGTATACTTTCCATCTTATCAGAAAATTCAGACCTCAGGTGTCCATACTGTTGATAGGAGACTTTGAGGCAAACTAAAAACCTGTACCAGCAGACACTGCACCCCACTTTTAAAAGAATGGCAATGCATTTTCTTTTAAAGGATGTAAAATATGGATGGTAAAATCTAGAAAACATGTTTTCTTTTAATAACTTTGTTGATGCTGACACTTTTAGTACCAGGTACCCTGCTGAGTGATGCTTCTGATAACAGAAATTTTCTTTTCCTTCCATTATATTGCTGAAGTAAAAAAAAAAATCTCTTCATAAATAAAGGATTGGTATTCTTTGTGTTACTTTCCTGCTTTTGATCATTTCTTTTCACCATAAATATTGTTTAGATTGACAACACTGTTCTGCACTCACTCTAAAGGAGAGACTTGACAGCAGCCTTTTGTTTTCTGGTTCAGGTTTTCGTAGGGTCTGTGTGCTTTTGTGGATGATAATGTTTCCATCTTTTCAAGAGTTGTTTGGGTAGAAGAGGTGGCTCTCTTATAAGTAAAATTAATTGCTAGGGGCAGGAACTGAATGTGACCAGTAAAGAATGCCTTGGTTATTGTGGAGAACACAAACAGCTAAGGTCAGACCACCCATGCTGATGTGTTTGAGGAGTTAGGCAGTCAAGCTTTTGAACTCAAATCTACCTCTGGTTTCTAAAGGAAGCACAGGACAAATCAAGTCTGTGAAGGGAACAGTCCATACAAGGTTTTCATCTCCATTCCCCCATTCTTCTACCTCAAATTTTATTATAAATAAATTAGTTTCTTCAAACTCAAGTTTGGGAGCCTTGACAATCAACTCAAGAGATTCCAAGTTTTTATAGTTTTTCTTGCCAAATCCAGGTAAGTTTTATTTAGATGACAGAGAACAGATGGACGGATGTGGATTTCAGAGGCTGCAGTGAGTGAGGTACCAGAATAACACCTGGCCAAAAAATTCTCTTTGACGAAGATAGTTTATTGCATCATTCATGTCATCTACCCCAGGAATCAGTGGACAGTCCTGTAGTTTTAAGTGTAAGATTTAAGGAATTAACAAATGAAATTCAGAAATGAGTTTTTTAAAATTGAATTTTCAAGTGAAAACAGTTAAGTTCAGTTCAGAAAAAAAAGGTGGATGTTTTAAATTCATGTCACTTATAAGCCATTGAAGATTTCATAAAATGCAATCCAAATACTGTATTTGCCCATGTTCTGCACCAGAAACATTAGGGCAATTACGTTATTTGGGCAAAAGGACTGTTTGCCTTAATTTTATTGTTGCTCCTTTATTGTTCTTTGGTTCTTGAGCCTTAGTCTGGTGGACCCAGTGAATCTCATGGTCCATTAAAAGATGGAAAAGGGAGGCAGAAGAGTCAGAGAAAGAGCTGTGACAACCAAAGCAGAAGAAAGTGAGACAGATTGGTAGATGCTGTGCTGTTGGCTTTGAAGTTGGACGAATGGCCACATCCAAGAAATTCAGGAGACCTCTAGTACCTGGAAAAGGTAAGGAAGTGTACACACCTCTAAATCCCCCAGAAAGAACACAGCCTCACTGACACCTCAATTTTGGACTTCATTATCATGACGCCTTCTGCACCTTCTGCCTTTGTGGCAAAATTCTACACATTCCACTTGGCTTAAAAGAGTACTTCCACTATCTCATCAGAATAAGGTTTGGGAGAACTGTGCTTTTGCAGGCAGTAACCGTTGTCACAGGTCCATAGACGTATTTGCAGAGCCAGGACTTAAAGTGGAAGACCCAGGAAAAAGAAGAGTAAGGGCGGTTTGGATGTGATCAGAGCTTGGATGCCACTTTATTCATATCTCACATTCCGTGAACCAGCAGTTCTCATGCTTTTGCATCAGAATCTCCAGGAGTGCTCACTCAAACTCAGGGGGTTGGGCTCAACCACTGGAGTTTCTAATCCAGGAGGTCTGGGCTAGGCCTGGGAATCTACTTTTTCTGACATGTCCCAGGTGGTGAAAGAAGTTTACAGAGAGAAGACATAATGTTAATTCTGATGGTCTTGGGAGTGTCTTTCCACACGAGAGGATCATTTAGAGTCTAGTGGCAGGCAAGGGAAGGGGCAAGTTTCTCTGTGGAATGTTGTCAGTGAGGCCACTCGGTTGCCCTACTGGCTTCTTTCTCAGGCACAGCCATGTTAGCACACCAAACAGTCCAAATTTTGACAAAGACCGATCTGATTCAGAAGGTGGGAGGTGGAGTCAGAGATTCTGCATTCTAACAAGCTTCCAGGTGACAATATTGTTTTGGGGGCTGCAAGTAGATAGGGCAATATTGCAGGGGTTCGTAGTTGGCAGATTTCCTACTCTTCCTCAGCCTGGGTCACAGCAGGGCCACCTTGTTTCCAGCCCTACTTGCCTCCTCCTCTGCCAGAACAGAAGTTCATGAATATTTTGGGGCAGGGTATTCACAATTTGTCACTTCTACTGAGCCTGAGGGACTGATCAATTTGAATGACATTTTCAATTCCAGAAATGGAAACAGCAGCAGAAACTTTCTGGGAAACAGAAAGCCAATTATTTTTTTCAATCGTTATTTCCCCCCAATTCAGAGACTGCTTAATTCCCAATGAAATACAGTTTTTAGATTGCAAGATAAAATATGAAAATGATCCCTAAACTGAAGACCACAGGAAAACAGTAGGAAGAGCACACGCTGTGAGAAAATACAGTGGTGAAGTGTTTGTGGCATATTTCAAATTCTGAATTTACTTATTATCAGCTATGTGCATTTATCCTGCTTTCAGTAGAACCGGATGGAGTTTTAACTTTGTACTGTGGATAACGATGGCAGAATTCTCCCCTGAACCTGTTGGCTCCAAGGTTCTCCAGTGGCCAGAGTCATTAGAAAGTTCCACGAAGTAAGAAGTTCCCCTACTGCCTGTGGCATATGAGATAAGTAGTGTCCCATAGACGCTCTTTCCAGGAGGGCCCTTAAAGGACTCTGGAAGGCTGGGTCTTATTAAATGTTCCGAAAAGTCCCAAAGATTTGGGTGTGGACTGAAGGCATCCCCCTCCCTTGGTGGGTGTGCTGGCTCTGGATGTAGGTGAGTGGGGTCTGAAGCTTCTCCAGCAGGGAGCCGCTCCCTTCCCTCTTCCCACATAGCTTGCTGAAGCCTCTGGCACCCACAGGCCTGTGGGTGAAAGTGGCATTTTTGAATGATGTACTCAACTGTTGGCAACTCCTCACCTCAGATTAAAACTCCCTCCCTATAGCTGTCCTCTGTGACTCCTTCACTCCCCAGATTGCCCACTTGCCCATGCTCAAAGGTGTTCCAGTCAGTTCACCCAGAGCTGTCAAATTATCTCAAAGGCCTGTTCTCAGTCATCAAAGGTCTGCAGCAGTTAGTCTGCACCCCTGATGAAGCCAGGTATTAATGAAAATACGCCCTCTACCTGTTCCGGCACAAGAATTGCTGAAAGAGCTCAGGTCAATATTGTTCAGTAACGACCTGGCTAGATAATGGAGGTCTCTACTGCACAGCCTGGTTGAATATATGTGATAAAAATCTGTTCATTTATGAAATTTGATTTTGGGGAAACACGTGCACTGAGCTTGAGGGGCAGAAACACAAACCTTCCCGAAATCCACAAGAGCTGCTTTCTTGTGAGGTTAAGACACTTTTTGTTCTTCAAAAGCAGTGAGCTAAAAAGGACTCAAAATAGGTTCTACATGGTTCAAAAATTAGATTGTGTATTATTAACCAAATTACTTTTAAACCCACTTAGCTTTCAATTGGCGAAAAATAATTTTTGCCTTCTTTATAACTAATTGGAGGCCTTTAGTTATGAAATACATAACTGTTGTAGAAAGGATGGGAAATATAGAGGAAAGTAGAAATCGTTTGTTACGTTTCAACCCAGAAATAATTTTATATTCAGACTGTGCATTATATATAGTTATTTTCTGAACAGGTAAATCTATTTCTATAGCTTTCTAGAAAATTGATTCATCAATTTAATATTAAATAATGTTAACAAAATGTTCGGGTTTCTAATTTTCAAAAAAGATTATGTATAATTAGTTTTATGGTAGATAAGTGTTTTCATTGTTGACTTTCTTACATTTAAACATTTGAAGTATCTATTAAAAAATATTTTTTAAATAACATTAAAAACATAATTCTCCTATTGTTTCCATAGCTAAATGTTATATTCTCTACACATGCTTCACTTTTAAGCCTCTCGTCCTGCACGCAGTTGAGCCAAGAACTTATCCCACAGGAAATGTGAAGATTTTCTTCCAGGAAATAGCATTTCTTTCAAAAATACATTGTGTTTTTGATAAACATATAATCTACTGTAAAGAAATATTATGCAAAAAATAAAGTGAGAGTCATAAATACATAAATACACCTTGATAAAACATAGTTCTAGAGGCTTCTATTTGACTAAATGTGATAGTTCTGAAATACTGCTTATATTCATCACCACTTCAAAATTATGGTATTTAAGTGACATACCACCAGATCTTATTTAAAATATCCATGAAAAAGCATTTATGGATATTTGATCCATAACAAGCTTTTAACATCATTTATTTCCCTCTTTTTGATATTTTTATAACTGCATCTCAATATGGTTTATTCTCTTTGTAATTCTATGCATTTTAACTTATGCATGTATTTAAAATATTATCCTAAGAAGGGGTCCATGGGCTTCTTCACTCCACCTTCAGCAGGGTTTGTGGCACAAATGCCTACTCACTTCTTACTCACCACCTATGGCATAAACAGAGATTGCCACATCTAGAAAGGGACACTGTCCCGTAGGCTGAGCCTCTGGGGTTGCCTTACTACTTTCCTCTGTGCTCCTCTTTTATCAGAAAACACCTTTTGATAAAAGGGGATACATCAGAACACCTGAGTGAGAACATGAAGGTGACAGCCCAGGGATGTACAAGCCCAGGGATCTAGTGTTAGTGTGGGCAACACTGGACTACCAACTGTAAGCAAATCACTGGTCATCTGCGAGTCACCTTTGGCTTATGAGAAGATCCACTGAGATGACAGATGCAAAACTCTGTTTAAAGACGAGAAGTTACTGGTATCTTTTGCTGCCTTGTATGATAAAACCGCCAGCGGTGGCGAATGGAGGACTCAGAGGTACATTTGGTGGCCCCCAAACTTGAATAAATAGGGGCAACATAATTTCTTCTTTTCTTATTAGCTTAATTGAGATACAATCCACATAATCTACAATTCACTCATTTAAAATGGACAACTCAAAGACTTTTAGTATATTTACAGACTTGTGCAACCATCATTGCAATCAATTTTAGAACATTTCATCACCCCAAAAGAAACCCATACCCATTGGCAGTCATGTCCCAGTCCTCCACACTCCCAATCTCTAGGCAATCTATTTTCTGTCTCTTTAGATTTGTCTAATCTGAATATTTACTGGAAATGGGATCATGCAGTATGTGGTCTTCTGTTACCAGCTTCTTTCATTTGTCTTCAAGGTTTTACCCATGTTGTGGCATAAAAGTACTTCATGTCTTTTCATTGCCAAATAATATTTTGTTGTATGGATGGATATATCACATTTATTTACACATTCAACAGGTGATGGACATCTGGGTTCATTCCACTATTTGGCTATTAAGAATAGTGCTGTTATGTGCATTTGTGTATAGGTTTTTCTGTGGACATATGTTTTAATTTCTCTTGGTTATATACCTGGGAATAGAATTATTGGATCATATGGTAACTATAAGTTTAAAATTCTAAGAGATTGCCAATCTGCTTTCCAAAGTGGCTGTATCATTATATATCTCCACCTGCAGTATATGAGAGTTCCAATTTCTTCACATCCTGTTAATACTTGTTATTATCTGTCCTTCTGATTTTAGCCATTCTAGTGGGAGCGAAATGAGATTTCACTGTGGTTTTAATTTGCATATCCCTGATGACTAATTCTGTTGAGCATTTTTTCTTGTGCCTATTGGCATTTATTTATTTATCTTCTTTAGAGAAATGTCCTCTCAGATCCTTTATCTGTATTTTAATTGGGTTAATTGTCTTTTTATTATTGAGTTATAATAGTTTTTTATATTTTCTGGAGTTTATTATCATGTGCATGATTTACAAATATTATCTCCCATTCTCCCATTCTGTGGGTTGTCTTTTCACCTTTAAGCACAAAATATTTTAATTTCAATAATGCCAATTTATCTGTTTTGTTGTTGTTGTCGTTGCTTGTGCTTTTGGTGTCATATCTGAGAAATCATTGACTAATCCAAGACCATGAAGATTTACATCCAAGTTTTCTTCTAAGATGTTTTTTGGTTTTAGCTCTTACATTTAGACCTTTTATCCATTTTGAGTTAATTTTTGTACATGAGAGGAAGTAGGAGTCCAAACCTACTATCTTATGTTAACATCTACTTACCACGAAACCATTTGCTGAAGAAGCTATTCTTTCTCCCATTTAATTGTCATGACACCCTTGTGAAAATTAATTGACAGTATATCTGCCTCAATTCTATACCATTGATTTATGTTGGTAGGAATTACATTGAATCTGTAGATCAAATCTGGGAGTATTGCCACTTTAACTGTATTAAGTCTTCCAACCATAAACATAGGATGTCTTTTCAGTATTAAGGTCTTTTAAAATTTCTTCCAACATTGTTTTGTACTTGTGAGAGTAAACATTTTGTTAAATTTATTCTTAAATATTTTATTCTTTTTGATGCTACTGTAAATAGAATTTTTTTCTTAATTTCATTTTCAGTTTGTACATTGTTACTATATAAAATACAATTAATTTTTGTATATTGATTTTGTGCCCTGCAACTGTTGAACTTGTTTATTAGTTCTTATAGTTTTTAATAATTTCCTTAGGATTTTCTATACACAAATAAGATAATGTCATTAATAAATAAAGATCATTTTATTTCTTCCTTTCTAAGCTGGATGCCTTTTATTTGATTCCCATGCTTACTTGACAGCTCTGGCTAGAATGTCCAGTACATTGTTAAGTACAAGTGGCAAGAGTAGACATCTTTGTCTTGTTTCTAATCTCAGGGGAAAAGCAATCAGTCTTTCACCATTCAGTATAATATCAGCTGTGGGTTTTTAGCAAATGCAATATATATATATTTTACAAAGACTGGGTCAATGAAGGATTGTCAATTTTTACCTTGCTTCATGAAGATAGCCAGGATGAGACCCAAAATTTAGTAAAATATTTGTTCTGCTATACTGACCTGCTGTTGTTTATCGAATAACATTTGCTCACCAGGCATTTATTTTTCCATTCTTGGATTAATATATTGCTGCATAGCTGTAGATTAAATTTTTATGTCTCAATTTTAGTATTGTTATGGCTTATAAATATAATATTTTTATCTTTTTAAATTTATTTCTTCTTGATAGCTAAATTATTATCATTAACATCAAGATTAAAATAATATTGGTGTATTTATTAGTCAAAGACTAATAATGGTTATATAATTTTAACACTCCTCTTAATGTTTCATTTATAGATTCTTGATTGCAGTTTTGTCAACCATTAACTTGAAAACAATAATTGTTGTAAACAGTATTCTTTGAATTCAAGAAGGGGACACTCATGTGCCCCTACCAATAGCTTCCTTGAGGTGACGTTACCTGGCTCTGTATTTACACCATCACCATCCAATAGAAATGTCTGTTATGATCCAATGTTCTCTCTCTGTACTATTCAATTTAGTAGGCATTAGTCTATTGAACACTTGACATGTGGCTCTGAGACAGAGGAACTGATTTTTAACATTAATTTTAATAAGTCTCAGTTAGAATAACCATAGGTGATTAATGGACAGTGTTCGTAGTTTCCATCCCCCTCATCCTTAAATATTAGTAACAGCAACTTCCATTCAGGGGGCTGAAAACTTTTTATCACTAGCAACAATTGGTAGTCAGTCATATATTTCAACAGCCTCAATATTCGTAGCACCAAGGATTGTGCATTTGACAAGTGGGTTCTCTCTTCCTCCATGGGAGAGGCATGTGTTCTGAACCAGCATGTGTTTTAGTGCAGAATATAGTGGCCCACATGCCTGAGAGAGAAACTGAGTGAGAAAGGTGGTCTGCTTCAAGGGACGTAGGTGTTAACAAATTTAAGAACAAGAGCTCAAGTTGGAACTAGAAAATGGGTTTTATCTTTACAACTCTTAAGAGAAAGGCTGCCTGCACACTTGAGAAAGCTCTTTGACTAAGATGTGTCTGAGGCCAATACAGTACCCTCAATTCTCCTTCTGCATCTAGATCCTCTTCATCTCTGTTTTCACTGCACTCACACATGTTTGCCTTCAGGACAAATGGTCATAGTTGGTCCAGCTTCCTCTACGGACAACAAAGTGAAACTCCCAACTGAAAGCCAGACTTCCCAGCCAGATTTGAGTGACCCCAGGAGCCCTTCATAAAGTTTTTCACCAGTAGTAATAACTATTGATTAAACATTTGTTGTGTTTCAAGAAAAGCAATAGTCTGTGTGTGTATATTTTTTAATTTCCACAAGAAGTCTGTAAATTAGATATTATATCTCCAGTTTTGGGGGAAGAAAACCAGAGTAACTTAGCCAAGTTTTAACAATAGATAAATGGCAAAATCGAGGCTCAGATACACCACATTCTAGTTCTTTCATCCTAAAGCGGGCTGCAGAATTTTAATTTCCCCACTTAGTAGTCACGTGACCTTGAGAAGTCATTTATGCTCTCTGAATTTCAGATTCCACATCTGGAAATGAAGAATTAACAATGGATGCCTCCAGGGCAGATGGGGAGGGAGCTTCCTGCGGCCCAGGGTTGCTTACCTGGCTGTCTTAAATTCTTTCCCTGTTCCTCCTGGGTCCTTCAATTTCTTTTCATTCTTTATATTTTTCACAGTTGGTTACTGTTATTATTGGTAAAAAATGCTCAGCTGACCTAAATTTCATCCAACAGACATTTAGTGAGTCTCCACTAAGGACAGGAACTGTGCTGGGTGTTGAACATAATCAGTGGCTGAATCAATTTCTAGGGACCCGAGGGTATCTTTTTTTTCAGCTAAAATTTGTTGAGAGTTTACTATGGCTCAACTGTTCTAAATGCTTTATATGTATAACTTATTTAATCCTCAGAAATACACTTTGAAGGAGTAACTGTTATGACTCTCATCACACAGTTGAGGGAATGGAGGCATAGAAAGGCCAGGATACTTGCCAAATATGACACAACTTATAAATGATGGAGCAGGGACTCAAATCTGGTCAAGTTGGCTCCAAATCCCACACTCCTACCTCTAAGGCTTTGAGGTCCTCCATCTTGTGTTTGAAAGTTAACATGAGAAAGACACACTGGAGGGAGCCACAACGAAACATCTACAACAGGCACTCAAATAACTTCAGAGCACCTTTCTGTGCACTCAACATGCTGTTGGCTGAATGGGGATACAACGACATGTAAGAACAATGCTCCACTCCCAGGAAAACTAGATTGTGAGTCTAGCAAAGAACATTTACTTATGTGATGAGTTACAAAGCAGGGAAAATGTGGTAAGTGCTAAAATGCTAATAGTAAGTCCTATGAACTTTACAGAGAGATCAGTTAGGTTACAGGTTTGGTTACAGGTTTGGTTACTGAGAAACGGTTGCTGATAGGGCAGAATGCCACCTGTGTCTCAAAAGAAAGGTCAGATTTCAGTAGATGGAGATGAGGCAAAGACAAGAATATTTTGGCAAAAGAGAAGGCAGGAGTTTAGAACGAAGGTGAGACAGGATGAGGCATTTTTTCCACAGTCAGTAGAAGGCCCTCTTATGGGACCTTCAGCATCCTGGGGACCAGTGGGATATCGGGCTTTAAAACCAGTGTGGGGGGAAGGATACTAGGTTCAATCCCCAGCACAGACCATTAAGTTCAAATTTTTTTTTTCCTGGCCACAGAGTAGAGGCAGAGTGAGTGAGCATCTTCAGAGTGCAGAGGGAGCAGAAGCAGTTGGGTTTTCCTCAGAGGGTGGCTCTGAGGAATATGAAGATCTTGGTGCTGTCAGCAGGGGTGAAGAGCCAGAAAGAAAATGAAGCCAGGAAATGGGCTGTCTTATAGTGATGTAAGAGGAAGGACAAGACAGAGAAACAGATGAGTCTGAGCAGATAAATAATTTCAAATGGAGTGGCTCAAATATTGACACAGAGAGAAATAATGGTTTGAGGGTCCTTTCTGGGCACCCCAACCCCAGTCTGCTTTTGATATCAATATCATTACAAGAGGAAAGGGTTTGATTTGACAAAGGTTTGGATGTAAAGAGATAGCAAGACCATGGGCATAACACTGATAAGCGGCCATCCTTGTGAGGGTTCTGATGACTCCCCCTCACTGGGCAGGAGAAGAAGAGTGGCCACCGTCAGGCAGGTAGTAGGAGAAAAAAGGCAGAAACAGGTGTCTCGGAAATCATGGGAGGAAGAAAATTGAGAATAGAGAGGGCTCAAGAGTGCAAACAGCACGGAGTTGTCTCAAAAGATGAAGATGGAAAACAAGTTATTAGCTTCAGTATTTAGGAGATGATTGGTGTTCTTAAGTGGCTATTCTAATAACACAGGCCTGGGCTGGTGAACCCTGACAAGGGTGGCAGGCTCAGGGGCTGGCCAAGGAGAGGGAGTGGCCTACCTTGAGGAGGAGGTGTAGAGAAAATGAGGATAGTTTATAGCCTGCAAAAAAAGCCTCTAAGCAATGACAGGAAAGGGAAAAGGGTCTGCAGAGGGCAAGCCCCAGAAGGCAGGGGTGATGTTCGCTGAGGGCTGGGGGTAAAGTCTGTGGGATGGGAAAGGCCAAATAGATGTGTTCATGTACCCTTCTGCAGGGTAACCCGCCCATAGTCAATGCTCTACTTCATTTAATCGTGCCCTGGTTTCTTTCTATATGCAAACGTCCAACACTCCTTGTATCAAGTCGGCTCACGTCTCACAGGCATCATCAAGTTCCCATGTGGACTTAGTTTCTAGAGCTATTCTCAGACTTCCAACCTTTTTTATTCTCTTTCAAGAATCAGTAATGGGTTCAATTAGACCTGAATGGGATGCCCTACCAAAGATGGTTGTGGTGAATCAGCTAGCACTCATCCAAGAAGTCAACCAGCCTGGTGTGGTTCAAGACTAGATGCTTGAATGTTTTTCAGTTCCTTTTAGGGCTGGCAGGCTCAGGAGGGCACCACCCTTTGTTTAATGCTTTGCTGTCACAGTCTTGAAATTCTTAGTAAAATTGGAAACAGGGTATAGCTGGTCCTGTTCCCTCACTTACCCAGGCAATGTCCCCCACTTTCTGAGTTCTTTCAGTAGTGTCCCAGCAGGGTTCCAGTCTGCATCTGCTGGCCTTGCCCCAGGGCCAGGTGCACCCTAGGTAGCCTGGTGTGGGTAGACTGTGTACAACCGAGTCATGACCCCTGACTCAGCTCAGGCAGCCAGTGGGATGTCAAGCCAGCACCTGCCCTGCTCCCACTGGAGACAGGATGACTCTCCAATCTGCTGCTCTTCTTTTCCTCTTCCCATTGGAGCAATCATGTGATTCTGGGGAACTTCAGACCTTAGTCTCCATGACTTGCTCCTCCTGTTTCTTTGTGGGAGCTGGGACAGCTTTCCCAGGACCTGGCAGCGCTCATCAGGACATTCTGGGGGACTCTGTGGACCCCAGCTCTCAGCTTGAGGCATCAGGGAGTATAGGGAGGGACCATTGTACCTCCCCTTTTACTTTCGGAGTGCCCACACCAGGACACCCTGGGTTACTGCAGGTCAGTACAGTCCAGCTGACAGGTGCTTGGCTTCCTCTCCTGAAGATACCACACTCTCCTGCTCTTACAAAGTCCGGTTCTCCAGGACCACGGAGGCAAGATCTCTGGGTAAGTTGTGGAATCCGCGGGGCTTCCCAGAGTCTATTTTCCTGCCCCAGAGTGAGGCCTCTGCTTTCCCCACACCCTCTACCCTTTTAGCCAAAGTTTGGAGATCTCCAACTTCTTTGGCTTTGTTTAGAGCACAACAGCGTCACCTACTGGTGCTTGGTTGTGAGTGACCGTAGCGGAGAGGTGGTTATGTTTTGTACCCACCTCTCTGCATTCTCTGTAAGTGAATACACGGAAAAGGTCGAGAAAGTGACATATTCCCATCTCCTCCCAGCTATCCCCACCCTGTCAGTCCATAGGGCCGCTCCTCTTCAATGCCCTTTGCCACACAAGTGACATTTACACGCACCTCTGAATCAGTCTGATATTTCGGCCAAAAGGAAAACTCCTTAACAGGCTCGAAAGAAACCCGCTTGGAACCCACAGGGCCTACCCGAGAAGGCTCCCTGAGCGCCTCTTTGAGTATGAAATGGACTGTCCTTCTGTGAGGGTGAACGAAAACCAAACAAAGTGGCTAACGCGCTCCTCAACACTCCCGTCCCTTTAGGGCTCGGGAGTAATTTGCCTGCCAAGACTTCCGCAGGGTGACAGGACATTGGAGCTATGAGAATATCCCCGAGACTTTCCCACACGAGGAGATGAGGTCCGGCCTTGGCTGCTAATGCTCAGGGACCTGTCCCTAGTGGGAGATGGAGCGCCGGCTTCCGGGTGTTAGGCCAGCCCTCTCCCTTTCATCCATAGTCGTCCCAGCATCACCCTCTGTCTTCTGGAACCCAACGCACCAGCTTCCAGAGCTAAGTGCCCTGGCTCTGGGCGGGGTTCAGCGTTCTTCTCTTTGTTTCTCTGTCTCTCTGTCTCTGTCTCTCTCTGTCTCTCTGTCTCTGTCTCTCTCTGTCTCTCTGTCTCTGTCTCTCTCTGTCTCTCTGTCTCTCTGCCTCTGTCTCTGTTTCTGTCTCTGTCTCTGTCTCTCTCTCTCTCTCCCCTCCCTCTCTCTCTCCTTGCGATCTTGTCCTTGGGGAAGCCCACGCCCTAGGCAGTGACTCCCAGAGCCCTCCTCTTGGCGGGCACCTCTTCTCAGAGACCAGTTGATCCTGGGCACTACTCCCTTCACCCTTTATTCAAAGCTCTCCTCAACCTGTCTCCTCTTCCCAGAGTTCTGTAATCCAGGCTGTCCTTGAAATCGGTTTGTACAATAAATTTATGAAGAAAAAGAAAGAGGACCGAGAGATTAGAAGAGGCTGCGGATTAAGCCGCTTTTAGGTGTGCGAGCCGGGGCACGCGTGTAGAGGAGGCGGGACCGTTGCCTTGCTGACCAAAGTGCTATCCTGTGGAGCGGAAGCAGGACAGCCCCGCCCGGGAACCCAAGCTGGGTTTACTCATCCGCGAGAGGTGATCCCGGGCGCGAGGGCGGGCACAAGGCGTTGGAGAACCCAGTAATCCGAGAATGCAGCATCAGCCCTTCCCACCAGGCACTTCCTTCCTTTTCCCGAACGCCCAGGGAGGGAGGGTTGCATACTTATAAACTCGGGCCCTGGCCCGCCGACATGTCACAGGCTGCCTCGCCGGGGCTACGTGCCTCTGCTCTGGGACAGGCGCGATCCACTGTAGACGCCGGCGTCCTGCCCCTCTCAGCCCCCGCCGGGCTTCGGCCCCGTTGCGGCGCCTGCGCTCTCCCCGGCGCCTGCACGCGGGGTGCCGGGACAGCATGCTCCAGGTCCTCCTCTTCAGCGTGATGGCCCCCGCCACCCTGGGGCTCCCGGCGCCCTCAGAGCCGCAGCCCCACGGTAGCCAGTGCGTTGAGCACGACTGCTTCGCGCTCTTCCCGCGCCCGGCGACCTTCCTTGCCGCCAGCCAGGCCTGTGAGCGCCTGCAAGGCCACTTGATGACTGTGCGCTCCTCAGTGGCGGCTGATGTTATCTCCCTGTTACTGAGGGATGACGGCGGCGACGGCTCGCGCCTGTGGATCGGCCTGCAGCTCCCGCCTGGCTGTGGCGACCCGAGGCACTTCGGTCCCTTGCGCGGCTTCCAATGGGTTACGGGCGACAACCGCACCAGCTACAGTGGATGGGCGCGGCTTCACGAGGACCCGGCGCCTCTCTGTGGTCCTCTATGCGTCGCCGTCTCGGCGGCTGGAGCCCCGGCGTCCGGCGAGCCGGTCTGGGAGGAGCAGCGGTGCGCCACGGAGGCCGACGGCTTCCTCTGCGAGTTTCACTTCGCGGCTTCCTGCAGGCCTCTGGCTGTGGAGTCCAGCGCCCCGGCAGCCGCCAGCGTCTCGGTCGCCTACAGTACCCCCTTCGCCGCCCGCGGCTCGGACTTCCAGGCGCTCCCGGTGGGTAGCTCCGCCGCGGTGGAGCCCTTCAGAGTGGAGCTGGTGTGCGAGGAGAGGCCGGGAGAGGCCGAGGCGCGCTGGTCCCGGGAGGTGCCCGGCGCCTGGGACTGCAGCGTGGAGAACGGTGGCTGCCAGCACACGTGCAACCGGAGCGCCGGGGCGTCGCGCTGCCTCTGTCCTGCCGACTCCGCCCTGATGGCCGATGGACGCTCCTGTGCCGTGCTTGGGGAACACTCGTGCCACGAACTCTGCGAGCACTTCTGCTTCCAAGATCCAGACGTGCCCAGCGTCTACTCGTGCATGTGCGCGACCGGCTATCAGCTGGCTGCTGACCAGCACCGGTGCGAAGACGTGGACGACTGTATGCAGGTGCCCAGTCTGTGCCCACAGCTCTGTGTCAACACGGAGGGCGGCTTCCACTGCCAGTGTCACCCTGGTTACGACCTGGTGGGCGGTGAGTGCTTGGAGTCCGTGGACCCGTGCACTGGGACTAACTGCGAGTACCAGTGCCAGCCCGTGGGTCAAACTGGCTACCAATGCGTCTGTGCCGAGGGCTTCGTGCCCAACCCCCACGACCCGCATAGGTGCCAGATGTTCTGCAACGAGACTTCATGCCCGGCGGACTGCGATCCCCACAACCCAGATACCTGCCAGTGCCCCGAGGGCTACATCCTGGACGAAGGCTTCATGTGCACCGATATCGACGAGTGCGACAGTGACATCTGCCCCGACGCAGGTGTGTGCCGCAACCTCCCGGGCACCTACCAGTGCATCTGCGGGCCCGACTCAGCCTTCGCCGGCCAGGCTGGCACTGACTGTGACCCCATCAATGTGAGCCGCGGCGACGAAGGCGGCTCTGGGGAGCCCCCCGTCAGCCCGACTTCTGGCGCCACCTCAATCCCGTCGCCTGCAGGGTCTGAGCATTCGGGCGTGCTCATTGGCATCTCCATCGCAAGCTTGTCTCTGGTGGTGGCCCTGCTAGCACTCCTCTGCCACTTGCGTAAGAAGCAAGGAGCCAGGCGCGCTGAGCTGGAGTACAAGTGCGGGGCCCCAGCCAAGGAGTTGCTGCAGCACGTAAGAACGGAGCAGATGCCTCAGAAACTCTGAGGCGCCCCCTTGGCCTTTCCTTCCCTCTTGTGCCTCGTTCCCCTGTCCTCTCCCCCAGCCTTACTCCCCTTAATTGGCATCAGAACTGGAGGAAACTCCCACCTCTTCTTTCACTGATTGCACGAATGGCTGGGGAGGGGGAATTGGAAGGAGGATGCACCCCTGTTACTCCCATGACATCACCGGACTACTAGACAGAGATGGGAATTTTACAATGAAGATGCAGACTGAAGAGTGTCCTATGCCCTCCCCATGGGACACATGAAGGGCTATTACTGGTTGACAGCCTTTTGGGCAGACTGTGATCCAATGGACTAGTGAGTGTAATTGTGTCATCACGGATGACCAAGATATTTATTGTCTGAGTATTTAGGACTTTTATTCTTTTTCTTTTTTCCCTACCTACATATCTTCATACCTACTTTAAGTCCTTCCCTCTCTCTCTTCCTCCCCACTCCAACTCCTTCTCTATCTGTATATTTATGTACTCTCACTTGTAGCAGTTAAAGTATCCTTGTGAATCTTTTTTTTTTTCAGCTTCTCAAATTTATGAGGATAAGCCTTATTTTCCCTTCTCATTTCTCCCAATTTTCCCCTTCCTGGAACTAGACCGACCCACCTGAGTCACCCTCCTTGTCTCTAACCGTACTTCTGTCTTAGCTGTCTGCCTAGGCAGAACTCTTATGTGAAACAGAAACAAAAACACTAAAAACAAGAATTGTTGGGCATTTGTTCTTTCACCAGATTAGCCAATTTATCAAGTTTCAGGCTTCCAGAGTGATATTATTTTAACAAAGGTTAATATGTTAGAGGCATCTATTAAATTAATGATGCTGGACTGTCATAGATATTAAAACCAAGGTGTTTTTATTTTTATTTTTTAAACTGCAAGCCTAGGTTTCATTATTGTTGTTTTGATTTGGACTGAAGGGTAATAATTGTTGTTAAGTTTTTTTATGCAGTTTCCTTTTTCATTATTATTAATATTAGTATTGGTTATTTTTAACAATGTTGAAATGTTGTTCATGATTGAGAGAAAGAAACACTTCCCAGGAGACAGATTAAGAAAGTTTTGAGCTGCATGAACCATGCCAGTTACAAAATTGACTCACACTGTTTTTGTAATTTGTAAGCCAAAATAAAACCAGCTGAACTGTTTTCAGGGGATTTGGGAGTTTGGGGATGCATGATTAGGACCTCACCACTATCAGAGGGGCCTTCAGAGGGCCTTCGGAGGGGCCTTCTAACCCTCTCCAGCTGGTTAGAAATACAGAAACTTGGGATCCACACCACCTATGACAAAATAATCTGTATTTTAACAAGATCTGTAGAGGATTTGTCTGTTCAGTATAGTTTGAGGAGAAGTTTCAGACAGCCTCCAACTTTCAATACAGATCAATAATAAGTAGCAGGCCAAGTCAGGCCCATGATTCTCAAGAAACTGAAGAATTTTAATTTCATAGCTTTGCTTTCTTGTAGAAAAGATTAGGTAAACACGTTTAGACATTGCTACAGGGTCTTTGGTTCAACTAAGCTGGGAATGAAATCATGTATGGAAAATGTATCATGTAAGTGTATCTTTTTCTTGCACAAAGATTTTCTTCTGTTATTTCGTAAACTCAGCACATTTGTACATATTTATTTATTGAAGATAAACTAGACCACGGGCAAAATCCTTGCTTATGTCATCACATGTAGAAAATAAACAAATAACTACATTTTGGGTTTGTGTGTCTGTTGACCTCCCCTCCCCCAGCTGTCATTAAACAGGGTTGGCGAGCTATGCAAATCCCATGAGATGCATTTAAAGCCTGCTCCACACCCATCACTAGCTTCCTTCTGCTCATGCATAATCTGACTTTCAAAGGTCTTTCCAGAAGAGATTGTTTTCTCTGTAGAAGAACTTCAGATTGTGTCTGTGTGCACAAATATTTATTTTTTTCCTTCTGTAATAGTAACAACTTCATATATAGGACTTCTGTCTATGCATTTTAAAACATATTATAAGATTATTTGTTGGGATGAATTAAAGAAACAGTCTTGGGGCATCTCTAGAATCCCAGCTGTGTTTCTTCTGCACATGGTTTGGTATTATCTGCTCTCTGAGATATGCAAACACAACAGTCATGACGTCTCAGTCCATGGCTCAAATTTGAACAATCATTTCAATATAATAAGGTCTCATGCATTATTAAATCATTCTCATTTCCGTTGGTGACTAGAAACCCTGTCTTTTTAATATACAAATTTCTTGGGCCCCTTTTCCTGGGTTGGTAGGACTGGTTTAATTTTACATGCAGCACTCTGAAAGTTTTCATGAAGCAGAAGTAGGGAGAAAATTGAATTTGTCTAATCTTCAAATGTATTGATACATCTGGGTAATGCTGATTTTCTCAATTATAGGCTGAGTAGTTACTGTTATGAGGGCGCAGTTGGAGATTTCAACATCTGCCTCGGATGACATTGACAGCTTTGGTGTGTGGGGGCTGAGGGATGGGTGCTACTCTGAGTAAGTAGTGGCTTACCCAGACAACTGGTTGAGCAATGTTGTCCTTAGGAGTTTGGTAGACTAGCAGAGAACTAAATTCAGTAGATGCGTATGAAGAAAGAACTTGCTGAGTGAGGCAAAGCAGGTACAGATAAATTGTGCTGGGAGTCTAGAGGTGAGAGGGATACCTTACAAATTTGTCCTCACTACTCGACCTTCCATTTTTCAAAAAGATCTTCGAAGTAGCTGTTAAAGTACCTTTCTAGGGCCCATTGTTTTATATTTTCTTCTTTCAGAAAAGAAACATTTTCTCAAGAACACAAGAAAGCCAAAGTACTAGTGGAGTAGGGGCCCAGACCCTCCCTATCCTCCTCACTTTCTGTCCCCTGGAAGGCAAATGGCTTTTTATTCTTCCCCTCAGACCTGACCCCTTTTCTAAGATTAGTTCAGCAAATATTTATTGAGTGCCTATTCTGTTTCTAGCATGATGATAGGCACGGTGACAGCCTCTGCCTTGAGAAGCTTACACTCTGGTTGGGGAAACAGACATAAAACAAATAATTGTCCCCAAATTTTATTTAACTTAGAAATAACGGTAGGAGCTGGGGAGGAGAAGGTCAGCACCACAGAGAACCAGGATTTAGATTAGGAGTCTGGAGAGGTGTCTTTGATGAGCTGACTTTAACACTAGACCAGAAGGAGGAGCTGGGATTAGTCAAATGCAGAATGGAGAGCAGTCCAGGTAGAAGGAATATCACTTGCAAAAAACCTGCACTGGGAAAAGCATTGGCAGAGGGCATGGAGCACAGTGAGCAAGGAAGAAAGTGGCCAAGATAAAGCTGAAAAGGTGGAAACGGAGAGATAAAAGTGGAGGGGGAGAGGGGATTGTAGACCAGCATAAAGATTTGATTTCTAGGTGCAAGTGTGCCACTCAAAGCGTTTTAATGAGTGTGGGGGTGTTTGATTTATGTACTGAAATTGTTTGAGAAGGTAACGATTCTAGACTTATTTAAATGTCTTTATGGGCAGACAGCTGCCCAGTTTCCCTTATAAGCATAGAACGTGAGTGTCATATACACCTGGATTTTTGACACCTGATTGTCACATGACCATGAGTGCCACAAAACTCCTCCAAGGCTATAAAAACTGGTGTTAGTAGTACTGCCTCACAGGGTTTCCATGAGAATTAGATGAGATGAGCTACAACAGGTTTTGGCACACAGCAGGTGCCCAATAAATGTTAGCTTATGTACCACTAAATTAGTGGATGTATAAGTGAATAAAGAAAAAGCTTATGTTAAGATCTTGAGGGTCTTGAGGACCAGTTGAAGGTCATGCAAGAATTAGAAAGTATTCTTTCAAGGCAAGGTGCAGCCACTTAGAAGAGATGCTGTCAATCCTAGAGAAAGTGTCATGGTGGGATTTGGGGCATCAAGCAGAGATTGAGGAGGGAGATACTAGCATAGGGAGAGAAGCAGCCCCTGGAGCTGTAAAATCCTGTTTCCAAGTTCTATTGTTCCTGCTCACAAGTCCCATCTGAGGATGGAGTGCAGAGATCTCTTCCATTGTGCTCCCAGGAGGGGGTCACAAAGAAGGGAAGAATATATCTCAAAGTGTCCTGCTTGCTTTCTCAGGGCCCAAAGGAGAGAGAGAAAACTGACTCCAGCCAGACAGAACCCAGAGCTGTACAACCCTGCTCTCCCACCCCTGCACCCTTACACTCATCTTTAGCCACCATGTGAGGCCCTCAAATTTAGCAACTTCAAAGAGGAACCTGCAAAATAGAAAAGAATCATCAGTTCAAAATGATACACAGGACTCTCAGTGAGACTTCGGGGAACCATCTGTCACACTGGGGCTTTGCAAGCAGATGGTAGATCTGGCCACTTGACCCCAGAGAGGGGAGTTACAGATACCTCTGTGACTCCTCCCCATGGCTAAATTTCCCCTGCTGCACATCAGAGACTGCCCACTCAGAAACAGTGACTGCTGCTATCCTTATCTTCTCAGGGAAGGTAGCATTGTAACCTAAGGTGCTGGGGCCTTTTGGAACTCTCTGCCAGGAAAATGTACACACATTTGCTCTTCTTCCTCTTTCTCTGGAGGAGAAAAAGGAACCTCAGCTCCAAGTGGAAACCACTTGGAAGTATTCAGATCTGCAGGCCAGGAAAGTGCCGACCATTAGCACTAACCCCTTAGAAGAGCTGGCTAGGCTCAAAAGGTGGTTACTGTACTTGATGTTCTTTTTTAAAATTAATGATATAACTAACATACAGCAAAACTCACTCCTTTTAGTGAACAGTTCTATGAACCCTGGAGATCACATATACTCATAGAACTACTGCCATCATAAATAAATAGAACATTTTCATCACACTAGGACATTCCTTGGATCCTCTCCCCGTTTTGCTGCCATTGGACTTGTACACACACACACACACACGCGCGCGCGCGCGCGCGCGCGCGCACGCATGGATGAGGACTTTTTCCTCCCTGAGGCTTGCTATGCTCCTACAGGATCTCCCTACACCAAGGATCTTGTTTTTAAGTTTGAATCACAAAGATGAGCTTTTCTAAGCAGGGACCAGACATCCTGACCCTCTTTACTTTCAGTGACCAGGTTTAAATGAAACCAGCTCATGTGTCTCCTAATGCCCTGCTCATTCACCCCAAGTTGTGGACTTGTGCCACCAAAAATCCTGGCAGCTCACCAGAAGTGTGTAAATAAGCAAAAAAGCAGGACAGCAAATCTCCACATTATGCAATTTGAGGGAGGATGGGGGAACAGGAGGGGTGTAATCAGGAAGTAAGATATGCATAAAGGAAATGAGGATGCATCCCATGTGGCAAACCACTGCATTCCCTCCTGAGGTTTCTGGGTAACATTCTGGATGTTGACAGGGCCAGGTGACAGAAGATCCCCAAGTTCTAACTTTTGAGGGCTCCTGTTGCTGTTGTGGGTTAATTATTATATCATTTCTTCAAGGAAAAGTGAGGTTACAAAGAATATATAAAAATACATTTTTATTATGATCATGGCTTGGGGGTGGGGTCCCCAAACTTCTTTGAAAACATATCTCCTGACCTTTTCAGGCATTTCTTCACAAAATAATACAGGCAACGCTTGGCTCTTTCTTTTATAGAATGTGTGCCTGCATTCAGCAGTATCTCTTGTTTTGAGAGAGACTTTCCTCCTTTTTGGGGTCAGCATGTTCAGATATAGACAAACAACTAGTTTCCTCTCACAAAAGAAACAAAATATTGTTTTAACATCAGATTCTAACATAATCAAAATTCTTTCAGGAATATTTTTAAAGCGTGACTTCGAAAGACAAAAGAACCCTGGGGTGTCTTGTTCCAAGTCATACCCCTGAAATCAGAGCAACAAACAGCAGAAGAGTTTCAGGGATCCAATGAAAAATACCAAGATCCTAACCTGGGGTCCGTGACAATAATGACATGCGGGCACCACAGGACAGATATCTCCCTAACCCCCTGACTGAAATAAATCTTTTTTTTTAAATAGTACATTTCATGACGGAAATTATCCTGAGTAGAGGCCTGCCCTCTTCTGCCCCTTCTGCATGTTCAACATGTGGCAGCTGCTCTCCATCACCCTCCTTGCATCTTCCTTCTGTTTTTACACTGAAGCTGGCCCTAACTGCTTATTCAGAGGCTGGAGGATTCAAGTGAACCTCTGTTCAGCCACCCAGCCAGGAAGAGAGGGGTTTTTCCACAGTCTTCCCACTCCTCTCTTGTTCCTTCTGCCTCTTGCCTTAATGCCATTCCATTTCCTTGAGAACAGGGACCTACCTCCCATAACCTCTTTGGCAACCTGCAGCCCTGCACACCATCACTCTCATATTCAGGGCACACGTGCAAATTTGTCTCGAAACGGTGGTGGAAACCAAAAGCACCACTTTTGGTGATTTTTTTTTTTTTTTTGGGTCAGGATTCGACTCTTGTCTTCAAACATTTTCTCCTAAGAGGTGGGACTTCAGAAATCCAACAGCAACACAAAAAGAAAGGGAAGGGCAAGAAAGGCACAGAATAGGTCCCCTCTTCTTTTCATCTGTTTGAATTTCAAGAGCTTAGGACACAGCCATAATAAACACAAAGCTAAGATGATGGAGCAGCACAAACCCAGCAGCAAGCCGTCTGAGGCCCACAACAAACGAAATGAGGGTTTTAATGGCGCTGGGTCTTAAGGAATATGCCATTCTGTGAGGTTTTGAAGGGAGTTCTGAAGCCCTAGCTTGGCAGGGAAGCCACATCCTCTCCCTAGAGCTCAAAGTAAAAGCCTCTGAGGTCATTGAGAAGTTAGTAATGTGCCCAGGGACAGAGTCAAGCTCCTAGTTTGGGGATGGGTGTTTCTGGAGCCCACAGTACATCTCAAATCTAGAAGATCAAGAGGACAGTTTCCTAAGTATATTGACTGAGATCTTGCTGCCTAGGGGAAAGAGCAGGAAATGGTAAAGGTTAGGTAGCCTCCCTAAATTTGGGGAGAACACTACCCCAGGTTCTGTTCACCTCATGTCCTCTCCATACTATTGTCTGCCCATCTCCTCAGGGCACAGGTCACAGCCACCACAAAAAAAATACATAGTGAATGAATAGCCCCTATTTGAATGGGATGGTGGTGAAACAACTGTAACTGTAAATGTGTCAAAATTCATAGAACTGTAGATTTTTAAAGAGCTTTTTGCCATATGTAAATTACACTTCAATAAAAATAGATTCAAAAGATTCATAGCTCCCTCAGAATGGCTACAAAAATTCTGATGTAAAAAAGAAAAGAAAAGAAAAGAAATCCCCCCTTCCAATTCATTCATATGATGGAGGACCCTGCCTTCTAGTATGTAGATACAAAGTTGCTAAAATTTGAAATGAAATGGACACAGTCCTCCTGCTGACCTCCCCCTGAAACTTAGGGGGCATGTTTGTCCTGTTTCACGAGGACTTGGAGTTGGTGGGTTTCTTTACCAGGTAGACCCATACCTGTCACTGCTGTCCCATGTCTGGGTCCTACATGCTCAAGTGGGCTTCTAAGGTGCTGCTGGTCTGTGTCTGCCAGCACTCCAGCTGGCTGAGTGTCATCCTCCCACATTAGCCTCTGTTTTATTCACATTGGCACCTTCAGTGCCTTCCTCTACAGGCCCTTTGCACATGTTGTCCCCTATGCTGAGAGCCCTTCACACATTCTACCCCACCCCCTTCTTCTTCTGGTTAATTTCTACATAACTACTCCTGGAGAATGCTGCCCTAAGACAAGATCAGGCTCTTTCAGTACATCATCTCATGAAAACTAGATTCCTCTCCTGTATTGTTCTTATTTTGGTTTAGAATTGTACTGCCAGTTTGTGTTTATCTGATTAATGTCCATCTTTTGCCACTAACCAACCTCCAAGCTGCATGAGGCAGGGGCACTGTCTGTGGAGGCTACCCCTGCACCTTGAAGCTTCTGCATTGCTGAACTGAAGCAGCGCTCAACATGATATCTGCTTGCACTCCCACCTGCACACCCACCTGCATGCCTAGCTGTACACAACTCCACAGAGCAGAGCTTCAGATGTGCATGTTGTAGGCTGGTAGTAGGCAACACTGTGGAGTTGTGGCAGACTACAGAGTCTTAGGATTCGGACATTTGTGCTTAAAGAATTTGAGGCTGTTCTGTCATCTACTTAAGGTAAGGGAGTGTGAGATGGTGATGATTCATGACCAACAGCGTGTCAGAGAAGAGTTTCAGTACTCAAATTTGCGGGAATTTGCCCAGTCACTGCTCAGGCTTCCATGTCTGAGTTCTGAGGTAGCACAGCCAACACATGCCACATGTGCTTGGTTTTTCCTTTCATATCAGCCTTTAGCACCTAAGGAATGCTGGGTAGGGTGTTTTTAATGAAAGCAAAGCCAGAATTTAAAGCTTAATGTGAAATTAGTATTCATCCTTGCTCAAAGACATAGTGCTAACATATAGGGCAAGAAATCCAATGAACGACTGCCTGTCATGTCCAAATACTATCTTCCTAACCATCTGGAAAAATTTAATGGCTGGCTGTCACTGAATAGTAAATTAAAGGCAATTTTAAAAGCCAAAGCAAATTCACTGATGAGGGGTGCCTCATCAGACTGTTTCTACCTGTGATAAAGAAAAAAAAGTTATTTCACTCATGTTGCAGCCAAATGCTGTTCCTTCTGGTCTCAATAAGCATGACAGCACTAAAGTCCAAGTGCCTTCAACAGCGGTGTCCAGGCAGGTGAAACACGTCAACGCCCTCAGGACCCTGGCCGTCTTCATCACTGACCTCAATTCACACGGAAAGCTTGCTGCACAGGAACCAGGAAGAAGGGTTTTCATGCAGTCAGTCATGACAGAGACCTCAGGGTTGTCCCCGGCAGCAGCCCCAGACAAACGCTCGGTGTGCCTCATTGCTGCCGAGTTATTCACCCCAGGAACTGAGAAAGCTCTGTAGCTGAGGAAGAGAATGGCCAGTGAGAACCCCTCTACTCCCTGAACTGCATGATTTATTACTATGGGGCCAAGGGCAGGAGCAACGTTCATTTTGAACAAGTGAAGGAGAGAGAACTAAGCATAAAGAAATGCTGTCTTCACTCTCCCGTTGTCTCAGTTAGCATGTCTCTCCAGTGTTTTTGAGAAAGCATAGTTTATAGCTGGGAATAACTCAAAACTCACAACCTCCCTTTGTGCACAGTTGTAGTGGGAAGCTGAGGCTTAAAGAGGTTAAGTCACTGCTGACAGGGTCCAGGTGCTGCTGAAACCCCTGCCTCTCAGTGACTTTTTCTTCCATCACCTAAGGTTGTCTCTCCATCATCCATTACCAGCTACACTAAAAGGGTTGCATTTTAAAATCCTTGGCCGAGCATCAGTGTTGCTAAGGCTTCAAGTCAGTGTCCCATCTTGCTCATCAGAGAGTTTAACCAGTGAGAGTCACTATGCAAGACTGAAGAGAAGGACCTCTGCCCCTACTTAGGCTTGGGTAAAGCCCAGTAGCCCACTCCCCTTTCAGACCATTGCCAGTGCCCCAAACCCCTTACCTCACTGCCATCAGCCTTTGATGTCCTTGTAGCTCAATTCATTTACCTAGTGCCCACACTGTCAGGCACTGGTTGGCACTGGGAAACAAAGAAGAAGTTCAATTTTAAAGACTGTGAAGAAGTTATGGTTCCACAAGACCCACAGACAGCAGCACCAACTTACTACAGATGCCCAAGGTAACTCTAGTGGGTGCTGAGTGAGGCATGGTCCATGTCTGGGTGTTTGCATGTGTCTCTGCACACGTGTGCATGCATATGTATATGCAAGTTCGAGGGGTTTCTGAACCTTAGTTAGGCGCTTCTAATTCATATCCATGTCTCTAGAATGTAGTACAGGCTTGGCTACACATGTTATCTCTGAGACAGATGTGGACCACCCAACTGTACAGACCTTGAAGATCTGCATCTCACCTAGCCCACCAGCCTGATAAACCCCCTGGAGCAGCACTGATCACACCTGACAAGTCATTCCTCTGGCTGGCCACTGGAGGGGTCAGTATCCAAAGCTTTTATGTCCAAACATAATTTAGGCCAAAGTCTTTTATTTTTTCATTCAATAAGAGAGAAATTGAAATATACAGCCATGTGGAAAAAACATAAGGTTAGGCTCTGAGAGTCACTATGTGCTGGAACTGGAAAGAGCTATTGATTTTACAGGCAGAACTGTGAGGACCCTGGGGTTCAGTCATTTGTCTGGGTCATATGACACCTGTATTTAGGACCAGAACTCAGTTCTCTTGCTGCTTTCTACACGCCAGGCATCTGCTCACATCTGGTAAAACCTCGACTTTGCCCGGGACACTTCAGGGAGGACCTTGTTCTGCCTCTCTTAGAGGAGCTCTGGCCCATAGTGGGATCGAAGCACTCCCTTGGGCCTTGCCCGTAACCTCTATGATTGTCTTCAGTCTCCCAGTGGTGCCCCCTGTGCCCACCTTGGAATGTCTGCTGGCTGCCTGAGAAGGCCCAAGACAGTCAACATCTACTAGGATGACAGGTCCAGGATGTTTTCTCCAGAAGCCCTCCTACCAGGAAGTGTGAGCTCTGCGAAGCTGACCACTAGGAAGAGAACAAGGTCACTCGCTTTAGCTATCCTCCTTCTCTCTCTTACATCTTCCTCTCGCCATCAGAACCACGCCAACCAAACCCAGAAACCTCTCTCATCTGCTGTGCTAAGCCAGCTGGGGTCTCCCACATAGCACTTCATTCATGTTTAATAGAATGCTTTAACTCCAGATTTCAGCATAAGAAAGCATTGCAAGAATTTCCTCAGCCCCCACCTCTGCTTTTAGCAGAAATCAGGACTGAAGCTGCTCTTCAGTTGACTTTTTTCTTTTGGGAAAAGATAGTTTATCTTTGGGTTAACATCAGGCAAAAAGTTATGGTCTTTTACTGTGTTCAGCCTACACATGTTTATTATCTACATCTGGCTGATGTTTTACTGAATGTTGACTTTTTTGTTAACAGTGGGTGATAGAACTGCTTCCTCTATCCAAAATCCAGGCTGATTTCCATCTGTGTTCTCTGGTCTTCTCTTCCCTCCCCGCAACTTCCCTCTCACTCACCACCACAGTATAAACTGCCTAAGCGTCAGGGCAAAAAATAAATAAATAAAATTATATCATAGGAACCAGATGAGATTTATCCTCTGCTTTTTATTACTGACCTCGCTTTGGGTCTCTCCAAAATTTTCTACTCACAGGAAGCCTACTACCAGCCTAGGACAACTGGGGTGACATGATTGCAAGTAGGCATTGGGTTCAAAGCCAGCTTCACCTCTTACTAGATATGCAACTTTGAGCAAATTTCTCAGTCTCTTCATGACTCAGTTTCCACATCTGGAAAGTGGGCCTGATGATAGTAATTACCTGGGGGAGTGCCGTGAGGATCCATCACGTTGGTGCACATGCCATAACTGGGAGAGCCCCTGGCTGTGGGCGGCTCTCAGTAATCATCAGCCTTTCTGGGTATTTCTTTTTCTACCCTTCTCTGGGTGGCCTTATAGGGACAATCTAGATGATGAGACTAAAGAGGAGGTCTTACTGCCCCCACTTGGCCCCATAATTATTATCATTCCCCTCTGGCTACCTTTAGAAGGCAAAGGGTAAAAGGGGATGCTGTAGGCCATTGACAACCTACCCTAATTATTATCATTGCTTTTGTTTTAGCTTACATAAGTTTCTATTGGCAGTCTTTTCATATCTAATTTGTATTTAAAATAATTCTGAGATAAATGGGAAAAACATTTTAACTTTGTTGAAATGACTAAAAGAGCAAGCTTTGCTGATACAGGCTGACTCCTTTTGTGCCTTTGATAAGTTATGATAAGTTATGCTCAAACCAGATTCTTTTGGAATGAAAGAAGCTCTATTAATAGTTATGTTGAGATACAGGGTAACCCCTGACTCTTTCAGCAAACCAAGACATCTTTAAATAGGGAAGACTCTCCATTTTAATTTCACGCATTACTATGTTAAGGGGCAAGAAAAAATTAAAGCACTTGGTTAACTTCTACAGGGCTGTTACTCTTCTCCCCAGAACATCATTCAGAAAAGTTTTTGTAGTGGTAAAGTTGAGGTGTGCATTTCACTGATGATAGTAGGAATTACTAGAGATTAAACTGAAATGTCCTGGGTGTCCAAGGCCCAGAGTAGAGAATTATACTATTTTCAAAAATACCCTCCCAAGACTTTTATGGTTAGGGAGGAATCAGAAAAGCATTTGAGATGCAGACCATTCAAACAACAGTGGATTCTCCAGGGAGTGAGCAATCCAGCTGCATTACTCCCTCCTGATATAGATGCAGAGGGGGACACCTCTCCTCATCCTGAGGACACTCTTCTGCCTGTCCCATCTCTCTACTTCATACTCAAGTTCCACCATATATCAAACTCCAAGTTAGGTCAGGATTAGGGTGTTGGGTTGGTAAAATATCTTAGCTTTTAAAACTTACTAAAATAAGAAAAACAAATTTGCGTGGATACCAAGAATCTCTGCCCTCAACACAGTATCACTGTAATGACAAAACATCATGCAATGAAGAACAGGAAGTTGGGAAATTCAAGGTTGATAGATTCTTCCCCAAAGTCAAGGAATAATCATGAGGCTGAGTCGCTAGGAGTTTTGATTAGCTGACAATGTGGGACTTGATTTTTGAACACCAGGCCATTTTGGGAGGCAGCAGGGCATAATGTGGCCGCCTTGGTCTGAAACCCAGTTCTACTTCTTACCATCTCTCGGATCATGGGCAAGTTACTTAACCTCTCTGCGCCTCTACTTCCTCCCCTGTAAAGTGGCATCAGTCCTAGCCCTGTTGTAGACTGTTATGAGGGCTAAATAAGTTGACATGTGAAACAGAAAATGTTTATCACTGATAAGCACTATATGTGTTTATTACTATTAACACCACCAATCAGGGTCTCTGATGCTTCACAGCTGAGAGCTCCTGAATGCATCTGTATTTGCTCCAAGCACACCGACATTAAGTAGCAGACCCCCTTTGTCAGAGCTGATGAGCTGGAAGGAGCAGGTGTCGGTCCTGGAATGTGTGTGTTGCTGGGATGTGAGAGGCTGGGCACAGATCTTGCTATGGCTGCTATAGAAGAGGACGTCCCAGCCCTCAATGGGGCCATAACAGGGGATCTTACGCAGCTTCAGCTTCCAGGCACTCATTTCCCTGAGGGCCAGGTGCCCTCCACAATTTGCGTGTTCGTCCCACTAAGGAAATCCATAAACACTGATATCTGGTCCCAGTCTCCACACACTCTGTTACTTAGTCTGGAGGGGAACCCAGGCATCAGAATATTTTGAAAGCTCTTCAGATAATTCTAAAGGGTACTGATGCCAGATTGAACTAAATGGAATTATAGAGAGGCAGGTAACCTCGGGGCCACAGTGTGTAGAAATTGCTGTGCCATCAGAACACTAGAAGAAGAGGCCAGGAGAAATATGCAGGAAACAAAACAGAGATCCCTCTGTTCAGAGGAGCTAAGAGCTCTAGAACAGTGAAGGGCAGTCTGGGGTCCCCAGGCAGGGAAGTTGGAGTGGCTTGGCCCCCAAAGCTGTCCTCTTCCAGGGCACTAAGTATGTACCTGAAGGGGGACCAGCCACCACGTTTCTCCACTGGGAGAGAAAACCTAGTGAAAAATTTATGATAAGTAGAAGTGGTGGGAGACAAAGTTCATTTATAAGATCTTTTTTAGTTCATCTTTCTCTTTGCTGTGGGATAGACACACTGGGGCCTATTTTGGGTCTATGGATTAAAATGTCTGGCATCAGGCTCAAATCGCTCTCCTTATCACACTATTACAAGCCTTGTCGAACTTTTGCTGGGGTGGGTCAGAGAAAGGTTCTCCTCTAGGTGGTGAGAGGACCACTCATGGGTATAGCTGGTCCCAGCTGCCAGGGGGCTCATGGAGCTTCCTAGGCTGAATGATGGACAGAGGGTGGAGCAGGGGCCTCAGCTCCTCCTCAAGCCAGAAGGAATAGCTCCTTTGTTGGAAATGTGAATACCTCCCCTCTTTCCACACTTCCAGTGTGCTCCCCAGACTAGGAGTCTCCTGGCCTGGAAGCATCTGGACCACAGGTCTTGGGGAGATAGCAGCTTCCTCAAATAATATACCAGGGAGACGCTCGTCTCTCAGTGAGGAGGGCAGTGGAGAGCTGCGTCTGTTGTCTGTCGCCTGCTGATTAGAAAATCATCTCAAGTGCTCTCAGCACTTGGCTTGGCTTTGATGACTTCTGCTACCAAGTATAGTAAAGGCATAATTTACCCAGTGATGAATATCTAACATTGTCAGAGTGAGTTACGTAATCACTTCTTCTTTAGATTCCCACCTAAACTCTGCTGATATAGGTGATGGTAGACAATGCAATGAGAAAGCAACCCTCTCTGCCCTAGAGACCCAGCTATCACATTCAATATAAGGGTGGGGGTTTCCTTGAAGAATGTATCACTTATTAAATAATTTACTCAGAAGAAATTAAACTTAAAATCATATGAGATAAACAAAAATTCAATAGGAGAAAGGCACAGATCTGGGAGAGGTACAATGCAGGTACAATGGCAACCAAAATATGTAGATTTTGCTGTCAACCCTTCAGAGAGAGTACATTGAGTGCCAGTCTACTCTTTGGGTGTTGTCTTCAGATTGCCTCAGCATACTGGCCTCATCACTCTGTGCATAGAAGAGAATGAACTGGAAGACAGGAAACAAGGGTTTTATTCTGCTTACAAGGGGTGTGATGAGGGAGAAAGCAGTGGAATTCTGGAAAACAATATTCATCCTCAACAGAACCCACTGACCGAAAGCTGTCCTTCAAGGGTGTTCCCTGCCCTATTTTGCTAACTGTAAATGGAGGAGTCAGAATGGGCAAGTCGGATCCTCTTCATGGCCTTTCTTCTCATCTCCATCAGTGGGATCCTTCTAGTTTTCTAATTGCTGGCTTCTCAGAAAACAAGAGGCTCTGAGCTTGTGAATGTGTCTTTCATCATTGAGTGGATTTTCATTCTGTGTGATACTGCATGGATTTATCTACATTTTAATTATTCTTTCATAATGAAATGAAAGAACAGTCAAAAGGGAAAAACCCGATTAAAGTTTGTTCAAGACAAAGCAGGTGGTAAGGAAGGGCCAGTTCAGTTGTGCACACTTCGTCAGCATTAATCTGTAGTTTAGAAAATGTCAAAGCCCAACATTTAATGGGGAAGTTTGGGGTGAGGAGAGTGGGGCCCATTTCTTCTGCCTTTGGAGAAGCCTGCTCACCAAATAACCATTTTCCAGGCTTTGGGACTAGTTGTCCTCAAGCAGTCCTGTCTCAGACACTGAACACCAAGTTGCCTTTCTCAAACACACACAGAACAGATTGTTAATTTGCACTTGTACTCCAGATCTCACCTCACTGCCTGTGGCTTTCCTCTCTTCCCTGCTGTCTTGCCTTGGGCCCTATAACTTGGCTGCTCAGACAGCGGCTTTCTACCTGTATTATTACCATTATCTTTCTAGGGCTAGTGTCCTTGGACAAGTTGTCCGTTCGTTCATTCATCTAGGTTTTTGTCAGCTCCAGACATCTGACTAAGCATTTTAAGAGATACAGGGATGAAAACAAAGCCTGGTATTCTCTGAAGAGCTCACAATCCACTGTGGGTGGGAGATAGGCAGGTAAACAAAAAAGTCTTTCAATGCGTGAGAGCAAGACAGGAGGCTGGATAAGGGTTCAAGGAGTGTGGAGGAGACACCTGGGCAGACAACTTGAAGACTTACTCAGACTTCTTTACATCAGAAGAGTGGCAGAGTTGGAGCCAGGAGGGTGGGTGGGTGGGTGGGCAATTCAAGGAACTCAAGGCTAGAGCAGAGGGCTCCGCTCTCATGTCTGTTTCAGTCCCCAATGCACTTTGGTGGATTTTACCTCATAGAGAACATTTCTCATCTTTGACAGTTAGAATTAGATTCAGGTGGTGCCTGAGTGGAAGGACGTTTGAATGTTGACACTATCTGAATAGTATCATATGACTGGAAAAGCTTGCCTGGGGAGGTGTATTTAAGGTTCACACGTGTGCTCTTCTCTTCTCTGCTGGCCCTCTAGAAGCTGGGCGGAGGTCTCTTCAAAGGAAGCATCTGGAACAGCCCTGGGTAATGTGTTTTCAAAGTATTAGGGGCAATTACATTAGCAAGTTACAATTTTTCTGTTTTACTAACATGATTCATGCTGAAAATAAATATTTGCTGAGTGATGACTTGACCCTCATCTTTAGAGCCCCAAGACTAGAGCTATCACATTCCTTTAGAACAGTGCTTCTCCGAATCACTTAGGGCGTGCGGTCAAATGCAGGCCTCAGGGCCACCGCTGACTGAAGACCTCCAGGGTGGGAGGGAAAGTCGTGGTCTGGGGCCTGCATTTTTAACATACTACTCAGAAGATTCTAATGAACACTGAAATTCGAGCCTTGTTCTGTAAAATGGATAAAAGGATCTTGTAAAGGAGACTAGGAATTGTCACAGTTAATCTTTGTGCAGGCTGCTGGGAGTGTTTATAACAGGTTTCTGAAAGTCTTATGTGCCTTTTTCTGGTTAAACTGTAGATTCTTGAAAACTCTAGCTCCAAGAGCCATGACAAGGGAAAAATTCTGAGAGAAAGAGACAGGAATATTAACCAGTTAGTAGCTCTGGGCCGGCTGACAAAAGACTGCTCACATTCCTGCTTGCAAGTTAGAGCGTTGACTCAACCTCCAGGTGTCTGTTAACTGACCATGAGATGGCAACTACATCCTTCATACACACAAACTTTCAGGACTGTTGCCCATAACCTTTCAAAAACAGTAAATATTTCTTCCTCACAGACTATGCTCCTATCACAGAACTGTCCCTGCTTCACTTTTCTGGCTCCAATTATCTGTAGCCAATGTAAATTCTCTTAAAACAACTTACATCTTTCTTCCCCTAGTCAACTCCAGGACAAAGAATGTGTGACCTTTTGCACCTGGTGCTGCTGTTGGTAGTTTGGACTTCATGCCCCAGGATCTGGTCCTTTTTCTGCCTAGCGGTAGCTCAATAAACACTTCCTTTTAAGAAGACTTTCGGCCTGTGTTTTTGTTTCGTTTTGTTGTTAGTTCGTTTTTTTAATAGCCAGAACTCCAGAGCTGGAGCTCTAGGGTCTGCATATTTTATAAACACTTTGGTTATTTGTGAATGTGGAAGAAATAATTTTAGAGCAAGCAGCTGGAATGGATTTTCAATTTTCTTAACATCATAATTTTTTTTCAGTCTGAGCTCCATGTTTTAAGTTAGGTAATTTTTATAGCTAATAACAAACAGAAGTGATGTGAGGAGCCGAAGGTTGATGAATTTTGAGATGGTGGCCTGAGGGACAGAGTAACAGCCAGAGGAATGGGTACCCTGTCTGGACAAGACACTGCCAGCTGTCATCATTCTAAAGAAGTCTAGACCAGTGTTCCTGAAAGTGGCACTCCTGGAACAGCAGCATAAGCATCACCTTGGACCTGGCTAGAAATGCAAACTCTGGGCCCCACCGCACTCGCTCTGAATAACTTAGTGCCTGGGAATCTGTTTTCATGAACCCTCCAGAGGTTTCCAGTTGTGTTCAAGTTTGAGAACCAGTGCTTTCAACTTTGGTGGATAGTTGGAGACTGCCTGGTGAGCACACTGTCTTCAGGTATGTTCCCTTTTCACAGCTGCGTGATCAGATAGAAGCTGGAGAATCAAGACCTCTCCTCCTGCTGCGCTGCGGAGACACTGCAGCAAGCCTCTCAGTCTCAGTGTCTACACTTTTTTGACTGCCGCCTTTCATCATCTTTGGAGGATTTAAGCAAAGTTCTATGCCTTTTGTGGAATAAAAATGCTTTCTAAAATCCAAGTAACATTGTTGGTTGACATAAAATCAAAAAGACTAAGACTTTTGCTTTTAAAAAGTGGTGCATAAAAGGGGAAAATAGTAACTGTACAGTGGATAGACCTGGAGAACACCACTTTAAACCAAGGGTTGGAAACTCAAATCAAACCAACATCACAGAATACCTGAGATGATGCCCTGATAAGAACACCGAGCATATCTGTCCAGAATGCATAATCTGAATTAATTCACGATGAACATTAGGCAAACCCACACTGAAGAACATTCTACAAAATAACTGAAATACATTTTCTAAAACATCAAGATCAAGGACCTAATGAGAGGCTGTGGGGCCATTTTCAATCAAGGAGACTAAAGAGGACTGACAACTGAACGCATGTGTGATTACAGAGCTGGGCAGAGGGGAAAGAGCTATCAAGGGCGGGATTGAGACAATTGACAACTTTTAACTGTGGCCTGCGGGTTTGATAATAGCATTATTTAATGTTAAATGTTCTGATTTTGATTATTGTATTGTGATTATGTTAGAGAATATCCTTGTTCTTAAGAAAACCCAACTGGAATATTTAGTAAGTATGCAGGATGTCTCTAACTTACTCTCAAATGGTTTCAAAAGAGAAACAGAGTCTTAGAAAACAGTGGGCAAAATGTAAACAATTGATGAATCTATGTAAAGGATATATAAAAATTCTTTAAACTATTCTTACAATGTTTCTGTGGAAATTTAATTTTTAAAAGTGTGTATAGGTATACAGAGAGACTGTTCAAGTTACTGTCATGGTTGTTTTCAGTAGTAAGATTATGGGTGGTTATTTCTTTTCCTTTTTTAAAGCCTGTTTTCCTCCCAAATATTCTGTAATAGACATACTAAAAATCAGAACAGAACAAATGAAATGATAAAAATGATTTTTTAAATACATTCTCCAATTCTTTTTTTTTTTTTTTTGCTGGCTAATGGTATCCATGTCTATGTCTCTAAAGGATTTGAGATATAGCTTAGAGACAGAAACACACAAAACTGAACAAATAAAACCCGAACCATATACACAAGTAGGTGGGGGGAGAAAATTTAACTTTTTCCATTCATTTTTTTTTTAATGAAATTGTTTCTTCTTTTGGCCTCCCCTTATTCTTGGAAGCTCCCATTTTTCCAGACCCCAGTCTGCTGGTCGCATCTATTCTACATGCATATTAGTATGTTTCCAGTAGACTTACTATCAGAAGGACATCCTTTCTTCTGTCCCTGTTATGGCTGTGGTAACCAGGTCTTCAGAGGAATATTAAAGTATCTTCCTTTTGCTTTTCCTGATTTGCTCAGCATCTCAGCAGCATTATGAAGATAATCTTCTTTTCTGGTAATTTTAGCATTGTTACCATGTAAAGATTTAGACAATACTTGGCAGGTGCTAAATATCTGAGATAATGACTTATTTTAAGAATCTTCCTCCTCTTCAAACACAGTTACTAAGATAACATGTATAGATCAGAGACGGCTGCACTACAATGAGCTTGGTTTCTGAACATGTAAACAGTACAGTAGATGAGTCTCTAGATTGGCCTGCAGTGATGTGGGGTAAAGTCAGAACTGCAGATCTTTGCCAGCAGTGGCAAATATGCTTGGGTTTCCCTTCCAGACAAAGGGTGGTGACCCTGAAGGAAACGCCTCAAGCAAAGCCACTGCTGAGCCAGAACACCCTGTCCTTGTCTTAAAGGGCAGCAGTGAGATTGTCTCAGTCCACATCTGTCTTCGTTTATGTATATTTCTTTGTTTATTTTTTTGAGATAGATATATTCCTACTTTACCATTTGTTAGAAATAACACAATTTCTTAGAAAAACCTGTTTGTGGTAGCTTTCCAGGACTCTGTGGTCATGTTCAAGAGAAGGCTTTAAGTAGTGATTGCTGCAAAACACACTCTACTTAATAGGCTGATCATAAAATGAGATCTTTTATCATAAAAGAGTTGGTTTTACTATACTTGGCCCATTGCACTCTGTTCAATATACCTGTCGAATAAATAATTAATTGATATTCTAACCAACTACTAGGAGATTGTAGGCCTCATTTTCATTTGCTGGCATTCATAGATTACACAAAGCAGTAGGGTCTTCAGCCTTCCCAGATAGATAGATGGGGTCCACAAAGCAGCAGCCAGGCCTTCAGCTGGTAGCGTATCAGAAATGCAGAACTGCAGGCCCCACCCTGGAATCTCTGAATCAGAACCTGCCTTTTGACAGGATCCCCAGGGGAGCTGAGCTGGTTCATGAAAGGATGCAGCCTGGGGTGTAGGTCTGCCTGAAAACCCCACCTTCAGTGGTGAGGAGGAGGAGACAGCACTTACTGAAAGGCTGGGTGAAGAGTAGCCTGCTCACAGGGGAGGCAGATGCTCCCCCAAAAGACATTTTAAAATGATGTTTGTTTTAAATATGTTTGAGATGAATGTTATTTGAGAGACTTGTGGTAAATTTTTTCCAGAGGAAGGAGGATACACATCTATTGCAGCCCAAATCTGTGTTAAACACTATGCTACACATAATTTGCATGTGTGTGTACACACACAGCTATGCATATATACCTACATACCTGAGAGTCTATGTGTCTCATCTGTGTGTCTATGAGTCTCATCACCCCAGGCACTGGGCTACCAATCCCACCTTCAGGTTTGGAAGGCAATAGGTGGGTGGGGAAGGTCAGTTTGACATGTGAAGAATGAGGAGCCAAGCCATAGGGAAATCTGGTTGCCTATAAACCCAGGCCTGCTGCCTCTACCTTACATCTTCCATTTTGCATAAAATGAAGACTTATTTTCTGACCATAAGCACTTTCTGTTCTGTTCTGATCATTGGATTATGTGTATGAGTGTGTGGATGGGAGGCTGAGGGGTTCCAGTTTCTAGTGCTATGTAAAGAATCACCTGGCCTGGCAAACTTTACAGTTACTAGAAAAACCAAAGCTCACCCACTGTGGGTTCCTGGTAAAGCATTCAAGTGGGGCCAAGCTGAGGCATGGCAGGGCCTGGTCGGTGGTCCTTGCTCATTGTCTTTCCTGTGCTCTGCAAGCTTGTCATTCATCCTCTGTAGCTCAGCTTTCTGGTTTGAAAAGTGAGCTATTAGTAGCAATGTCTCCTATGACTACTATCAAATAGCATCCATAGCAAATGTGGTGACTATCAGAGGAGATAACACATACCCTGCTTCTAATATTATGCCTGGGACAGAACAGCTTCATGAATAGTTGCTGTGACTACAGACAGTAAATGGTGCTTATGTGAAGATGCTGCACTTATAAAGGTCAGTGAGCAATCTGTCTGAGACAGGTGCTGAGAAAGTATTGGAGGAAGGATATGTGGGTGCTAGGCCTGGAAAAACTGGGGGGGCAGTAGCCCACGGTGGGAAACCAGGAGCTTTCCTCAGACCAGTCCTGGCATCAAAGCATTTACCAAGTGTCCACCGTGCAGGCTGGGACTGGATAGATGTGGCTGTAGGTCTTTGGAAGCCAGTCTCCAGGAACCAGATTATTTGATTGCCAAACGGGGTAGAAATCTTTAAAGTCTAGTGGGTTTGTTTGTTTGCTTGTTTTACTGTAAGCCTTTAAATATCACAATTTTCATTTTTAAAAAAGATGTATTCAACTGAAATCAGTCTTTTTCAAAAAGTAAATGTGAAATGCCAGGTGCTTTTTCATCTGTCAAAAGATTTCTAGTTGTCACAATGTTCAGGTTGTGTCAAAATAAACAATTTATACTCATGAATTGCTGAAAGAAAAAAAATGCAGGCAATTTTTCAAGAGCTCTTGAACAAAAGTAAATTTTAACTCCTAAGTCTGTATTACGGTTCACCTGAACCCCTTCTTGGAAGGAATGTTGCAGCCAGCGTAGGGGGCCAGCTGTGGTGGCTGGCACTTTAGGCAGCAGCACCTGCAGAGCACAGCCTTTGGGCGATTATTTCCTTCATGCAACAGACTGTTGCTTTGTTCATGTGAGGGAGCAGCACAGGAAAAGCAAACACTTTGTCTAGGACAAGTCCTGAATGAGTTTGTTTGAGCATTTGCACTGATGGCCACCAAGTAGACGCCTTGATCCAGAGCTGAAATTCTGTGTTTGAATGTGAATATGATAGGTAGGGAGAAGCCAGTTTACAGGTCTCAGGACACTACAGACCATGGGTGACTTGCCTCCTTACACAGGGGGCGGACAAAAGGCTGGCCTCCTCTCTCTCCAGGAGAGGCCACTCTGAGTGCCATGTGTGCTCCAGGCTCCCCTGGGATCAGGCTAAAGCTGGTCTCCTGATGATACTACCTCTTTCTTAGCTTTCTACAGGGAGCAGTTGGGGGATGGGAGCCCTGCCCACCAAGCTGTGAGCTACACATCCATGGAAGGCAGGAGAGGATGCCATGTTTTGAGAAAGTGCTGGGATACCCATGGCAGAAATCATTCCTGAATGTCAGGGTCCTGTCACATGGATGTCACATGGACCTCCTTGGTCTGACTCATTTCTCCTGCTGCGCACACTGTACTGGCATTTGAGATTCTGCTCCTTTGTGTCAATTTTCATTTTAATTCATACTCTTCCCTTAAACACAGCTTTGATTTGCTTTTTCTCTCCTCACTAAACTGGATCACCGCTTTTATGCTTGGTCTTTATCGCCCTCTCAGGACAGTAAAGTAGCCTGGGCTGTAGTAGCCTAGAACTGAACTGAAGAGAGAACCAGAAGTTTGTGTCCTGGTCCCTGTCTCAGCTTCTTTCTCTTGCCACTTCTCACATTGTCTGTGGTGTCCTCACCCCTCAGTGTTTCACATCATTTGTCACTGCGCATTTCCCACCAGCAGAATGGCTTTCCCCATCTGATAAATCCTGCTTATCTGTCAAGACCTAAATAAAAAATCAGGGGCGTCTGCTTCAGTTACTCTGTCCCAAACCCTGTTTTCTCCCAGCAATTTCCTTCTGGTGTTAACTCCCTGTACCTGACACACGCTCGTGTGGAGCACTTGATTGCAATTAGCCATCTATGTCAGCATGTGTCTAACTGACGTATGAACTCCTGTGGGTCTTGTTAAAATGCAGTTTCTTGTTCAGCAACTTTGGGGTGGGGACTGAGGCTCTGCATTTCTCACAAGCTCTGGAGGAGCTGATGCTGCTGGTCCACAGGCTGCCTTTGGAGTTACCCAGGCTTTTCGTGACTGTCTTGTCTCCCATACCAGGGTTACTAAAAGAAGTGTCTCTATTTGATTTACCTTTGTAGCTTCCCTCATGCCTGGACCACTACCAGATATACCTCATAGGTTCACACATTTGTGAATTTAATAGATGAGTAAATATACCTAATGAGCAATTATTAAAAGACTTTTGTATGTTAGTAAAATGTGATAGCACAGATTGAGCAAGCCCCATGTTCCTTGGGGGCCTTCTCTCTCACGATGTTATTGGCTTGCAGGTAAAGGGAGGGTATCCACATTTTAAGATCTAGCATGTGCTGAGGTGCATGCAAGGTGCTTCACATATACTGTTTCCTTTCTCCTCAGAGCCACCTGATAAGGACATACTATTGGCCCTGCTTCACAGATGATGAAACTTGGAGGAATTAAGCAATACGGGAATAAGTTGGTTGGTGAATGGTGGACTTCCAACATGCTCTTGCAGCTCAAATGACAGTTTACACTTTGGTGTTATAAGGAAGAGACTTGTTCTTGCCCAAGGCCCAGTAGGAATCCATAGTATCAACAGTTCACCAGTTAAGGAGGTTTTGCATTCTTCCTTCAAGTACTCTGAAGAATGTTCTTTGTGAATCTTGAAAAAGTCTTATGTTGTCTTTCCCTGCTGCTAATTCAGCTTATTTCAGCCCCAGTTTTGCTTCCAGTTATAACTAAAGGGAAAGAACCACAACTCCTTCTGACTCCTGCTTCCTAGGCTCCATGCCTAAGCACTGCTCTTCAATTCATGGCCCTCTGCAATGTAGACCATGGCTTATACTAATGGCTGTGTCATAACCACTGTTAAGCAAAGATGACTATGCTGACAAGAGATAGCCTGAAGAGTAAGAACTGGAGATTCAGAGCCCAGCTGATCAAGGCTTTATTCCTGGCTGTGACATTAATGACCTTGATAATGAAGCTGTGACTTACCCTTTTTGGGCCTCCATTTCCTGTTCTGTAAAACAGGAGTGATTATTAAGGCACCACCCTTCCCACAGAGTGGCTATAAGGTTGAAAAGAAGTGTGTATTTAAAAGCTCAGTAGGTTTGCACAGAAAGTTCTGGAAAGGTATCAATGTTAGAGAGAAGAGACTAGCACAGTGCGTTCAGGCTTCTAGCTGAGGGCAGGCCCCACTCCATGCCATTCTAGGAGGCTAAAACTTCAATCTATGACTTGCCTCTTGCTAGCTTGAAGAGCCAGAGGTCAAAGTTCAGGGTGACTGCAGTTACTGAAAAATGAAAATCCTGAGACGAGTTGGGGGGAGGGCCCACATTCTATGTAGAGCTCTGCCTGCCTCTAGGCTGACCCCTGGACCTCAAGCTCCTAGAAACCAAGCTAAGGATCTGGAGCTGAGCTGAGATTTGCCCTCCTGTGAGGAAAAGGGGGTTTTTAGAACCCAGCCAAGTTATTTTCCTGCCAAAACAAACAAACATTAGCATTCTCTTTAGAAAGTAATTGACTCCACAGCAGTGTAGCCTCCATGATAGAATACAATTCAAAATTACTCAATATATTGAGAATAAGAAATTGACAACAGAAAACAATCTGGAGATGACCAGGTATTGGAATCAGCAGAAGAGGATTTTAAAGCAACTGTTGTAACCATATTCAATGAGGTAAAGGAAAACATACTCATAATAAATAAAAAGACAGAAATTTTTTGTAGAGAAATGGAAACCAAAAAAATGGAAATTGGAGAACTAAAAAAATACAACATATGAATAAGGTACTTAGCATAATGGCAGGCACTCAATAAATAGATCCAAAGCAACATAGAATGAAAGAGATTTTCAGTTTTATCAGAACTGAACTACAGCAGAATACAGAGTACTTTTAGAAGAAATAAGTGATTCAGTCATCATTAATTATGAAGACTGCCTTCTTTGATAAAGTTTGCATTCTTCCTACATTATTTTTTAAAGGATAATCTTTCACAATTGAACCATATTAAGCTTTTTTGAAATCTGCTGCCTCACTAAGTAGTAAGCCTTGGTGTGGGTGGGTGGCTGGTGGCTGTGATTTAGCTAAAAGTCCCCCTTTTTTTTTTTGTGGCAGCATGGTAGAAGGAAAGAATGCATACTTTGGAAGGAGATGTTCATTCAGATCCTAGTGGTGTCTTTTACTAGTTCTGTGTCCGTGGCCAGGACACTTTGTATTTTTGTGCCAATTTTTTTGTTTTTGTTTTGTTTGTTTTAATCTTTAAAGTAGATATCTTAAAAGTTGGGCTTATAGACTTGCTACAAGGTATGAGACAAGCACATAATATCACTCTGTGAGTTGAAAATAAAAGACTTACCTTTCCTTTGGAGAAGTGAAGTGCCGGGGCTGGGTGCCACCAGGACTCAGAAGTACTACTCTGGGACAATGGGGAGGAAGGCCTTTAGGCCTCTATTTGCAAGAGCTGCCTTCTTACACACCAGAATCCTAGAGCAGAGGGCCTTTCATGGGCAGTCTTAGATCGATGGCCACACATCTCAGGCCTGGGAAAAGAGAACCAAAGAGAAGATCCTGGAGGGCCATTTTGGGAATGCATTTTGCCAGATACAGAAGTGAGGACTAGAACACATCCTGGAGGTCTGGGTAATAAGGCATGCCCCAAAATGGCTGTGACTTCCTTTGTATTTTGAGAACAGCTGGGAAGGTCTCCTAGAAGGCTATGTCTTCCTGGCCCTTCCAGGGTGTGTAGCTTTAGCAGCATCTTCAGTGCTCAGGACGCCCCTGCAGTGATGACCATAATAAAGGGCTGCCCCCAAGTGACTGGTGGGGAAGGACCAGCAAAGTGAACATTGTCCATTTCTCTTTCTTCACTGTTCTTCAGGTCCCTAGAGAGAACTCTGAAAACTGCGGTTAATGATGAATGCAAACCAAATAATATTTAAAAAATGTTTTTACTGTAACTTAAGAATCATAATTGAAGATCAAAAACAAAACACTCAGGTGGAGATCTATCTATCATCTATCATCTATCATCTATCTAATCTAATTAGCTTCATCCTCATTTGAAACAGATTGGAAAATGTCACTCCTGAGCTCAGAACCTTTCTCAGGGCTCCCCCTGGCTTTAAGAATATTGTCTTAACTCCCTACTTTGACCAGTAAGATTTGCCTACCTCCTAAGCCTTATTTTTTGCCTTTTGATCTATTGCTAGCTCTGTCTCAGGCTCACAGGTAGTTTTGATTTTTTTCTACCAAGGCAGCACTTTCCTGCCACAGGCCCTTTGTACATGTGGTTTCTTACACCTGACACTTTCTTGACCTCACATCCAGATGTTTCTCCCAATGCAACCTTTCACCTACCAATTCCTCCTGATTTGACAAGCATCAGAATAAGGATTTCTCAGCCTGAGAAGTTTTCTCTACTTCTCAGGGTAGGTTAGATACACCGTTTATCCTATTTTATTAGTATGACTCAGCACTAGATAATTAGCTGTGTAATTTTGTGTTTCCTGGCCTTGTTACAGCAGAAACTTCATCCACTTATTCACTGCTCTTTTACTGAAGCTGAGCATAGAGGCTACTCAAATCTCTGCTAAACAGGGCAACAACTGTTAGCCCTTTAATGTTCTAGTTATTTTCTTAATTTCTCCTGTCTTTTCCAAATCACTTCTAGGAAGAGGTTAATGCTCTTAGATGTATTAAACAAGAACCAGATGAATCTTGTTCTAAATTATTTTACAATTGGAACAAAATTGTATACATACGCTAAATTCTAATTTTATTTATACAGTATTCTTATAAGGGACTGATTTTTGCCCTGTGATCTAGAATGCTCAAATAATTATATGCTGCTATAAACATTCATGTGCAGGTTTTTATGTGGACATAAGTTTCCAACTCCTTTGAATAAATAACACGATTGCTGGATTTTATGTTATGAGTTTGTTTAATTTTATAAAACAAAAACAAAAACAAAAAAAAACAAACAAAAGCCCTGCTATACTGTCTTCCAAAGTGGCTGTACCATTTTGCATTTCTACCAGCAATGAATGAGTGTTCCTATTGCTCCACTTCCTCAACAGCATTTGGTGATGTCAATGTTTTGGATTTTGGCCATTCTAACAGGAATGTAATGATATTTCATTGTTATTTTAAATTGCATTTTCCTGATGTCATATGACGTGGAGCCTCTTTTCATATCTTTTTTTGCTATCTGTATATTGTCTTTGGTGACATGTCTGTTCAGATATTTTGCCCATTTTTAATTGGGTTGTATTTTTCTTATTGTTGAGTTTTAAGGGTTCTTTGTATATTTTGGAAACCAGTTCCTTATGAGATAGTTGTTTTGCAAATATCTTCTCCTAGTCTGTGATTTGTCTTTCATTCTCTTAACAGTATCTTTTGCAGAGCAGAAGTTATTAATTTTAATGAAGTCTGGCTTATCAATTTTTTTCTTTCATGAATCATACTTTTGATGTTGTATGTAAAAAGATATCACCAAAGGTCACATAGATTTTCTCCTGTATTACTTTCTAAGAATTTCTCCTGTATTATCTTCTAAGAGTTTTTTGTTTTATATTTAAATCTATAGTCTGTATTGAGTCAATGTTTATGAAAGATGTAAGATCTGTGTCTAGATTAGCTTTTTTACATGTAGGTAGCCAGCTATTCTAGCATCGCTTGTTGAAAAGATTTTCTCAGCTAAATTGCATTTACTCCTTTATCACAAGATCAGTTGACTATATTTTTTTTGTGGGCCTGCTTCCAGACTCTATTCTGCTCCATTGATCTATTTATTTATTCTTTTGCCTATACCACACTATCTTGGTTAATGTAGCTTTACAGTAAGTCTCGAAGTCTGGTGGTGTCAGTCCTCTGACTTTGTTCTTCTCAAGCTCTCTAATTTTGCCTCATGTGAAAAAAATAGTTACTGGAGGATGGCCTTGCCTCCTCTTTTTCCCCTGAAATGCTTACCTTCCCTAGTACCCAGAATGCTGCTGACTGAGCAGCTCACTAACCATGCTCTTAGCCTTAGAGAGCATGATTATAGCTGTCATTGAGCCACCAATGATCTTGGTCCTCGGGCTGTTTGGTCTTCTTACAGATACCCAGTGCAACAGCAGTGGGGCCTGGAGGAACTTGTTTTGTTATTTCTACTCTTGACTCTGATTCACTATTTCCAAGTGAAGGCAGAAAGGCAAATCTACCACTAAATGTACATTGATGAACCAGCTTGGGTTCAGAGCAATGACAGACTTTGGGCCTGCAAATTCTGCTATGTTCTCATTTGTAGCATCATTGCACATGACCGTTGCCTGCTCCATAGTGAAAGCAAAATACTTCCCTGGGAATGGCTTCAAAATTGCATGGTGGCTGAAAGATAGCTTAAGATTGTCCTGTCAAATCTTTTAAAACTTTTTTCCAGCTTTTTTTTTTTTTTTTAGATCTGTAACAATGATTCTATCTAAGTTATATACAAACAGATAGTGGCTGTGGAAAAAATAACTTTAGGAATTTATTTACTTAATAAACCATGCCAAAATTGTATGACTCAAAATAGTAGTGGTTTGTTACTTTTCATGGTGCTGCTGGTTGACTTGGCTTAGCTGAGCAGTTCTTCTGTTCTTCATGGCAATGGTTGAGGTCACTTGCTTGGCTATGTTTTGCTGGCTGCTGGGCTAGGCTGGAAAGGCCAGGAAGACTGCAATGGTGTCTTCGTGCTGCCCCACTTCTCCCTGTGGCTAAGTTGAACTTCCTTGCAGCATGGCGGTTTCAGGGGGCCTACTTTCTTACATGGTGGCTTACTTCAAAAATAAATTGGAAGGTGCCAGCCTCATTAGGCTCAGTCCTCAGACTGGCACCATGTTCCCCTGCCTCTGTGTTGGTCAAAGCAGTCAAAGGCCAGTCCAGCTTAAGGTGGGTTAGATGTGGATGACATGTCTTGATTGGTGATGCAGCATGCACTTGTTAGGAGGGAGTTGGTGGTGGCCATTGTTGAACACTGTGTCCTACAATATCAGACCAGAATTTAACCTCAGCTTTGCCGGTGGTCAGTTGCATAGTACCGGACATAGTGCTTATATTCTCTGAGGAGTAGTATTCTAATTTCCCCAAAAGAGAAAGCACTAAATGCATAGAGGAAGCAGATAAGATAATATATACAGTGTACAGAAGGGAAGTACTCTGCTAGTTACATTGGAAAAAAGCCACCTTTGTTCTGAGTAGCACATGGAGTCAGTGTCCAGTTCATATTCCCTTGGTCCACTGCAAAAGTCACCTGCCAATTCTGACCAGCCTATGCAGGAAAGGCCAGATATGTCTAGATGACCAGTGAAAATGGCAGTAAGTTGGTCCATGGTGTCTCTTTTTGCACCTCCTTAGACAACTCTGAGGCATGTCTGCTTTCACAGCTTCTCATATCACCAGCGATTGAACTCCATTGGCTTTCGCAAGTAACCCTCCTGAGCCCATTTTCTGCCACTGCCACCTTTTCCCACCTCACTTTCCTAAGCACTCAATGTGATTCTTGGGGCCACATCTCACATAAAACACCTGGACCCGCATTTTTGTCTTAAGGGCTACTTTTAGGAGAACCAAATCTAAGATAGAATATTAAAATTCTCAAAACATGTGATAACATTTTAATAGGACAAGTTGCTCTATGTTCGTAAAAGATTTATATTGTTTAATTCTTGGTTTTCAGTTTCAGAGAGAAACTGGTAGTGCCCATAGGTATCATAGCAATAATACACTTTTATTTCTAGGGCAAAGCAGTCATTTCAGGTCTTTCTCTGTTCTAAAAGCCAAAATTTATAACAGCATCAGTACCTCCCAAACATTTCCAATTTAGCCCTCATCTGAGTTTAAGGGTGGAGAAGTAGGGATACGATTAAGAAGTGGGTGTGAGAAAAGGAATACTCCCACTAGGGGCTGTGGGTGCTGTGGAGTGTTATTCTTAGAGTATTAACAATAATTCCTCATGGGCAGGGAAATACTTTTATTCAGAAGAAAATTCCTTGATGGGTGCCTGAAACTACAGAGGAGGGAATGGGCTAGCCTGGGCCCCAGTGCCGGGGGTTGGCTTAATCTCCTCTGGCTTAAAGACAAAAAGGAATCTAGAGATAATGAGATAGTAAGGGGAAAGAGAGAATGGAAGAGAAGGAAAAACACCAGCAGCTTGGCCAGTAGTTTGTGCAAGTGATTGAAAGACTTTGAAGAGCTGAGCTATCTCATGTTGAATTTTAAGTTGTTTACATTTCTTCATGCAAATTCTTTTATCTTCCTAAACATTCTTAAACTATCTCCCTGACATATATGTATGTGTGTTTGTATGTGTGCATGTATGTGTGTACACATTTGTATGTTGATAAAATTAAAGTATAAGTTTTTTTTAAATTAAACTTTTTATTTGGAGACAATCATGGATCTGCATGCAATTGTAAGAAATAATATAGAGAGCCAGATACCTTTTCCCCAGTTCTCCTTAATAGCAATATCTTGAAAAATTACAATATCACAACCAGGAAATTGACATTGATAGAGTTAGGATACAGAACATTTCCATCACCACATGGATTTCTCGCGTTGCCTTTTCATGGCCACACTCCCTGCATTTCCATGCCAACCCTCCTAACCCCTGGCAACCACTAATCTGTTCTCAATTTCTATGATTTTATAATTTTGAGAATGTTATATAAATGGAAACATATTAAATATAATCTTTTGGGATTGTCATTTTTGTTGCTCAGTAATTCTCAGTAATCCAGTTCATCATGCGTATCAATAGTTCATAAATTTTTATTACTGAATAATGTTCTATGGTATGGATGTGCCATGGATTGTTGAACCATTCATGCATTAAAAGCTATTTGGGTTGTTTCTAGTCTGAGGCCATTCTGAATAAAGCTGCTGTAAACATTTGTGTACAGGTTTTTATACATACATGCCTTCATTTTTCTGGACTATTACATGAATGAAAAATGCTTCCTTCCTAAAAATATTGAACACTTAGGTGTATAATCATTACACCATTATCTATATACTCTACTAGTAAGGTTTAGGTTTGAGTTCTCTCCAAGGATAGATGAAATGAAGACAAAACATGAAAAGAGTAGGACCAGGAAATAAATCCCTCAAAGTTGAAGTGATTGAAAGAACTCTGATTCATATAAATTTGCAAAAGTCTTGAGGAAGAAATGGATTTTACACAGATCAGAGATGGGAAGATTGAATGAACTCTTTCTGGGCATCTAGGGGCAGCAAGAGCTGAGGTCTGGACTAGGAATATATTCTAATGCCTGACCTGATACTTGAGTGTGTGTTGAGTAGGGTTACTTTGCTAGAAAGACCCCATAGGGCAGGTTTAAAAGTAAGTAACTGTGTTGCCATCTCAGGGAGCACAAAGCACACATGACAAAGGGGACACCAACCTCTCTCTCACTAATTATTGGGTCCTAATACCTTCTCTAATGGTGTCAGCTAAACCAACATAAACAGCTCTTGTCTGGCTCCTACTTCTGTTGTCCTTTTCTTTGGATAGGGGTGGGATTTGGGGGAAGAGTTGTTACAAATTTATTTCTCAATGGTGTTTATCTTCCAGTGATCAAATGGTAGGGTTAAATAAAACTGTGTTATGTGACATAAATGTGAGGCAGACTGCTGTGTGTGGGTGGAGATGCTTGCCAGCCCCAATCACTGTTGGAGCATCATTGTTCTGGCTTGAGAAATTCAAAATCTTTTCAATGGGAGCTTTAGCATTTGCCCTTGAGAAAACAAATTTGAAAAATATTTTTCAGAATCCCAGTGTGTGCTAGGCCAGCCTTCATAGAGTGTGACATAATAGGGTCATAGTTTATGATCCCAAATAGCAGAAGAAATTATAGATTTAACACTCAGCAAGCTTCAAGTGTATGAAAGACATCAACCAAGGTGTTTTTTTTTTCTTTTGTCCTAACACCACAAGAAGACTGTAGTCTTGCCCACCTGGGTGTGTTCCAGGCTAAGTAGTATATAGGCATGAAGAATAAGACAGCATTCATTGGAAGAAAAGACTCCAGGACAGACAGCTCATACATAAGAACATCTAATATGGGTGGTAGAAAGTGCTTGGTCCTCTACTCCAGACTTACCTTCTATTTGTAATTTTTAAAATAATTTCAAGCAACACCTCAGTCTCACCACTGCCTTATGAGGTACCAGTAGAAGAGATCATGATCTGTTTAGAGATCGTGATCACAGTTCAGAGCAGTTAAATGTGTAGTAGAGGAGGCATCCAGCCAACTCATTTGAAAGTCTGATCTTGAAAGGTCTTCTGATTCCATTCTTCCAGAGGTCACAACTCCCAAACCTACAGACCAATCAATAATGTAAATGAAGTGGACTGAGCTAGTGGGGCACTAGGGAGTGGTGGGGACCAAAGCCAACTGGGGAGCTATTTCTTATCAAAAAAGGGAACCACTCTTTCATTACATCTGATTGTGAGCATGTGGTGACATGGGCTCTGTTTTACTAGATTTTCCAAATTTATCAAAATTCATGTTTCAAGAGAAATTATTTGGCAATGACTTACAAAAGAATAACAACCATGTGCAGACTAAACAAAACATATTTTAGGTGACATTCGCCCATGGAATGTGATTATTTTTCCATCCTATGCCTTGGTAGAAGCAGGTTGGATGGAAATGAGGGTTGGGCAGGGAAAGTAGAAGGCAGTTGGCAATAATCCCTGATCTTCGTTCTTAGTAGCAGCCTGTCTCTGCTCGTTCTGTATGTGAACTCTGTAGAGGGTTATGAGGCCGAGGAGTGTTCCCCCAGCCACAGTTCCTTTGAAAGAAAAGTAAAAAATGGTGATGGTTAACCTTACTAGCTTGGAAGGCAGAAGTACAGAATTATTTGTTTCCAAACACTCCTCCCCAACCCAGCTCCCACCAAAATCCAGAATATGTCATTCACTTCTGTAAAGTCATCTTTGGAGTTGTGGAAAAGTGTCTTTTTTCTTTATTGAAGGGTACAGTTAATATCTAACATCTGTGTTCATCAGCCAGACTGCTTTTTGTCATGTTGTTTCTGTGAAGATGGATGACAATGAGAAGTCTTCACTTTATCTGCACCTGTCATCTTGGAGCAGTTTATTCAGTATCTACACTCATTTCTCTTGAGAACAGTCCATGTTTATGAATGGGATCTCCCCAGTCCCTGAGCATCACTCTCTGTGAGCTTATCTGGCTCCTTTTCTATGTGCAGTGAGATATGTCTGTTTATCTACAGTTACTCATCGCTGAGCAACTTTGGGTTTTCCTCTTCCTGTGTGTGCACTGCTCAAACTCCCCAGTTATATCTTCAGCTTTTTCAGCAGTTAGATTTATCTAGAAGGCTCACAGTTTCTTCCATGACAATTGGTGCAGTCCTGGCAGATAAATGCGTTGGCAGGAAGCCAGAAGCACATCTCCTCTCTTCTCCAAACTAACCATGCCTGCAGTGCCTGTTCCAGCCTGAGGCCGCACCAAGAGTGGGGCACATGACTGGTGAGGCCGGGACCCTGTCCTTCTGGTGCTCAAAGCCTCTCATGTAGCCTTTCCTCATTCAGCCTTAGAGCCTCTCCTATTAAAAAAGGAAAAGAAAAAAGAAAAAAGCTACAGCAAGAAGGGAGGCACTCCCTGACAACAGAAAGAAGATGTCTTTGTAAAGAATGTGAACTTGACCTATTGTGAAAACATGCCAAAAGGCAAAAGAGGACTCATTTTTAAAATCTCTCTCTCTCTCTTTTTATAATAATTCTACTTAGCGTAAATGTACAAGAAGCTTTCAGACTTGTTCTGGAATAGTTCTTGGGAAGTTATGAGTAGCTGGCAGGATTTGCAGCCTATGTACTCAGGTATGCAAAAAAATAAATGTATCTCTATCTCTTCAAATCACTTTCATTATGAATCAGAACTGCCATACCCCAACTAAATGCACATGAACTGCCATCCTAGCATTACTGAAGGCTCCTCTCCTCAGGTCTTCATCAAGAGCTCCTGGGATGGGACAGCTGGGAGAAGGGCAGGGCATCTGTCCTATGTCATTCTGGGGCTCAGCATTTGGCTCTCCGGATTTCTCACATGCTGACCTCTGGTCCTGTCACCTTCCTGGGTGTCTCACGGCCAAGAGTTGCCAGTCTTCCACCTCGAGACCTGCTCTTCTCATCACCTTCCAGGTTGACCTGGGACTTAGTCTCCATAGCTCCTCTGCCTGTCTCCTGGACACTGGGTGCAATCTCCAATGCGGTTAGGCTATGGGAAAGCAAAATCAGGCAACTGAAGGTTCTTATGGACAAATTCTTCTTTTCCTCTGCCACAAACCTCATCCAATCTATCAATGTAAATGGGGAAAATAAAAGGGAGAAATGTCAGGGAGAATATAGAAGTAGATATCCCCAAAATTATCATGACACATATGGGGTATGCAGAACAGACCAAAGCAGAAATGCAGGAGTTTGCTTATATGATATACTTCAAGGGGACAATGCTAGAAAATCCCATAGTTTAGAATCTTTCAAAATGTTATACCACTTAAAATTTCCATCATGGAAGCGCAAAGAGTATTTTGTTTCCAGGAAAAGGCTTTTATATCAAATCATTATCTGTCATCATTACTGTAACATGGCCCATCACCAAAGATGAGTGAATCTTTTTATCACATGGCAAAGCTTAAAAGAAAGTGGGACTACTGGATGGGGCTGTGTGGTAGCAGCCTTGCCCTAAGAGTATGTGTCTGGGTGGACCAGGCAGTGTCCAGAGATGGCCAACACGAGGATTCAGGTTCCTGGTTTGAAGGAGAAAGAATGTCCCAAGAAGGTTACATTAGGGGCACTGACTGATGTTTTAGGGGCTGGTTGCTGCCCACACAATTTGACAGTTTGCACTGTTGCCTGACCAACCTAAACCCAGCTGAGAAAGTTATTCTTGAATGTCTGAATGGCTTTTCATTAGCTAAACTATTTCCTTCACATTCTGTCTTCATAGGTCAGGAGACAGTTTTGAAATATTGCCTTTAGGACTTTTTGGTTCTCAGTTACTTGGGTTTTCCCTTTTTTCTAGTTTTGAATTTCAGCTGATCTAAAAATTATATATAGATACACTTATTTGAATGCCAGGCCTAGTGTTTTTTATTTTTTATTTGGAGAAAGGGAAACACATGGCACAGAAAAATTCCCAGGGAAAAAAGGGTCTAGCATATTTTTAGCTCCTCTCCCTCTAGTCTCTGCCCATCTTGGGACCTCCCCAGACGTGGCCACAACTTCTGGTTCTCTTTCTCCCAGAGGTGTAATAGGTCCTATGTTCTGGTCTAAACTTTCATTTATTTCAGCTTGTCTTGGAGATTATTCCATTTTATTACATAGAGTTGCCTCATTTATTTAATAATTGAATAGTATCACTGTATATTTACATTTCATAATTTATTTAATTAACTTCTTTTAATAAATATTTATGTATTATTTTCTTCAGTCTAAAGCATACACAATAATGCTTCATTATTTATTAAATATCTCTGTATATACTTTTTTTCTTAAAAATCTTTTTCCTGTTCCTGATTCTTTATCTCTATTTTCATTTCATCATGTTGTCCTTCCTAAAAATATTGTATGTAAATATGTGTTTGTCCTAGTTGTAAGCCATCCTAATTTTTTTGTAGACTGAGGAGAGGCAAAACAAACAAACAAAACAAATAAATATTCTACTTCCCTGTGCTGTCCCCAGTGGAGTGAGATAAAGTCAAATTTCTTTCACATGATTCATACTCTCTGTGACTTTGTTGCCAAATACTTTATATGTGGTATAAATTTATCCTGGAAATTTATGGACCTTTTTGGCTAAGTGATAGTCAGGTAGTCTCATAAGAAGATGCAAAACAAAAAGATGAATTCCTTGGTATGCTTTATTATACTCCTGAAGCAGAGCTATGAAATTTTGTAAAGAAGTAAAAATGCTGATCTGAGTAGTTCAGTACAGTTCCTTCCTAGATGACTGGGCACTTACTTCTACTTTTCGAGATGTCTGAATCCTCTTGGCTTCACCTGCTGTCAGGGAAATGTGGAGTAACTGTGTTCTCAATCTTGCCTCACCAATAGAATCACCAGGAGAGCTTTACAAACAGCATGATGCCTGGTCCCAGACATTTTTCTCTGATATAAATCTAGGGCTGACAACCCTGGGACTGCATGACCATTGAAACCCTTCCCACTTCTGAATTCCTCAGACCAAATGATAATTGTCAGAGCCTGCCATATAACTAGAGGTCTTGTAAAACTTGGTGAACTTAAGAGGTAGTTTTCTTTACCAGAGTTTTCATGTTTATGAGTCTGATTGTTGTGAAATATTTTTCTTGAGATGCTCTTCTTTAAGCTTTCCATACTTGGAGCAGAAAAGACAACATTTGGGCTTCAAGCCCTTCTGAGGGGAATAATAAGCTGGAATACAATTCTCTCAAAGTACACAACTGCAGATGCACCCAGGTGAGAACCCAGGTGGATATAACTTTCCAGCAACTGAGAACAGAGGAGAGATTAGAGCATCAGCTCAGGCTGAATCCTAGTTCTTTCATATCAGTATTCTCATCTTTTTACTTGGCTAAACCAGGTGTGGTTCTAGATCTCAGAGGCTCCAATGATATTCTAGGTTTATAGCATCTTTTTCTTGGGACTTAAAAGGGGAACCCACTCAAGGGATTGGTTAGGAATAATTCTTCAGCCTGAGGCATCACTCACTATTCCTTATGTATTAGCACTCTGTGATGTCCTTCCTTTAGGAAAGGGACACTTAGTATGTTATAAATATCTTCTGCTCAATGGTAGTAATCCAGCTGACTGTTCTCAAGTTGTCATTGTTAGTTTGCCAGAATGTTAGGTACCCTTGCTTTACAGTCAAGCTTCTTTGCATTGATGAGTATGTCAGAAACCTTAAGTCATAGTGAAACCCTTGGCTATATGTAGATGTGTATTTTCATGGTACATTTATAAAACACCATTTTTAAAGCACAAGCAAAACTTTAAGCATCATTAAATATATAGGCAGTGCCGGAGCCAGCCGGCTAAAGTCGAACAGCACCTAAAAGAGGGGGGTGAAGCCTAAGGAAAAAAGAAGACAGGAAAGCGCTTCGGGAGGGCATACAGTCAATGCTGCAGCCTCGAGATTATTTAGCATAGCTCTTATATTTCTTTTTGAACACAATAGCAAGGCACAGAGTACATTACTATAGGAAAGCTGGCATTTACATAAGTTCCTATACATCCTTCCCTCAGGGTACAAACATCCTTGCTTTCTGTAAAACATTCCACTATCTTAAAAGGATTACTTTAGGAGGCATACCTCTCCTCCAGGGTCAGTAATGTTTAACTCAAATCCCTGCTTCCTTGAACCATTGTTTAAGCAGTCTCAATAACTGCTTTATGGCTATAAGCTACGTGACTTCTTCAGTGTCTCAATAATGGCTCCCGACAAGGCAGATGGAAGGATGATGAATGAACGTATAGATAGATGTTTGAATTGCCTCCTATGCACCACTCCAAAATTATGAAACTGACTAAACACAAAACTGGAGAGATAAAATTGACATAAGTTTATAATCACATATCTCACAGCCTGGGGGAAGAAGACATCATACTCCATACAGGGCCACACTAGTGTTACACTTAGGCACAGAATGAATTAGCAGAGGCTGTAGGAGGCAGCCTGTGCAGTATCAAAAGGTTCCCATGGGAGAATGTGATTGGATTATTTGAATAGTTCTGTGGGCTAACCAGAAATTGAAACCTTTCATTGAGGGATAAGCAGGAAATGCACCTGGTCTCCTTGACAAGGAGGGTCATTTGGCTAAAGAACGTTATTATCAAGTACGGAGTAGAGAGGGGAACTTGTGGCTAGGTCACTTGAGGTCCTCTTGATTTCACCAGCTATCAAAGTAGTACATAATGTTGGATCTTCATTCAAGGCCTTGTACCACAATGGATAAATAGAAGCAAAGAAAGAAGGAAGGAAGAATAAATAGATGGATGAGTGCCTGGATGGAAGAAAAAATGGAAGGAAGGAAGGAAGGAAGGAGGAAGGAAGGAAGGGGGAAGGAAGGAAGGAAAGAAAGGAGGGAGGAAGGAAGGAAGGAAAGAAGGGAGGGAGGAAGGAAGGAAAAGGAGAAGGAAGAGTGAGATAAAGGATGAATGGCTGGGTGCACAGGGGCTGAGGGCTTCTGTTGAACTCCTGATTCTGCCATTTGCTATTTGTATGAGCTGGGGGAAGTGGCTTAACCTCTCTGGTACAACCCTCTCCCCTGATCTTGCTAAATATGAATTTAGTAACACTTGCCATTTAGAGTCTCATGAGGATTAAATTAGCTAATGATGTGTAAAAGACTTCACGAAGTGCCAAACACACATAATACATACTTGGTAAATGCCCCTTATTCTTCATTTTATTGCAAAAAGCTTTCTTTGAAAATACACATGTTATATCACAAATTTCTTATCCAAGTCTATGTATTGGATTTTCACTCTCCTGAGGATGTATTTTGGTGAGATGTTCTTGTTTTTAAGATAGTCTACTTTATTCATCTTTTGTTTTGAGGTTGCTGCTTGTCGTGTACAGCTTTGGAAAATTGCCCACTCTAAAGTAATAAAATTACTCTGTTTTCTTCTAAAAGCTTTGTCATTTTACCTTTCACAGTTCAGTCTATGATTTATAAGCGTGATGTGAAGTAGGGGTCATTTTTTTTCTTCAATGTGAAGAGTAAATTAACCCAGCATTTTATTGGGAAAACGCAGACAGCTTTTCTTACTGCCTTTATGTGGTCCATTTATCCTGTGTCAGGTGGGTCTGGTTCTAATCTCTCTCATTGCCCTTCTTGTTTAGCTTTGCACCACTCCCATTTTAAGGACATGCATCCAAAATTTACAAATAATTATTATGGTAAAAGACAGTCAAATCAAAATGGGCTAATGAATGGAACAGTCATTTAAGTCTATTCTAATTCTTTGCTTACAATCATTGATTTGAATTTACTGAGTGCCTGCAATGCACTAATCTAAGACAGAAAAATATTGCATTTATGTATATATGTATGTGTGTATATGTATGAATGTAATTAGTTACTACTTACTTATTGATCTTTACCTATGTTCACCTATTTTTTTTACCACTTTCCTTCTTAATGGTATATGACCAGTCAAAGAGGCAAATGTCCAAGGATTTGTAAGTTCAAGAGCTGAATAATTACAGAAATGCAAATAGAAGCTGTGGTGAAGGCAATGGTAACAAGTGCAGCCCGGAAAGGGAAGGGTACATGGATTGCATGGTGCTGCTCCTGATGACAGGTCTTATTTTAGTTAGAAAGTAGAAAAAAAGTCCAACCGTAATGCACTCTGAGTCTTATACATAGGAACCAAACCAAATGTTCAAGGCATTTCAAAAAAACTGGTGCTATCCTGGGAAGAATAGAGACAAGCCAAAAAAAAAAAAAAAACCCCAAAACAAAAGACAACAACAACAAAAAACTTGGAAAACAGATGAAAGTCAAGGGCAAATGGCTAAAAGACAACTTCTAATCTTAACAAAAGTTTTGGGAATTATGACTCAAGTGCAATGTTCACTTTAGACATCCTGGGTGGGCAAGAAAAGTATTTCCAATTTCAGTACTGTCATGGTAATCATTTACTAAAGACACCTGCAATGTTTAGTCAAAAGACTTAAATACTAAGATAGCAAGTGATTTCGTTTAAGCTTGGGATGACAATTGGGATGACAACGGTTACATGAGTAGCATGCAATAGCCAGAAAACGAAAGTTGTAAATAAAGAATAGGTGAAAAGGAAAGAAGTGAGAACACTTGTTTATTGGTCAGCTAGGGAATCAAAACTTTAAAAAGAGCTATTGAAATTATTTCTCAGTTCAGAGCTCAAATGTGCTCATTATTGCGATGTAACATACTTAGCAACTTTAACAGAAAACTTGACTTTGATCTCAAGACTCTTGGTTTATATAAACCAACTGTCTGGCAAGATCTTGAAACAGAATCTTATGCCCCTAAAAATGGGTTCTCCCTCATTACAAGTGGAGGGAGACCTCTCTCTTTATTTTCAGTTTTGAATTTGAGTCCCTAAGAACTTAGGTAGCACTGAACTTTCTGAGAGTTGGCAAACTGAGCCAACTTTAACAAAGTTAGAATGGACATGATGAGCATGACTGCTGGGGATATTGATTCCGCATCATCTTCTCAGTGTGCTGAGCTGAATTGCAACACAGCACAAGCTCTCTTTATTTCCCGTTGTGACAAAGCAGAACATCAACACGTACCACGGGGCTGGATTTGAATCCTGAATCTATCCTACTTGGTGTGCTGGGAAGAATCCCTCCTCCCGTAGAGCCTGTGAGAAAAACAAGTAAGCAAAGGATATGATAATGCCTCAGAAACTTTAAAGTGCAATAGCACAATAAATTTCAATTTTTGTGGTCAAAAAATTTTGAATATCAGTATTTAAGGATAGCTCTATTCAATAAGATGGTGTTATTAAAATATAACAAATCCATTGGCTGTCCTTGTCTATCATTGCTTTACTTCACTGCAAGTTTACTGAAAGCATTTATTAGCTGCCAACTTAGCAACAAGCACTATTGCTTGCTTATTAATAGAGTAGCTCCCCAATTAATGAAGTTGACACATATACTAAAACACTAACATGGTTCCATGTAACAGACACAACTTGAGTTGAAGTAAACATCTCTGCACACATAGAAATAAACTTATCCCTTGGTCTTAGGGAGACTCAGGGCACTGACTCTCAAGGGTGGGAATGCCACCACAAATTGAAAAGGAACAGGAGCCAGAAGATGAAAAGTTGTCGGAGCCTACAATACCTCTATCTCTTGGGTACTCTTCTCTTTGTTTCTGTCATTTCTTTTTTAATGCTCCACAGACTCACTTCTCTGCTAATCACAAAGCAGGAAGAAGACAGCTTTCTCACCTGCAGTTAAATTTGCATATAGTAGTATCCTGCCACCCAAGGATACCAGTTCCAGAATCCTAGGGGAGAGGCTCTGCTTGGGTCAGTTATCCAGTAACTGCTATCAGCCATTTGGCAAGTTTACTCTCATACATACACACACCTACACCCTCACAAAAAGCTTTCAGTGTTTGTGCATTGGTCCATTGGTTGATTGATTTGGCTCGAGGGACTGTCATACTAAATGTATTATTCTATGCTTATTTTTTTCACTTAATTAATCTTAGTTCCTTCTATTGTGGTGCATATGGGATTACATCTTTCTTATTTAGTAATTGCATAGTATTCTATGGAATCTGTTCCATAGCCTATTTAACTATTCCCTGTTGATAATTATTTCCAATTTTTCATATTATTTACAGTGTCACATTCATTACCCCTTGATAAATCTTGAAGTATTTCTGGAACATAGAAATCTCAAGTGGAATATCTGGGTCAAAAGGTATGTGCATTTTAAATTTTAGTAGCTTTTACCAAATTGCTCCCCCAAATGCCTTAACAGTTAACACTTTTATCAATATGGTATGAGAACACATGTTTCTTATCCCCTTGCTAACCCTGTATGTTTGTAATCTTGCTAATGATTAAAACCTATTGCATGCTCTGGTTCCTCAGAGTCCATACAAATCGAATTGTTATTAAGAAGTATGATGCTTCTCCCCCACTTCTGGACTAGAAGGAGCACAAAGTCTGAGACATCCCCATCATCTTGCAGCTTTGCTTTGGAAAGGCCAGCTCTCAGCTTGCTCTCCATCTCCTTCAGCACAGAGCTCACAACTAGAAGTTCCTCTCTTGGGAGGAGCAGTGACTCTGAGCTTCCTGCCTTCACTTTTAGTAAGTGTGGTTCCCTTCAGGATACTGAAATCTTTTCAATTGTGACTTTAGAATCAGAACTAGGAAACAACTGAATTAAAAAGTTTAAAAATCCTAACCTAAAAACAATCCATTAGAGTAAACATTTAAAAAATTAAAATAGGAAGTTATGAGTAAATTCCTTTTCATCTGTAACTAGGCTCTACTCCACTGTTCAATCTCTTTTACAGGGACCACACACAGAGCCATCACCCATGCCCCTGCCTCTTCCTGAAGCTAGAGAGGGGCCTGCTCCAGTCCTATCTGCCTTGGACCCTAAAGTAGTAGCTAAATGTGGGATTCCTTCTTCTTCTTTTTTGTTTCTATTTATGACATTGGGGAGGAGAGATTGGGGGTATAGCTGGGAGAAAAGGAAGGAAGATAGATTTGCTTTTCTTTTGTTTCCTATGCTGATTTAGTTCAGCTGTTAAATTTAGGTTTTTGAAGAACACGTAGGTTTGAATGTCATGGAGCTGTCATTTCCATGACAGTGGAAATAGTGGTGCATGGTATTGTTGTAGCCACCAGCCCCTGAAAGACACATGGACCACCAGAACTCAGTGAGTTTTAGGAAACACACTCTTTATTTAGCCAGCTGGGTCTGCCAGGGGTACGCAGACCCCAAATTAAGCAGCCCCGAAATGTAGAGGTACAGGGTTTTTAAGCCCCAAACTCTATTCTTCATTCTGTCTGAACACAAAGGTCTATTTTTTTTTTTATCACTACCTGTCAACTCACAGGTCAGGTGCGTAAGTGGAGTTACAGAAGCAGAAAGCTTGTTTAGAATATTATGTTCCTATAATCAAAGGCCTATGTTCTCATAGCGATAGTCAAACAGTAATTTCCAGTAAGAGTCAATTTTTTAGCCACCAAAGTATTTGGTGATCAGAAACAGCTGTGACTGGCAACTCTAATTTGTTTCTGAAAGACCACGGGTGTGGCACCAGGGACCCTATGATAAAAAAAAAAAAAGGAAAGAAAGATGATCTTGGTCCCTGTCTCCAGGGGTCTCTGGTCTCTTATGCTGCAGTAATGACAGCCACATCGAGGGGCCCATATGGCTCACAGTGACACATCTCTCATGAGGGAAGGGATGCCACTGGCACTTCTCATGCTCTTACTGTGCCTTTGAATTTCCCCTTACTATGAATATCCTCAGGCCAACATCCAGGCTCTCATCTTTTCCCCATGTGCTTGGTTGTCTCTCTCTGGGATTAGCAGTAAACTGGTGAAAGCCTCTGGGCTAGTTTTCAGAAGGAACTCAGGATGATCATCACAGAGTGATCCCTGCACCCTCCCTCCATCTAGGCTCAGAAACAGGCCCTGAAATGAGGATTTGAGGGAAAGTGGTTTGTTTGGAAGGTGAGCCCAGGGCACATCTTTGGTGGCAGGGCAGGGTGGGGGGTGGTGGTGGGGGACAGGGGGAGAATGAGAGCAATTGGAAAAAGACAACATAGGTACAATTGAGCAGATTTCCACTATGGACATCTGGGGGTCAGTCCCATGGCGAGCTCTAGGAGACAATGTGGAGCACACAGTAGAGTACCCTGCTTCCCCTTTCTAGGCGTTAAGAAGCTGGGGTACCCTAGGGCTAGGCCTACCACAGAGTCCCTTTCATCACTGCCCATAGGCAGCTCTCAGGAACATTGGCTCCCGCTTGAGGGAGGTGCTATCCTCACAGCAGGATGCCATGGGTGAACCCCAGAGTGGTAAGGGCTGGGGTACATGGGCAGAAAGCCAGCAGCATCAGTACCCACCTTCTAACTCCTAAAAGGATTTCCTCTCTTGGAGTCAGATTGAAGGAAACCCAGGTAAGACACAATTAACCTGGAAAACCCTAAATGCCAAAAAGCCAGGCTTTATAGCAGTCTGAGCAGATACACGCTTCAGAAACCCAGCACAGTTTCTCAGAATTAGGGCCTGTCAAGAGCAACTCTAAATACTCTCTCATTTCAAAGAGGGTCCAGTTTTCTAAGAACATTTTATTGAAAAGAGCATGTATAGGGAGAAAGTGTTTGAGAGCAGCACATGGACTTCAAAACTACATAGAGATATGGTCTCCATTTCGCAAATGTCCCAATTGCCATCTTCAGAGTGTTTATAAATTGCCTTTAATTTTGAGTTATTACTAGGCAACGCTTAAAATAAAACTGCCTAGATTTGTGGAAGAGATAGTAAGAGAGGTTGGCTCAGTTGATCACTTTTACTAGGTGCTATTACACGCCTGGTCGGAGCAGCTCTCTGGTGATCTTGGACCAGGCAGATTGAACATAATACAAAATATGCAGAATGCCCTGTCCAGCTCTGTGTCTCTCAATTCACTTTTAAGGAAAAGACCAGTAATTCCTTCCATGTGTGTATCATCGTATAGTTTGCTGAGTGCTCAGACCCCATGCCCTTCAGTCTTCACAATGGGCTAGGGAGTGAGTTCCTTTATCCCTGTTTCATAGAGAAGCCAGCAGATCAGGGCAGGTTGGAACCTGCCCACTTGGCCTAGAAGAAGAAACTGGGACCAAACTGTCTTATGTTCATTGGCAACCAGACACTGCCTGGCACATTATTCATGCCAAGTAAATATCTGAGTGGCCACTGGGATGGATTGTTTTTTAATATGGGTGTTTCTACCATAGGGCGATCATGAGTGGGCATCATCCGAGAGAAGTTGATAGGCAGCAGGAGGTTCCAACTGAAGCACTTTTTTTTTCTTTTTTAAAAAACGTTAATTTATTTGTGTGGCAAAATGGTTCTCAACACCTGCTATCCTATCTGGTGGCTTTGTCTCTTCCCAGTCTATCAGTGAGTCCCAGTAATGAATCATCTTCTGCAGTGCGAAATGCAGCTCAGGGACACTGTGCCCAAAGGTATGCACGTGTCAGTGAGACACTGAAAACATCATCAAGATCCAGCTGAATGCATTTCTAGTTCTGCATGTCTTACACTATGCTAGACATATTTAAGATGGCCATCTTCTTTGTGGCTAGGGAGACATGCCAGTGGACACCTACCCTATTTATCCACAGTCAGCCCAACTAGACCCCAGCCGCTTCCAGGACAGTAGTGAGAGGAAAGGGTGAAGGAACAGAAAATCTCTATTGAGAATAGTTACTAGACACTAGTGTTGTTGCTAGTTCAAGAAATTAAAATAAAACTAGAGACTTCCAAATTGCCTTTTGATAATTTCAATACTCTTGGCAATTTCTCAGCAGGCAGAGACACACTTTTCCAGTACTACTGCACACATGCGGGCTGCTTCTGCTTTGGGTTTTTGCTGCCGGATAGATAGGATTTTTTTTTTCTTAATTATTGACGATATACTAGGAAAACTTCTAGGGAAAATCAGGCAAAAAATAGATCCAATGGTTCTGTGCCTTACTATAAATACCCACAAGCATCATCCCATCCATGAATCTCACATATTTAGTGAAGTCGCTTTGATGTATTGAAATGGCTATTCTTACACAAATTGGGAACTCATTTCAGAACTGCTCAGCAGGTGTGAACTACAGAGCTAGGATTTAAATCCAGTTACCTAACTCCAGGGCCTTTTTTTCAGTTGCTTAAAACTTTGCCTAATCCCTTTCTGTTCTGGGCTGGCATTAGGAGTCTTTTGAGGCAAATGAGATTTTATAAAGAAAAACTGTTGGAGTATATTTTTGCATAATCTCCCATCAATTTATACACTGTAAGGGTGCAGACTCTGGACTCAGAGCCCATCTCCTCCTTCTTCTGTGCTTGGCCTAGCTTTCCAATTTTGGAAACTTCCAGAAATGCTATTTGAATTAATTTCTATTTGAGAGTTGGCTAAAACTGGTCATGTTCTCTCATACCTCAGGATAAACATCATAGCATTGTCTTATAAATCTATATTGCCCAAATTAGGTTAAAATAGACGTTTTTTGGGAGGTGTAATAATTTTTTTACAGATTACTTTCCAAATATGTTCAGACATAAGCAGTTCAACTTTTTTCTTTTCTATTCGATAAGATTCAAACTAAATTTCTACATTTTTAGAATTGTATTAAATTGTATTGTATTCTTCAGTTACATATAAAATTTAATTATCTTTTTTTTGTGGAAATTTTAAGATCATATGTAGGTTAAAGACATTAATATTTAAAATGACATTTTTATATTTTGCAAGAAACAATTGAAATTCAACTTTTTAAAACACAGCTCAGTACTACCACTGGACTGCATCTATTATATTTTTCCCCTAACAGAATAATATGTTCCAATATAAACACAAGTAAACCTTATTCTCTACAATAGATTAACCCTAAAAGATGTGTACAGAATGGCTATAAAGTCAATTGGTAAATCATTGAAATAAAAAATTAGAACTGCAGACAAATCTGGAAAAAAACCACCCTAATTGCAGATCCTGATACTCTTTTCTGATTAAAAAGTGTTTTAAATTCTTAGCCAATCAGGTCAAGGCTGAACTTTTTTGTTTTCAGAAAAAGCTAAATTAGAACGATGTAACAAAAATAACTTCCTGATCCAATTCCAGTTCTGTTCAGGTATCTACTCCCTTCCTGTGGCCCAGAGGCGATGACTCCACCCTACCTACTCAGGGGACATGTGGCTGGTCTCCTGTTGATGGCCGTCCATTGCCTTTGCCATGACTTAGGTAAGATTGTGCACTGGCCTGGTCCTGACCAGCATGTTCTGAAGTGATGACTGCTGGGGATCCTGGAAAAGTTTTCTTCATTCTTCAGGAGTCACATAGATGGTCTGCTTTTGTTCCTGGACAGTGGATTGTTATATGTTTGAATTTGACATCCAGAACTCTTAAGCCATCTTATAACCATGAGGGGAGCCAGTCTGGTGCAATTCTCACCCAGAAAGAACTGTTTAACAGCATGAGGGAAAGAACTTGGGTTTTGTGTGCTATCACTGGCTTTTGAATCAACCAGTTTGGAAATCTGCTAGACTCTCAACAGGCTCTTATTTGATGTAAAAATTACATCAAATAAGATGCTTGTGCCTATGAGAAGTTTTCTTTTGACCAGAGTGAAGGCATCCTGGAAAATACAAATGAAATTTGAAAGTTAGAGATTTTTTCCAGCAAACAGTCTACCAATGTTGACAACCCTTTTGTGATCAAGTCAATATTTCATGAAAACAATATGTTGTTTGTTTCCATTCTTATTCATTATACATATTTTAAATAAGCTCTTTGTTGAATCATTTTAAAGGTCTGCTGTATTATTACATTACCTCTAATCTATGAGATTTTACAGATTGAAAGATATTTGTATATTAGGTTTTCCTAAAATGGTTCACATATATTGGCCTAATTAGCTATTCAACATAGACCACATTTACTTTATAATCTTTTTCACTTTTAGTGCTTTTAAAAGTATGAAGTGAAAAGGGGAATAAAAATTGTACATCTTGGTATCTATTCCTATCTATGACTGGATAATTTGTGGTTATTGAGATCTAATGTGCTTTGAGCTTTGTTAAAGTTTGTGACATAGTCATCCTATCACCCTGCCAGAAAAATTTCCTGAATTTGAACCTGGGGACCTAATTGTTCTTAAACTGAAAATATGTCTCATTTTGTTCCTTCTGCTCATGATGTCTCCTCTCTCCCTCTTTATATAGTGCATGAAGGATGGATTATTTTTTCTCTTCCAGATGTTTTCCCATTATTCCCATCTTATCAACCCTATTTTAAGGCAATCAACCCTGCCAGAATGTGGCAAAGGCAATCTTAGGGTCTGAACTTTTTGTGACGGTCACCGTATATGTGTCTTTTGTCTCATTGTTAAACTGCATACCCCAGAGTTGCTTAGCTTTGTTTTTTGCTTAGAGACTATGGTCATTGGGAAGGGCATTCACCTTGTCTCATATTTAAAACTGATTATGTCAGTGACGTTCAATATAAGATGGCAGCATGGACAACTTCTTGGGGTAGTCATGCTGGATGTGTTCAGGATTGCACTTTCTAAAGTAGACAAGTTGGGGCAGGCAAGTTCTGATAACTCTTTGTCTCCAATTATGTTCTCTCCTTTCAAAAAGTAAAGTGAAACACTCCCCATGCCCTACCACCAAAATTCTAGTCCTTACCAAATAATTTGGGGAGGCCACAGTATTAATACCAATATTCACTTGACTTTTATCAATGATGTTAGATGATAATTAGTGAATCAATATCAAGGCAAGAATGAGACAGAAGCTGCATGGGTGAGCATTAGGCAGAAATAACAAGAACTCCCAAGTGCTTAGTGCGTTCCAGACCCTCTAGTCAATAGTAGTCTTAGCCACCCTCTTTGTCTCAGTGACTGAGTCAGTGTGTACATGTCAATCAGCCTTTCCCTTTCATAAGGACATTTCAAGGACTGGATAGCCTGACTTGGAGCCAATCGGACATGGAGAGGAGTTTACTGGAGTCTCCTCTGAAATCGCCCCAAGCCACCAAACTGGTAAGCAGAAAAGCCAAGATCTGTTTAAAGCAATCTAACTATAGAACTCACATTATTGCTTATGGAGGTGGGGATGTGGGTAGGAAGAGAAGTGAGGAGGAGCAGGGATATGAGATGGCTTGGTGGGAGCTGCCAAACACACAGTTTTTCTAGGGCCATCCTTGGCTTTACCACTCAATCATCTCATGTCACACCTTTGTGGAAGCTGTGATTTCAGTTGAGCCTCCAAGTTATGCCATCTGGGGAAAATGATTGTGTTTGTGGTTTATCTATAGAGTCTAGATTTTCCAGCAAGACCCAAATTCTTTCTTCTTATTTCTCTAACACATTCATTGTCCACATTGTTGCTTGTGAGAGTATGACAACTTTATGAACAAGTTTAGAGACTTTCTTTGTAAATGACAGATAATCCCATGCAAGAAATTTTGAATAATAAAAGGCATATATTGGCTCTCACATATTAAAAGCCCAGAGACTAGCAGGCTCTTCCATGCCGGTTAGATTTAACGACTGGCTTAACTTAATGACTGGCTTACCAATGCCATATGTCCTGCCTGCCCTCTACCTTCTGTCCTGCCATCTTCATCCCAGGGCCCTCTCTTCTTTTATAGTGTGGCTGCAACAATTTTGAGCATCACACTCACACACTCAGTGACCAAAGGGAGAAGGTTTTTCCAGGGTCTTGTCCTCATATCTCATTGTTCCAGACTGAATTACATATCCATTCTTAAACCAGGACTTATAAGGTCACCGTAGCAGAGGAGGGTGGATGGCTGTCCCCACTGACTGAGACAATCAGGCCCCATGCCACAGCTGTTCTCCAACAGAGTGGAATGTATGCTGCAGTCAAGGGGGAAAGTGACTGACAGATCTCTGTCAGGTGGTGCCAGGCCCTACAGGAGAGTTTAATACAATGCAATATTCTCTTTTTGATTTTTAAGATCAGTCACATTTGAACTCACGCATTGAGAAGGGTCAGTTGTAGATTGGCCATCCATAAACCTTCCCTTGGGCCCCCACACTCATAGAGCCCCCTGCCTCTGCTCCATGACTTGAGACTTCCCAGGCTCAGAGATTTTATGGGATTTCTCAGAGCAAATACACCATTTATAAGTGCACTTTTATGCATCAAAGCATGAGAATAACAAAGAAATGTGAGACACATAAGGCAACAGCCAGAATCGAATTAAACCATGAAGGACAGAAGGGACCCTTGAGTACACAAAAACTTGAAGAAAACAGGTACGGGAGTTAATGGGAAATAAACACTTTCCTCAAATGATTTTGGGGTGCTGGTCTGACTTCCAGGCCCTTCTCCCAGGTGTGTAGACTTGTATGTTTATTGTAGCTCCATAACTCAATACCAGGCACATGCCCAGGTTACCAGCCACCATTTAGCTATCCTTGGCAGTAAGGCATCAGGTCTTCTCCTCACTGAAATCCTCTACTTAAACATGACTAAAACCGCATTGCTCTGCAGTGTTCCCTGGCTAGTTGGTAGGCCCCAGGGCACCTGACTCAGCAGCAGAAGTCCATTCAGCATTCCTCTTCAGGTCAGCTGTGCATCGCCCTGACCGTCCTGGCACAGTCCCTTTGCAAGAGCCCCCGGCACTTTCCATGGAGCTCACAGCTACTTGTGGTCTCAGGAAGCAGCCTGACCCATCAGCATCACAACCACCAAAAATATTTGTGTTTGCTTATTCTGCATCCAAATACATTTATTTCTAATTTTGAAAGTATCAGATATTCATTTTGAATAGCATGAAAAATAAAAAAAACACTTAAAAATATTATTACAGAAATAAAAGTTCTACCAATGATTTGGTGCATTTCTTCTCATTTATATTTTCTGATTTGTTTTTTCTTTTCCTACCAGTCCTTTCATGTATTATGTATTTCACACATTGTTTCTACATCAATTATTTTATGTCTCTTGTTCTTCAGTTTGACTTCAGTCTGCATGATACAAAACTTTCATAAACATTGCTTTACTAGCTGCATATTATTTTGTTATGTAAATGGACCATAACTGACTTGAGCATCATTTATTATGACATTTAAGTATTTGCAGGTGTTTTTTATTTTATAAACATGTCAGTTCATTTTATAAAAATGTATTTACAGAATGCAGATTATTTTCTTAGGATCATTTCCCCAAATGTGGAATGAATGAAGGCATATTTATAACAATTATTCATATGTACAGTAAGAAAGTGATGTGCAGGGATCCTGGGTCCCTGGGAAAAGTCCTACAGAATCAGCCCCTAAATTGGAAATTCAGCAGACCAGATGTTTTCTGCTGTTGATGTTTTGATCAAAGTCACAAAATTTATATTTTTCAATTTGTATAAAGTCTTTGAGAATAATTAAAACTTGCAATTTATGATTTACAGTTTGTTTTATGATATGATCTATGGTACTGTTTCTTTTTGAAGGTGGGATGAAGACTAACGTTGGGTAATCGGTGGTGGCACCTTTACCCATGTTCCTCATATAGACCTCTATCCTTCCCACCTGGCCCTAGCATGTTAATATGTATGCATGTATGCATGCACACACACACATGCACACTACAAAAAATGACACAACTCCACATGCTCACATTTACTAGTATTGCCAGTAATATATAGGAAGGTACAGGATGCTCAGATTAAATTGAATTTCAGAAAACAATGACTAATTTTTAGCATAAGTATGTTTCATGAAATATTTGGGACATACTTAGGCTAAAAGAATTATTTGATGTTTATTGGAAATTCAGATTTAACTAGTGTACAATATTTTTATTTGATAAGCCTGACAACACGTAACATTCACACAATCATACATCCACTCACACATGCCACATGCACCCACACATACTCATACACGCACCACACATCCTTGCTTGTTATTTGAATTGCATGTTCAGTTTAATTGCCTATTATAATATAAATGGGTACCAGAAACCCTCAAATAAAAAGAAAATAACTTAATATATACTTTAAAAATAATCAGTTTAATAAAATTGCAAACCAATCTCATGTCTTACAGGTGACTATCTTAGAGTGTTAGAAATCGATCCCACTGTGTAGAGAATTCTAGCATCTAAGCTGGAGTCCCAACTTCTGGCACATGGTCATTTTCACAAAAGAGGCTGTCTCACATAGCTCCGGTCTAGGGCTATTGGCCCCTGCTGGGCAGCTCAGATTGCCCTGTAACATTTCCCCTTGTACTTCCTAAGTTGTGGGCGTGTTTACTTTACAGAATGGGGTCTAGGTCCATCTGGGATTTGTTGGAAAGATATTTTTTTTCTTCTTTATAAAAATAATCCCATGTCTTTATGGTCTGGACCATCAACTCAATGGACAGGCCTCACCTTTTCCTGGGTGTGTTCATGGAAACAGCGTGGAGCTAGTCAGGTTAACCATTGGTGTGCACTCACCCAGCTTGGCCTCCCTTAAAACACTGCTCCACTGGTGCTAGCTGCCCTTGTTTCCTTTGTCCTGGGCTCTCAGGTGTGCTGAGCAAGTGGGCAGGCTTGCTTTATTTATCTTTGATGAATGAGCGAGCAAGGGAGTGAGTGAATAAGTAGGAGCTTGGATTCCAGCTTCTCTTGATCTCTTTGCAGCTTATAATTCTGACCATAGGGTAGCAGCACTCCTGGAGTCAGAAACCATTTCATTCTAAATAACTGAGTCCTTTACACCCAGGACATTCTAAAATCTTAATTTTGTATATAATTTGAAGAATAACTTTAAGAAGACCGCACTTAACCTTTACAGTATAAACTGTAGGTGTGTGGTATAGCAGTGAATAAGGTCAAGCAACCAAAGGACCTCATCTGCAAATATTTGCATACAATTGCTTACTTAAGTGATATTCAGGAAATGAAAAAGGAACCACAGCCTGTGAACACAAGAAATGGTCAGAAGACTGTGACTTTGGGGTGCAAATGAATGCGAAGGCACTCTGGAGTTGCTGAGTGGATTATGTAGAGTTATGGCTTTTTAAAGGACTTTATACTCACACTGGTTAGTGCTATGGGAAAATTAACTCTTTTACTCGGATCTCACCACTTCCCTCCCAATTACTTGAAATGGGAGCTCTGTAGATGTATTTCACAGGAAAGTAATTATCATGAAGAGCCTGGTAAACTAGAGAAGTGCCAAGAAATGTGATCCTTGTCTGCCACAAAGGAAGACAGAGATCTCATCTACCTTTGTTCCCACCCAAATATAAAAGAAACTGAGAAGTGAGAGAAGAGCCTGGTGCCTTCATCCCCAGGCACATGGCTCCAGGTTTCCAGCCAGGCCTTCTCAGGCTTTACATGCAGCTTTGTTCAAATGAATACACCCAAACATCTAATAACTTTCTGAAATCCACAAGAAATCCACAGTTAAGTATTAATTTGGTCCTTTTGGCTCCCAGGAGACCTCCTAACATGTGTCTGCTTTCTTGTAGAAAAACCCATGATCATAATGTCATGAACTTTTTATAAGACAATTGTTTTATCTTAGGAGGAGGGCTATTGGGAGCAGCAGAAGACAATTTGGCTTTTATCTTTAATTGGTCATGTTTCCATATACATACAGAGCAACATCTACTCATTTATGTAGAGACTTTGGCAAATCTGACCCATCTAAATCATTCATGATTTTGTAAAAATAAAGAAAAAGGGGAGGGGAGGCCTCAAAAAGGTGTCACCCAACTCACTATCTACTTCCCTTCCCCCTGAATGTGGACGGCACTTAGTGACTTGCTTCCAAAGAATAGAATATGAAAAGGAGAGAGAGTAGCTTTAGAAAAGCCAGGTGACAAAGGTTACTGCCACTAGATGTGTTTCTGGCATGTCCCCTTGATTGATATGTTGAGAAGGGTACTCTGCCTCTGTGGTCTTCCCTCCATTCTCTCCCCCCCTCCCCGCCTCCCCGCCATAAATCCAGTCTTCTATGGGAAAGGAAGCAGACAAACCCAACTTGAGTGACCTACAAAAACGTCCACCCAGTGCTCTTAAAGGTCATCAAAAATAAGGGAAATTGGAGAAATGGTCATAGACCAAAGAAGACTAGAAAGACATGATGACTAATATAACATGGTCTCCTTGTTTAAGGGTGGAGAATTTCCAAATGGCCAACTTCTGCTTCTGTGAGCCAGGGTGTGGTAATCTGCTCAAAGATATGCTAACCGCCAACTTCTGTTTTTGTAATCTGTTTACTTGTTCTAGGCTTTATAAGCTGCCTCTTTTGAGAGCTTGGGGCCGATTCTCTGGCCCTGCGTGGTGGAGAGAATCAGTCACTGGCCGGCTAATAAAGGCTCATGATTAATCTTGATCGGCTCCATGGGTCTTAGATTTGAATGTGCAACACTGGGTGAGAGCCTGAAACAGAAAAAAGACATCAGGATAAAACTAGTAAAATCTGTATAAAGTGTGACTTTAGTTAATAGTTATGTACTGATGTTGGTTTCTTAGTTGTCATGAGTAACATAAGACAGTAACAATCAGAGAAACTAGATGAGGAGAGCAGAGGAAATTTCTTTACTATCTTTGCAACTTTTTCATTAATCTAATGTAGGAAGGTGGCAAGGGAATTAAAATGTTAATAAAGCCAAAATCAGAGACTGCAACATGCTGATCAGCACTGCAGCCAGGCCAGGAGGACACCTTCAGAACAAAGGAAGATTTCTGCTACAATCCATTCCCCATGCTTGTGAAGGGAAGCAGGAACCAAGAGTCATTCCCTAGGCTATAACCAAGGGGGAACCTATGGATTAAAGGCTGGGAACTGCCAGCAGGCCTTTCATTCTACATACTCTTCCTTTCCTCACTGTACATTTACATCAAGGAAATGGGTTAACAAAAGGTTTTTAAACAATAACTCACAGGAACTAAAAATGATATGTAAACTGAGTTGTCTGAACTAGCTCACCTACTCACTGTCTCTCCACATCTCTCTCGTCCCGCTCACACTCTGGTTCTGAGAGGAGACCATGCTCTGTCTGTGGAGTGTTACCCCTTTTTAAATAAACTTTCCTTTTCTAATAAACTTTCCAACTTTGGCGTGTATGTTGAATTCTTTCTACACTCTTGGCCAATGGACCCTCTTCTCTCGGTGCAGGGCTTGGTTTCCCACCAACTTGGGGAAATTTGCCCTGTCCTGCATCAAATCCAAAACTATTCTAAATAAAAAGATTTTCTTAAATTAAAACATAATAGAAGAAGTTGGTCTGGCATAGGCAGTGTAAGAAGGCAAATGTTTGCAAGGTGGTTTTTAAGAGTTTCATATAAAAATCAAAGCTCTTGAGTTATTTCTATGTTATAGTAGATAAGAGAGTTTCTAAAGAAGCTGATGATAAAATCCCTCAAGACAAAAAGCAGTCACATTATGCAAACAAGAACACCTAATACTGAAAGGATGTGAAGTCCAGCCTCTTGTTTATGATGTTACGTGGGTTGGGAACTAGTAGCTGAGGACACCGCTAATACTGTTGTGGCGTGATCAAATAAGTCTAAGACCCACGGAGCCAATTGAGATGAATTGTGAGCCTTTATTAGTCAGCTGGTGACTGACTCTACCACGCAGGGTCAGAGGAGATCAGCCCTTAGCTCCCAAAAGAGTCAGTTTATAAAGCCTAGAACAAGCAAGCAGATTACAGAAGCAGAATTTGGCTGTTAGCATATCTTTGAGCAGATTACCACACCCTGGCTCACAGAATCAGAAGTAATCCTTAATGCTGGCTTGCTGGAAATTTTTCCACCCTTAACAATTCTTGGCAGAAGGGACTACATAACTGTGCAGAACTAATTCCAAGGGGTCAGTGTGAATCTGATGTAACATGGTGGAGTTACCAAATTTTTATCTTACTCCCTCCAAAATTACCACAATGATGGTAAAGAAAAGAAAAAAGGTATAATAAACCTATAAAGACAAAGAAAACAAGGAAGCATCCATGGAATAATGTTTACAATTATAGAAACAGCTCACATTGATTGAACATGTACCAGTCTAAATTCTTTTCATGTGATAATTCACAGGTGAACTGGTGATAACATACCCAGAAAAGCAAAAACATACAAACATCAGAACCAAGTACCTATGGAAAGGAACAGCAGTAAGAAGTCAGTTCTGCAGAAACCATAACAGCCAATGTGTCAGGGGCACCCAAAGGGCAGAGCTGAGGAACAGAGCCAAGTGAGGAGGACAGTGTGCCTCTGAACCCCAGGTTTCTTGTGCTTTCCTGACCACCCAAGGTAGATCAGTTCATTCTCTGGAGACATTAAACCAGGCTAGGTTAGAATTCTGGACATGCAGTGAAGGGAGAGGCTCAGTCCCAGGGCTTACTACCAGGAGTCATTGAAAAAATTCACCATGAACAGTGGGACCATTTCCCAGGACCTGTTTCCAAAGGACTATAGTGTGACACGTGTCCCCGAAACCATAATTTAGAGAATTCTTCTGAGGAAACTGACCCAATGTACTTAAGTTACCCAGAGAGACATGACATATATGGATTGTTATGGCTTAAATTGTGCTTCCCCTCTCCCCCCAATTTACATGTGAAGTCCTAACTCCCATTTCTTCAGAATGTGAAAATATTTGGAATAGGTCCTTCAAGGAGGTGATTAAGTTAAAACCTGGCTGTTAGGGTGGATCCTAATCAATCTAGTATTCTTATAAGAAGAAGGAATTTGTTGTTACAGAGACACCAAGGATGTGCATACACAGAGGAAAGGCCATGTGAGAACACAAGAAACTGTCTGCAAGCCAAGAATAGAGGCCTACAGATGAAACCAACACTGCTGGAAACTTGATCCTGGACTTCTGATCTCTAGAACTCTGAGAAAATAATTTCTGTTGTTTGAAACACTCAGTCTATGATACTTTGTTATGGCAGCCTTAATGATTGGATATCTTCCGAAGAAAAGGCCATTTATGGTACTATGAATTCCACCAGTTGACAGGCCTTGCCATGTGTACAAAGCTTCTGTATTGATCAGGGCCTTAGCAAAAAATACTGATGGCATACTCAAAGGGAAGAGGGAAAAAAAATTTAATAATGAAACTATTTAAGAGGTGAGGGTGTGATTAAGAGAAACCAGCATGATGTGGTGAAGCCCATGGGTGAGCAGCAGACAGATGCAGCTATTATTATCCCCGACTCTAAAGGTCAAGGTGGAGTGGTTACTAGAAGCCAAGGAGGGCTGACTGGCTATGAGACAAAGCCAACCAACAGATGTCCGTCACCTTCAGTAGAGGAATACAACCACTGCCAAACAATAGTTTAGGATGGAGGGATAGCAAGGATTCCAATTACTTATGTATTCAGTCTCCTTGATGTGGGAGCTCTGCCAGTGTCTCTCATTGGCTGAATCACACCAGAATTCAGATATAAAGGATCCTAGGTGATATAAACCATAGGGCAGACTTCAGGGCACAGAGCAGGTTGGAAGAGGATAAATCTAGAGAGGGAGGTGCAAAATATACAGCTCACTTTTCTGCTTTTCAGTTACTCTCTGTTAAATATGAATAGATTCTAGGAATCATCAGGTAGGTGAAATGTTTCAACATGAGAAATCAAAAACAAGCTAACAAACATACAAACAAGCAAACAAGGGGAAACTAGAGGAAATGGACAATGCAGTGAACAGAATACATTTGTTTCAAGGAACTCAGAAGAAATAATTAGCAAACAGAAATAGATAATGTAATATAATATAACATATATAATTTTTAATTTTAATTAGTTTCAAGTATACAGTTCATTGGTTAGACATCTATATGGTTCATAAAATGATCCTCCCAATTGCTTCCTCCCTTCCCTGACCCTCTGCTTAGCCAACATATTAATGCTTATTGCATTCCCTATGCTATGCTCCCCATCCCTGTGACCATCCATCAGCTACTAATCTGTACTTCTCTAAACCCTTCATTCTACTCTCCCAGCCCCCCAACCCCTCCTCCCCTCTGTCTGTCACCAAATTGTCCACTATATTCTGAATCTGCTTTTGATTAGTTTGTTCTTTTTTATTCCTTAGATTCTGCATATAAGTAAATCATATATTTTTTATTTTTTCTCTGTCTGACTTAAATACCTTCTAGGTTCATCAAAGCAATATATTTTTCCATCCCCTTCATGTCTTTTTATGTGAAGTGGGTCTCTTGTAGGCAGCATATGTAGGGGTCTTGTTTTCTTATCCATTCAGCCACTCTATCTTTTGGATGGAGCACTTAATTCTTTTCCATGTAAGGTTACTTATTGATAGAAATGTAGTTGTTATCATTCTTTATTCCTCTTTTTGATATATATTTTTTCTTCTTAAAGAAGTTCTGTCAGCATTTCCTGTAATATTGGCTTGGTAGGTGATAAAGTCCTTTAGTTTATTTTTGTCTGGGAAGCTCTTTATCTGTCCTTCAACTCTAAATGATAGCTTTGCTGGATAAATTATTCTTGGTTGTGATCTGGGTCTTCATCCTGTTGAATATTTTTTTGCCAAGCCTTCTGTCCTGCATAGTTCTTTTGAGAAATCAGCTGCCAGTCTTATGGGTGTTCCCTTATAAGTAACTGTTTTTTTCTTGCTGCTTTTAATATTCTTTCTTTGTATTTAACCTTTGGCATTTTAATTATGATGTGTCTTGTGGTGCCTCTTTGGATCCTGATTTTTGGAATTCTCTGAGCTTCCTGGGGTTTTATCCATTTCCTTCACCAGGTTAGGGAAGTTTTCCATCATTATTTCTTCAAACAGCTGTTCAACATCTTGATTTTCTTCAGTTACCGATCAGATGGATATTTGGACCCTTAATAGTGTCCCATATGCTTTAAATTATTTTTAAGTCTTGGCATCTTATCTCTTGCCATTTGATTGAGTGTCCTTGGCTTTCTGTCTATAGATAGGGCATTTGATCCTTTTCTTTATTCATTTGTTTATTCCTTTGTTTATTCCATTTAATATACTTCTCATCTCAGATAATGTGTTCTCATTTCAGACTGGTTCCCTTTTATAATTTCCATTTCCATTTTATTTTTTTTTTATCTTTGTTGAAGTTCTCACTGAATTTATTTACACTTCCCAAAAGTTCATTGAGCATCTTTATAACCAGTTTTTAACTCTGCATCTGTTAGATTACTTGACTCTATATCTGATCTCGTTCTGTTCTCTCATATGGTTTCCTTTCTTTGTCTTCCCATTTTGGCTGCCTTTCCATGTCTGTTTCTATGTACTAAGCAAAGCTCCTAAGTCTCCTGGTCTTATTAGTGTGGATTTGTGAAGTAGGTGTCCAGTGGCACAGGCCTGAGAGGAGCTCAGCTGCAGGCCAAGTTTAGGCCCAGATTCTGCCCCTCCAGAGCCACCTGTTAAGATTCAGCAAGCAATCCACAGATGCTGTGTTTATAGTTGTCTCAAAAGGACACACCAGAAACAGAGGCCAGATGCCTTCAGTGTGAGTCTAGGTTGCCTACTCAGAAAGGAGCACCTGACTTGCTGAGGATATACCTGGATGTGGCTTGGGTGGGGTCATGAGATGGGGAGGTGGGGTTTCAGGGAATCCTCTGGGTGGAGAGACCTCTGTTATCCAGTTGGATGACTTCCTGGCTATGGCGGTGCTGTGTCCATGCACTGGACGGGGAGGGCTCAAGAGGGAACAATGAATACTACCAGCACTTCTGTACAGAGCGAGTCTCTCTTTGGTCCTCACCCTGACAATGTCTCCCTGTAAGTCCCTGGTGCCCCCTGTATGCAGCCCAATTGAAACTGGTGCTCGGAGCAAGCAGGTCCATCACCGTGAAAATGTGCTCGGGGTCGAGGTCCCTTTAAGAGGATTCTGTGCTGCCATGCCGCAGCCTCTGTTTCACTCAGCCACTTGAGACCAGGCAGCCCCGTATCTTCAACCCATCCTATCTTCTGCCATTGCAGGGTGATTTCTTGGATTTTTGCCTAGTTTTATGGCTTGTTCATCTAGATCCCAGGTGCTTTTTCCTTGCTGTTGCTCCCTGTTCCATCACAATCTGATTTGGTTGCCACAGGATGAACAGAGCCTCTATCATCTACATCATTTTTATCCCTAATATATTATATATATTTATTCCAAGAATCCAAAGACAAGTCATTTTATTCTCAAAAATGTGATGTTATAAAAAATGAAAAAATCAGTAATGTGAAAAAAATTTAGAAATATGATAACTATAGAGTAAATAGCAAAATTAAAAGCTTAAATAATTCCCTCAGAAAGTAAGGCAAACAAAAAAATAAAAAGTGGGCAAGAAAAGATGAAAAACCTAGAGAAGCAATCTAGAAGACACATCTGATAAAGAAGACACACCCATTGAATCCTTTATGTGGTTTTAGAATGAGCGAGAGTGAGAGCAGTGTGTTGGGGCGGGTGGGCCGTGGTGAGAGGGAGGGAAAGAGAGAAGATTTCATTCAAAGGAAAAAAAATTAGAAGGCAACACTGGAAGAGTCAAAGTCGGTGCAGCAAAGCCTTCACATTCTGATGTGCAGCCTAGAATTCTATATCCATACAAAAAATAAAGTGTGAGGGAGAATAAGATATTTCAAAAAATGTCAGGACTTCTGTCTGATATTCTAGGAAGATGACATATACACACTTTCCTTATTCTCCACTAAGGACAACTAAAATCCAGAATTGTATGTAAAGCAATATTAAGACTCTGGACAGTGGAGAGAAGGCTGATTGGCTAGGAAACTCAGGACCCAAAGAAAAACACAATAGTGAAGTCAAGGGCTTCTTTCTAACCTCATATATCTCAGAATCGGAGCTGAAGAAGCCAATAACCCATAAATGCCAACAGGCATAGACAATAAAGGCCCCAACAAAAATGTTTTTTCTGTAGCCAGAAGACTAGGAAAGTAGCAATGCAGAAAGACAGAAGACTTTTTGAGAAAAACCACTATACTCTAGTCACAGGAAAAAAATATGTTTTCTCACTCACACACCAGCCAAGGTGAAGTGGGGACTTCAGGCTGGACTTCCACCATCACTGGGCTGCAGCAGGGATTCCCGACCCTCATATTGGGAAGGCTGGGAGAAGGTCAGGGATGCCCAGGAGCCAGGCAGGAAGAAGTCCCTGCACCCATGCTGTCAAGAGAGACCATGTAGGAAAACTGAAGTTTTGTAGCTGCTCTTTATCAAATAAAGTTCTCCTCTGTTCTGATTTTTTTTCTGAGAGTTTTTAACATAAATGAGTGTTGATCTTTGTCAAAAGCTTTTCCTCCCTCATCAGTTTATATGATCATTTAATTTTTATTCTCTAGCCTCTTACTATGATAGATTACATTGATTCATTTGCAAACATCAAACCAGTCTTGCATTTCTGGAGAAATACCTACTTGGTCATGGTGTATAATTATTTTTACATATTACTGAATTCTATTTGCTAATATTTTGTTGTGAATCATTGCGTCAATATTTATGAAGGCTATTGGTCTTTGGGGTTGCTTTGTTTTGTTTTTGTTTTATGAATTATCTTTGCCTAATTTTGGTATTAGGATAATACTATCGTTATAAAATGAAATTAGCAAAGCATCCTTCCTGCCATATTCTTTTGACCTAGTGGTCATGGCCCAGATTCCAGGGGAGGAAACACAGACTCATCTCTTAATGGAAGGAGAGCAAAAAATTTTGAAACCACACTTTAAAACCACCACACTGTCATAGGAAATTATTTGGCATCTGAGGTTCAAGAATAATTTATTCATAAAATAATGCCATAATTATTGAACATCATAATCTTCACCTTTTTTGCTGGGTGGTAAGGAAGGAGCCATCTGCCTTTGCACCTTATTTCCTTTGTTTCTAGGGAAATGTGTTTTGAGTTCTTGAAGCAATGTGCAAACAAACTTGTAACCCAACCCTTTGTTGTGTCTTATATTTCTTAATTCTGCAGTTTAAAAAGTCTGTGAAGCCAAGATGTAAAAAGCAGCTGCAGGACTACTGGAGCCTGAAAAGGAGTTGGGTAAGAAAATAGCAATGATCAAGGCACAGGGTACTAAAAGTGTCTGAAATATGCTGTCCTATAAGCCAAGGGTGAGCTATGTCTGCTCTGTGCCATTCCCAGAAAAGGGACAACCAGCCAAAAATGTGTGCTTCCTTCCAGGTCCGGGGCCCAGTATCTTAGGGCTAAAATATGGCTTCCTGGTGAGCCTCGCTCTTTACACAGCTTTGGTCAACAAAAAAGTAGCCTCATGCTTTCCCACAAATGAATTGAGCATTATAGAATTCTACACTTCTGTATGTATACAACTTTATTATGGTACTTTTCATTTATAATTGCTAAATTTTAGTTACAGATTAGTGAAAATAATCCTGTCCTGAATCTATCCAGGGACCCCAGGATAGATTCTAATAACAAAAATTCTTCCCAAGGTAATCATTGTTCTTTGATTTTGCAAGTGAGCTTATGTTTGTAGAGGCCCCTGGGCTATGCAGGTGAACAACAGAGAACCACTGATTAGCACAGTAAACTGAGCTGGACTTCAAAAGTATCTGGTGACTTGGGACAGGAGAAGGAGAGTTAAGAGAGACCCTATATGAAAGGGGCAGGATCTAGGACTCTTCCAGGACTGTGGGAGGGGTGACCAAGGCCTGTGGGAAACAAGGGCATTTGCTCAGGTTTAAGTTCTCTTCACTTTTTTTCCTGTAGTCTCCTTTTTGTGCACTCATTACAAATGTCTCTTGTTAAGCAAGGAGGATGATGACGAGGGAACTGTGCTTAGATAATAAAAAGCTGGAGAAATGAACACAAAATAAGAAAAAAGATACTGAAAATCCCCCTCCCACAAAATACACATGTACATACACACATGTATTTCTTTTAAAAACTCATGTGGAAGTTCAAAGCAAGATATGGAGTTTAATATTGAGTCTATAAACTCTAATTCCCACTGCCTTAGGAGCTTTTGGCTCAGCAAGGGCTTCTCTCAGCCTTGTGGAGTGAGGAGAGATTCCAGAAGGATAAAAACTTCTTTTCAAAATGGTGAAACTTTTATTCTCAAGTTAGCTCTTTAGTTTGAGTGGAGTCCTGAACAAATTGGTAACTTAGAATGGCTCCAACTAAAGTCAGAGGGGCTTCTGCAGCAGCATCCAGTTGCCAGCATCTTTGTAGAAACCTTTGCATCAGGATTGGCTGGCACAGGATTGGCTGGCACAGGGAAAACATTATGATGAGGGACCTGATAATTCTTCTCATAACTTTAGAGAAGTAATCCTGTATTTACTTTTTTCTTCTGTAGATATTGGTTTATTCAATTTTTAAATTTCTTCTTGGGTCACTCTAACACACAACAGTAAAGTTTACAAAGCAGCCTGATGACATTTCACAAGGCAACAACCAGGTGAGGAAATACACAATTGCCTATACTCCAGAAATCCAAAAAGTGATTCCTCCCAATCACTACTAATTTCCTTCTCTTTCTTTCTTCTTTCTTTTTTTTTGGGGGGGGGAGGGGATTCATTTATTTATTTATTTTAGTTTTATTAGTTTCAAGTATATAGTATATTGGTAACTTTTTTTAACACTTATTTTTCTTAATTGGTTGTGAAAAAGAAGGCTGAAGCTAGAAAAAGTTCACTTTGCCAGGGTTTCTTTATTCGAACCTACCTGTGGGATTATGTCTTGGGTGGTCTGCATTTAGGGAGTTTATAAAAGGAAGTCTGTATGGTGGGTATAGTGTTCACCTCAATGGTGGGTGGAGAAATGGACATATGGCACCAATATTAAGGAGAATCTTCTAAGTCTCCTGCTTACCATAGAGTCAACAATGAATGGTTATGACAGTTGTGACCTCTCTACTCAACCTGTTCAATTTAGCTGGATTTGAAAGCACAAAGATATCCATGCAGAAGAGATGAAAGTGAAGGAAGCAGTAATAGAAGTCATCATTGAGCTGCCTGAGCCAAGTGATTACTGCCAGTATTCACATGAATAATGAGAAACAAAGACAGTGCTTCAGAGACCCCAAACTTATCTTCTTTCTTTAGGAGTCCCTTGGAAACAATGTTGTATTATAAGGAAAAACCAAGCAGTTTGTGGAAGGAAAACTCTTTACTTTTTTCTTTCTTTCCTTTTTTTTTTTTTTTCCCCTGTGTCTCCTTTACTACTCACATAGAACACTTGTCTTCTGACATGTCTGGTCACCAAACGTATGTGAGTTTTTCCCACACCAACAAGCAATTAACCAACACTAGCTGAGTGTCCTACAATCTATTTTAATTCTGACACTATTTTAATTCTGACACCTGGAGATAGCGTCAGATCTCACAGGTTAAGTGCTCAGTCCATAAAACTGCTCCCACCTACTTCAGATGCCAATCAATACTAGTAGGTCCCCAGGTTATCCACAACTTCTGTTAGATTTGGCTACAAATCAGAGGTTCCCTTGATCGCCTCAGGTTCAATTAATTTGCTAGAGTGGCTCACAGACTCAGAGACTCATTTACTTACATTTACTAGTTTATTAAATGATATAACAAAGGATACAGATCAAGAGCCAAATGAAGAGATAGATAGGGTGAGGTCTGGGAAGGTCCTGAGCTCAAAGTTTTGACCTCCTGGAGTTGGGGTGTTATCATCACCTTGTGAGGAGGTGTTCACTGACTTGAAATCGCTCCAAATTCTGTACTACTGGGATTTTATGGAGGCTTCCTCAAGTAGGCATGATTAATTATGAAGTCCCTTTCTAGCCTCTCCCCTTTCTGGAGAAGGAGGATAGGGCTAAAAATTCTAAGCTTTTACTAATGGCTTGGCTTTTCTGGTGAATAGCCCCCCATTCCAGGTACCTACACAGAATCATTTTATTAGAACAAGAGATGCTCCTAGTGCTCTTACCACTTAGGAATTTCTAAGGGTTTAGAAACTCTGTGCAGGGACAGGGGGCAGAGACATTATATATATATTCATTATTTCACAAGTGCCCAAACTATCATAACTGCCAATGTCCACCCTGGATCCAGGCATATTGGGAGAATTCTTTCATGCTTAATTTCGCTACAAGCACATTAAGGACAAGATGATGGTAAATGAAGACATTTGAGGTCACATGAGTCAGCCATAATTTTGAGCGATGAGGCTCAAAGAGCACCAACCCAGGTTAAGACAGAAACAGCCAGCAAGCTTGTTGATCAGAAATGAAGAGAAAGCTAACTAGATAAACTCTTCTTGAGAGGTAATTTACAACAGCCAAGATATGGAAACAACCTAAATGTGCATAGATAGACAAATGGATAAAAATGTGGTACTTATATAAAATGAAATTTTATTCAGCCATTAAAAACAATGAAATCTTACCATTTGCAACAACATGGATGGACCTAGAGGGTATTATGCTAAATGAAATATGGCAGAGAGAGAAAGACAAGTACCATGTGATTACACTTATATGGGGAATCTAAAAACAAAATAAATGAATAAAGAAAACAGAAACAGACTCACAGATACAGAGAACAAACTGGTAATTGCCAGATTTGGGGAGCGGGGGAGAGTTGGAGGTTGAGTGAAAAAGAAGGGATTAAGAAGTACAAATTGGTAGTTACAAAATAGTCACAAGGGTGTAAAGTACAGCAGAGGGAATATAGTCAATAATATTGTAGTAACTATGTATAGTACTGGGGGGGACTAGACTTATCAGGGGAATTACTTCAAAAGTTATATAAATGTGTAATTGCTATGCTGTACACCTGAAACTAATATAATTTTAAATGTCAACTGTAATTGAAATTAAAAAAAAAAATCCAAACAGGAAAAGAAGTCTCTGGTAGAAAGAATCACTGAAGTAGAGAGCCTCATTCTCAAAAAGAATGTCATCATCCAATGTAAAAGTCCAAAAGACTAACGTAATGTACCCAGAGAAGCTACAGGAGGACTCCCAGGGCAGTGTGTCTGAGGGTGGGATTGGTTGCAGTCATAAGTAAAGGATGAAATTCAAATGCTGCAAGAGCAGAAATGATCAGCAGGCCAAGTGGCAAATTGTGCTGTCATTCTCTTGGGGGAGAACAGAAGACTAATCATTAGAGCTTGGGTAAAGATCCCAAGAAATAAGTGCCCAGATCATTGCAAAACTAGAAAAAGCTTTTTCTGAAATAACTAGTACATGGGACAAAGGGGGGGGGAAACAAAAAGGAAAAGAAAAGAAATGCCAGTAAGGATTCTCCCTTAAAGTTCCAAAATAATCAGGTTTATTGGCAAACACTGAGAAGTTAAAAACACAAATAGTGCAAATTCAGACAAAGCTGAATGACTCAAAGCATGCATATGAAAGATTAAAAGGACAAATTAGGAAGAAGTAGCTAGAATTGAAGTTAGGGTTTAAGTCTTTGCAAATACACCTTAATCTTGAAAACTCTTGGATGCAACCAAAGCCAACAAGCTGCAAGAAGTTTCTCAGCCAAATAAATTTTATGCAGAAGCACCACCAGAAGCTCATTGCTTCTGTCTGACAATCACAAAGCCCTGAGAGGGGATGGCTCTCAGCACATTCAGAACTCCAGTGCTTTAGGTCATGAACCTGAGTGAGTCAGCTCCTCCTGGGCTGAGTGAATAGGATGTTGGACTCAAAATGGTGCAGCAACACCTGTACTATTTTAAAGTAAAGTGGGAGAAAGAGGAGCATAAGCAACAAGGTCAGCAGCAGATTGACAGACTGAATCATGGCTCTTTAGAGATGCAGGCATTTTCCTTATGAGGAACAATGGATTGGACCAAATCTCAGAAAGAGCCTCACTCACAGTTGAATGCTACTGATCTGCAGCTTGAGTTTGGAATTCACAAATTCAGAATACCTTTGTGTCAAGCAAGGCACATGACTCATACATAGCTGTTTGCTTGGAGACAAATTATCTTCCCTAAAGCTGGAGTGTAGTTCTTCCAAAGAAAGGAGAAAGAAGTCAATTCACTTTCTGAAAGACACCTTCATGTACAGCTTCAATTAGATGATATCAGATTAGAAAATTAAAAAGCCACCTGAGAAAAAAAGCCTTTTATTGGATTCCTATAACAACTTATAAGAAATAATAAAGTATGAAACAGACCAAGCTTCAAAAGAAAAAAAAAGCCAAAAACTGTAAAGAGGAGAATAAAACACTGAAATCTGATCTGAATAATTTGATGGAACTGTTTGAGGCAACACCCCCCAAACCCCCCCCCCCAAAAAAAACAACAACAAAAACAAAAAACAAACAAACCAACAAAATAATGCAATAACAAACTTATTACATTAAGATAAAAGAAACATTTAAAAGAAATCTTACAAGTTCGTGAAGCTCTTTAGCAAAAGAAAAGAGAGAAACAGCAAAGTGTAAGCAGCAGATGACAGGATAACAGACATGTGAAGAGAGACTTTTGCTTCTGAAGAAGTCATCTGCTCTCTGGATAAGTCTAGAAACACTGGCAGGCATACTGTAGCTGATTTCACAGAGCTAGATCCAGGACCTGAGAATGTCAGCCTGTGAGAACATAGCGATGGACACCATAAAGCAAGACATAAGCCAGAGGACATAAGCTTCAAATATATGACACCGCTCTGGTTTTCAATGAAGTGAGTACTGATGAAGAGGCAGGAAATGGAGATTCTGGATATGAAAGGAATTTTCCACTGAGACAACTCTCTAGGGAGATAGAGCTCTGTAAAAACTTGGGTTATGTCATTGAGCACCTTAGTGTGCCCCTGGAGGTCTGGGAAGAGTACTTGAGCTGTGACAGCCTGCCCCGGAAGAGGGCAGTGACACTGCACCAGCTACTCTAAGAAGGAGAAGACAGAGGAAGGGCAGTAGGAGGATAAATACGACTTTACGACTATTCCTGGGGTTCTAAAATATCACCGTCTTTCAAATATGTTTGACAAAACTCCTGGAATTGCAGGATCAAGGAGACATAGGACAGAAGATGAAAGAGACTCTATGGTTTCTTTGCAACCAACAAAGCTTAATGAAGAGTCCCAAATCCTAAATCACTCAGGATGCAGAAGCAGTTTTAAAAGACAAAGTGCCTAAACCGGGAGGCTGGGCCATTAGGGAGAAAAATGGGATCCTGCCAGGTCAGCAGGGTGTATAAACAGACAAAAAGACAAAAAGACATCCATGTTCAAAACATCCCTTTATCATAACACCAAGTCTTCTGGATCCCTGCCCTGTACCCCCACTCTGAGGACAAGCAGAGAACAACCTGTCTTTGTACAGTTCTGATGGGCTGAGTTTTCAGGACAGGTGCCCAGTTCAGTTTTGACACCTAAACAGGCCAAGCCTTCCTCTCAAATCAAGGCTAAGGAATTAACAAGTATAGCAACTCCTGGGGACTTTGTAGTTTAATAGACTATTGGAAGCACTGCGTTTTTAAATCCAAAGGAAGTTAAAACTACTAAATAAAAACGGTGGTGTTCACATTTAATGTAAAGCTTACAAACCAACAACACAGCTTTCAAAGCTGACTTTTCACAAAGTAACTAACTGGCAAATAAGCATGAAGTGGGGCAGGAAGCAGGACCATTTACCTCAATGCCAGCCATGCCTTGAGTTGTCAGGGGAATAATGTGGAAAGTGTGACTCTCCACAGTACCCAACTCTTGGAACTATCATTAACCCAGGTCCTACAGGAGGGTAGATGTAGTGGCCCATGCTATACTTCCTGATTTCTACCCTGCTCCATGACCCTGTCCCCAGTGGATAATGCCAGTGTCCACCCAGATCCCCTGGCTCTTTACACAGTTTCTGTGAGTCCCTCCTTAACTTCAATGTGCTTTCAACAACTTGTCTTGTGACTTCTTCAATGGCCAGCCCTTGAGCTACTAAAACTGCTTGACTGCCCATAAGCAAAAGGAGCTTGTTTATCCCTATTATATCTCTAACAATGACTGTAGGTGCAGGGGTGTGAAAGCCTCAGGTTGAGACTCACTGAGGCAGGCATTGCCTGCCTTCCAGGTGGGATCAGCTGAAGAGCTTGCTGTGAGCGACACCTGAAATGACCCTTGCTTGGCTTCCTCCACTTCTCAGTCTCTGTTTTTCTTAGTCCTCCACTTCTTTATGGGGTACCCCATGCCACAAATCTTCCTCTCCAGATCTGCTTTTGGTGCAGCTGACTAAGCATTCCCCACCATCCAACAAAATGGATTAACTCAAGTTAGCCCAATAGAGGTAATTTCCTCCCACGCTCCCACTTCCTAATGTCTGAACAGCACTAACCTGTTTTTCTTTAATTTTGTCATTTCAAAAATGTTATGTGTTACATAAGTTGAACCATAAAATATGTGGCCTTTTGAGGCTTGGTTTTTTTTACTTGATGTCATTCTCTGTGGATTCATCCAAATTGTTATGTGAATCAATAGTTTGTTTCTTTATATTGCTGAGTAGTATTCTATGGTATAGCTGTACCACAGTTTATTAAACCATTCATCTACTGAAGGGAATCTGGGTTGTTTCCACTTTGGAGCTATTATGAATAAAGCTACCATAAACCTTCATGTACAGGCTTTTGTGTGATCTTGTCTTCATTTCTCTGGGATAAATACCAGCAGTGTGATTTTTGGGTCTCATAGTATTTGCATGTTTAGACTTTTAAGAGACTTCTAAACAGTTTTCTGAAGAAGTGCTACCATTTTCCATTTCTACCAATAATGTATAAATAACCCAGTTTCTCTACATCCTTACCAGCAAATGATATTGTCTTTTTTTTTTTTATTTAGTCATTCTAATAAGTTTGTGGTAATCTTTCACTGAGGTTTAAATTTGCATTCCCTTAATGGCTAGTAATGTTGGACATATTTTCATTTACTAATTTGCTATCTGTTTAGTATTTCTGATTGGATTTTTCAAGTTTTATTCTTTTACTGTTGAATTTGAGTATATATTCTAATACTGTCCTTTGTTAGATATATTATTTTCAAATATTATATCCCAATCTGTAACTTGTCTTTTCATCTTTTTAATAAGGTCTTTCACAAAGCAAAAGTTTTTAATTTTGATGAAGTCCAATTTCAAATTTTCCTGTTACGGATCAGTTTTAATGTCAAGTCTAAGTTCTCTTTGCCTCACGTATTCCAAAGTTTGTTCTTGCAATTCTTTCCCTCTTCCTAAATCATTACATTTCCCCATCATTCTCATTGGCACAGAATATGTCATAATCTTTCTCCATAAATAACAACCACACACATTTCTGTAGAGAAAATTGTAAAATACTATAAAGATTTTTAGAAAAAAATTATAGAAAAAATTTATTGAGTCTCTTCTGTAGAAAATAAGGCATTGTCTAAACGCACCCTTCCCAGGTGTTTTAGTTCTCAGAGGCTCTGTGCCTTTTATTGTCTTTGAGCTGTTTCATTACTCTGTAAGTTGTACATAACAGAGAGCAATAAAAATGATACTTATTCATAGATACGCAAAATTTTTCTTGTGTAAAGACAATTAATTGTTCTTTCTATCCTGTGGAAAAAGCCAGTTTTGCATTTATTTATAAATTCATTCCAGTATTCCTGATTCAACTCTCTAAGTGTGATGTTTGAATTCTCCTTGGAACTATAATAAAATTTTACTATTTTTCTCATTAATTTATGAATTAAGTAAAATCCTTCACACATATTTACTTATTATTACTTTTTAGTTATGATTTAAAATTTTAAAATTATTATCCTTTATTATTTGTTAAACTCATGTATCCCTATGGTTACAGTTCCATTTACCTGCCTCCCCTTACCTTAACACCTATTCTTCTGGATCTCGGCCCAGTGGGCTCCAAGTCCATTTGGAGTGACATAAAGAAAGGAATCAAGTATGATTTCTTGCAAGCCTGAATGGTGGACTGAGATTTGTACATGTATCTGTCTCATGATGATATCATGACTTTATCATAATTAATAACAGTATGGAACCCTTTGATTCAGGTCTCTTAGGACACCTTGAAATTGTGGGAAGGAAACAGGATATGGAGGAGAATGTGAAGGGTCCTTTAAGCCACCCATGTTCTTGGCAGAGTAAGAATTCCTGTTGTATTCCACATAGTGGAGAACATAATCATAGGAATTTAAATTTTATTCTCCTATATCACTCTGTAGCAGGGGTTCTCAACCTGGATATTATTGATATTGTGGACTGTCCTGTGCCTTATAGAATATTTAGCAGTCTCCCTGGCTTTTACCCACTAGATGCCAGTAGCATCATTCCTGCACCTGGTTGTGAAATTTAAAAACTGTATTCTAACTTTGTAAAATGCCCCCGAGGAAGGGGATGGGCAAGATCATCTTAGTTGAGAAACAATAATCTAGAGATTCTAGATCAAACTGGCTATTATGATAGAGTTGCCCTATTTTATTTCTGGAGAGATTCAAAGAGGTCCACAAAGAATAATTACTACCCTTGGGTTCTTCTGCCAGGTAGTGTCCAAGTAGTATTCATGTAGCAACTCTTGGCAGTGTGGGCAAGCCAGTGAGCAGCCTCAGTTACCTGGGAGGTCTGGTGCCATCTATGCTTAGACAGGCCTCCACTTTTTCTAACTCCTCTCTTTGATTAACAATCTGAACTGTCTTCATTTTCTCCCAAGGTGGTGAACAACAACTGTGAACCATGTAAATCAAAATGAGGATGTAAACTCTGTAGGCCAAACTCAACCTCTCACTGGCTAATTTGACCAGGCAAAGAATTACTATCTAAGAATTGATTAAAATGAGAGGAATTGATAAAAGAAGTTTGGGTCCTGTTCTCTAAAGCAGGAGTCCCCAAGCCCCAGGCCATAGACTGGTACTGGTCTGTGGCCTTCTAGGAACTGGGGCCACATAGCAGGAGGTGAGTGGCAGGAGAGAAAGTGAGGCTTCATCTGTATTTGCAGCCACTCTCCAGAACTAGCATCACCACCTAAGCTCCACCTCAAATCATCAGGCATTAGATTCTCATAGGAGCATGGGTCCCTGGTGCCAAAAAATGTTGGGAATTCCTGCTCTAAAGTATATTTAGGACCACCTTCCATCTTCTTCCTTTGCCTCTGAATACTATATGAGCTCTAATTTCATCCATAAGCTCTTGCCTTCATGGAATTCACTACTTTCCTCACCATCCTGTCAAGACTTTTTTAAAATCTCAGTTTTATGTCTGACTTCCCACACTGCAGCCTTAATTTGTTAACTAGTGTTCTTTTCCTCATGGAAGAAGAGTTCTAGATTATTGTTCTGTCAATATAGTATCTACTAGCCACATGTGACTATTTAAATTTATAAGTTTATAAATTTATAATTAAATAACATTTAAAATTAGTTTCTCAATGCACTGGTCTCAGTAGCTGCATAGAACTGGTCTCTCAAACAACTATGAATGCTAAGTATTTCAAACATGTTGATTTAGATATATTTATATTTACCTGTTTTATTGAGCCAAGTGTTTTAACTTCTCTTCTTGGAGAAGTTATTGGATTATTCTTGGATTTTTGACTTGTCTTTTTCAGCTTTATGGCAAAATTGCTGAATTTAATCCACTAAACAGAGCAAAAATAAATAGGCTGAGCCCACACTTCCCACACAACAAGAAGACGTGAAGACTCTAGTGGTGCAGTTTCTTTTGAACTCCACCCTCTTGACAGAGCACCTCTGTGCTGTCCACTGTGGAGCCCTGTGAGATGTTATTTTAAAGGCTTTGTGGGTTTGTGTCTGGGGAAATGCTTTCTTAAGCACTTCTACCACTGCTATGTGCCTCCTTGATTGAAAAAATTAAACAAAAAATACTTTGTTTCCCAGATTCAAGACAGTGCTAACAGGTTAATTCAGTACTTGAGTTTCTGATGTGAAAGCAAGTACACCCAGACTGCCAGATTGTCATCCGGAATTCACATCCATGTCTCCCCATGCTCTCTGAATGTAGAAAGAAAACTTAATTATTGTTTTGTTAAAGTAATCAAATTAGGCTCAAGATGCAGTTGCTCATGTTAAGTCCCATATCAGCAAACCAAAACTTAACTAAGTTTCTATGCTCTGCTCTCCCATAAAAAGATGGACTAGGTCAAGTAATCAGCACTTGCCTGCTCAGCACAAGTTACCTGACCCAGCTCCTAGGCTTTCCTTTGATCCATATTAAAAAAGTAACCCTACTTTAACCAATCAGCAAGTGCCCAGTATAACTTGCTTGTTTCTGCTCCCTTGGTCTATCAAAATCTCTCAAATTGTATTACTCTTCAATGCTGGACTGGATTCTGCCCAATTCATGAATAACTGAATAAAAACCTACTAGATCAATAAATTGTAGAGATTTTTTTTTAATACTTTAGATCCCAATTCAAGTCTCTTGTATTCACAGAACTTTAGTTTTCTATCTGTTAAGAGCAGTAATAACACACATTCATCAGGTAGTTGTAAAAATCTGTTAACTGGGTACATTTGCAGTATTCCTAGCACAGAGTTGAACTCTGTGTTAGTGCTTAGGAAAGAGCTTTTTATTTTTATTTTTATCTATCTATCTATCTATCTATCTATTTATTTATTTATTTATTGAGTCAAGGGTTCCCTCTGCCTCTAGGGGTATAGATAGTCATGCCATGTGATGAAGTAGCTTTTAATGAGATGAATTTTTTTCCTGCCCGAGTTATGAGCTCCTTAAGAAAGGGTGTGTATCATGTGCTTTGGTAGGATTCATAAATTTAAGACATTGGTTTTAGACAAATATTTACTGATAGGCATAATAATTCCATAGTTAATTTGTGGCATCAACTGTGTCCTTATTGAGCAGGAAAGCTGTCTAATAGTCTTAGCGTCACTAGGAGATAATTTATTTAATCAATATTTAATTTACATTTATTACACAACTACATGGACATTGTGGAGAGAGAGAAATATAGCTTTATTTTTGCTGCTGGAAAGAATAAACTTTTCAGCCTGAAAACAAAACAAACAAAACAACAACAACAAAAAACAGCTCTTTAATCTGGGTTTATCAAGAATAAAATGTGGTTAGATTTTACAGAATCCTTTAGTGAGATGAAGAACTTGGAGAAGCCTTGGGCTAGCAGTAAGTGTCTAGAGTCTGTTCCCACACTGTGGTTTGGAAGAACATTGTTCGTGGGGTTTGTAACGATTGTACCATGGGTTGCAATGACTCTCGGTTGCAGTTAATAAAAGAGCTGTTATAGTTACACATTTTTGTTTGTTTGTTTATAGTATAGAGTAGAGGAGAAAATGTTAGACCAGGGTCAGGACAACTGTGTTCCAACCTAGATCTACCATTTAGATGCCAGACTGTGGCCAGTCATTTAGTTGCTTGGCTATCATTTTTTTTTTTTTTCATTTGGGAAGTAGAAACACCAACCTTCTCCATTCTAGTTTAGGAGAGAAATCACAAGGGAAAAATGGATATGGTAGGTGTGCAGGTACTATATAAATGTATACATATAGTTATTCCTTTGGATTAATAACATAATTTCTTTCCCTTTTTATGTGCAGAATGAGAACATTATTTACTTATTCCTAAATGCCAATTTTTAAGAAATTTTAAGTAATATTTTTAGGAGAAAAGGAAAGGGAACCAACTTGATGCCAGTTAGTGTGGCGTGGAGTCAGATTTTGAATGCCGCTACAGCCAACACTAAAATCCCAACCTCTACAAACAGAAGCACCAACATGTCCCATAATCTGTCTTTTTCAGGCAAAATAACTGAGATTGGAAAATGGACCAAGAACACCAGTCATGTAAAAAGGAAAGACAGTGTTGAGCATGTAGGTGTCCTAAATAACACTATTCCTGACACCTTGGGAAAATTTTAAATTTGTTTTAGTTCAGAGGTGATTTTCAAGATTCTTTTAGTTGTGCCTGTGAAGCTTCTTATTCACAAAGATAATTGTGTTTTTTGTTTGTCTGTTAATTAAGTCTGGCTAGCCAATAAATCTATGAAAAAAGGTATTCAATGTATTTGCATCAAATAGGTATAAACCAAAACAATAAGAGGTTTGAATAAGCAGATCAGTAAAGGTCAAAAAGATAAATAAATCTGGAGCTGACATGAGTGTGGGGGAATGTGTACCTTCTCATGAAGTTTGTGGGAAGGAAATGGCCCCAAACCTCTCTGGAATGATAAATGTGAAATGTGCTCATATCCTTTTCCAATTCCAGACATTTCTCGAGAGCATCAGACAAAACACGAGGTGCCTGTGAAGGCTGCCCATCACAATAAGGAAGAACATAAATATTTGCCAATGAAGAGCCAGGTGTTGTAACAAATTATTTACTGGTATATTGTGGGTTACTATGACACCCATGATGATGGGTATCTATATTTGGTAATGAAGAAAGCTCTTGAGTTAAAAATAGGATAAAGGTCATATTTTATGCACATCTTTTATGTAAAATCTCGTCTGTAGACACAAAAGGGCACAGAAACATGAGTAGAGTGATGTCTAGAAAGATATCTATCCACCAAATTTTAATGATGTTTATTTCTACACCAAGGACTTTCAGATGACTTTTACTTTCTTTAGTGTGAGTTTATTTTTATTAATTTATATTATCTAATAAAAAGTATTAAACTTTGTTCATTTTAAAAAATTTAAACATATCTGGTAGTTTATAGCATGAAGTAGACCAAAGAATAGCTTTCTCACAAAATTATTTCACAGTAAATGTGTATTAATGAAGGATATGGACTTAGTAGATCTTTGAGGATTTTGAAATAATGAGTTGCTATGGACTGAATGTTTGCATTCCCCAAATCCATATGTTGAAACCTGAATCCCCAAGGTGATGGTACTTGTAAGTGAAGCCTTTGGGAGGTAATGTGGCTTTGATAAAACTATGAGTGTGGAGACTCCAATGTGGATTAGTGTCCTTGTAATTAAACAAAGAGACCAAAGTTCTTTCTCTCTCTACCATGTGAGGACACAGCAAGAAGATAGTCATCTGTAAAGCAGGAAGAGAGCACTCATCAATAATCTGACCATGCTGGCACCCTGATCTTGGACTTCTAGCCTCCAGAACTGTGAAGAATAGATGTTGTTTAAGCTACCCAGTCTATGGTATTTTGTTAGAGTAGCTCAAGCTGACTAAGACAGTGGCCCAGGCTTCCTTTTCCATGCCCAAGCTCCTGGTGATTGAGGTGCCCTTTGGCTTGGAGATCTGGGTTAAACCAGTGTACAACCAGGATCTCTGCAGTAACAGCATTGCTTTTCCTTTTGCAGGAGGTTAAGGGCTCAGAAATATTCTAAAAGTGAAAGAACATATACCTGGCTCTGACTCATAAATTGTGCTGCTCCAGCCTGCACTCACCATTGCTTAGAGGACCTGAAAAATACGTAACATAATAACTGGATGTCTTGTTCCAGATCAGAAAATGTCACCAAGACTCATTCAAGTTGAACAGCTCCAATTTTACAACAAAGTTTAACTGTTTCTCCTACATGAAAAAAAAAAAAGTACAAGACACCAGAAATGCTCCTTTTATCTTGAAATTCAGTGTATTAGACAAATGCAGTCTGGAATTAAGAAAATGCCTTCTTCAAAAATTACTTTTTCCTTTTTGTCACATGTATGCATACGAATACAAGATCTCAAATAATCTTTCTTGGTTACTTTTTTAGTATGGTGTGAATGCCAGCAAACTATTAGTTTTCTATCCCCTGATTAAACCAACAAAGTATTCTTTTCCTCTAAGAGATTCCATGAGGACAGTCATTCTCTAGAACCCTGAAAGAAATACAAACAATCATGTTGTGACCTGCTCTCTCTCTTGGGGAGGAAGCAGCTATGACATCCTTCAAAATGAAATCTGTGGGAGAAGGTAGTACTAAATGACATGGGCTCTTCCCTAATCTGCTGTATCTCTTTTTTAAACTACTTACATAGAAAAGTTTTCTTATAAATCTAGTTTACACCACTTCTTCACAAAGAATATTGTTGCTGTGGAGACCCTATTTAGGGCAGACTTCTTAATTGGGAGATCCATGAACTTGGTGAGGAGCAAAACCTACACCTTTTTCTTTTATTTACCCTAGAAACTTAGTATATGCTTCCATAATAAATAGGCAGCAAACTGCCACAGTATAAGCAAAATTTGTACCTTTTGTCACCTATAAAGATCACCAGTTACTTTGATCACATTGCAGTTGTCACAGATATCTGGACTCATTCCTTTACACTCATCAGTTCTTTGAAATCATGGTCAGTATGAGATCCATGGCTAGAACTTTATTTTTAAGTTTGTTAAAGAAATTGTATCACTATTTTAAAATATTTTTACAAGTGCATTTTAATATAATTGGTTTTTTCTTTGTAATCTGTGAGTCTTACACATTGAAAAGCATCATTCTAATAAAGAATCTGTAGGCTTATCTATACTGACACTGTATCCTTGTCACAAAGGAGACCCATGGGCTGAGCCAGAGGCCAGTGAGGGATTCAGCATGTCCAAGAGTGCTGAACAAGTCCCAATCTCAAAAGAAAGATTCATTTTATGGAGAGCTGTGAGTGAAGAATGGGTCCACATGAGATATTGCCGCTGAGGGAAGAGGGCCCACATCCACTGCTTTTCTTAACCTTTCTCCTCAATCAACTCCCTCAGGCTCCAATTTCCCGTTTTCCAAAAAGCAATGCAGTGCTGGCAGGATTTCATGAAGAACCAAGTGATTAAGAGTGCGTGATTTGTCATCAGGAAAACCTGGTATTTAATCAGGGCATCGCCACCTGTCATCTGTGTAGCCAGGGACAATCAGATCATCTGTCAGAACTCCTGTGTCCCTTCCCTAAGGTCAATGCCATCACCCACCTCATGGTATGAGTGGGTGGGTTTTTGTAGAACTGATTATATATATATATATATATATATATATATATATATATATATATATATATAGTCACTCTCAGCATAGCATCTGGCACACAATAGCAATAGCAGGAAACTGATGTGCCCATGCACACATATAGAGTCCTTTGCACAACTTTAGCCTCATGGCTGGAGAAAATATGGAGCTAGCCTAGATAGCTCTTCCTAATGGGGCTCTCTCTAAAGATTGTGTTTTTCATGGAGCCATATTTCTTTCATCTTTTCTCTGCTACTTTCCACCTTTGCCACTGATCCCTCTACTTAGTCAGTTAAGTCAAGAGGATTTAGGGTTGGAGTGTGCAGTAGACATTATTTTGGGATTCTTTCCCAATACTCATTCTTTCTGTTTCGCAATATCAGGGTTCCTATTTCCCTCTGCCAAACTAAGACATAAATTATGTGTGAGGCTGGCTAGCTTGGGATTGAATTGGCTTAACTAGTGTTTGGTTCAGAAATGGCATGTGATCCCATCTGGATCAGTAAGAGTGATTTCCATGACTCCTCTGAGCTTGCTATAGAAGAAAAAGTTTTTCTCTTCTCTGGACAGGGTGGTATGAAAAGATTAGGGCTGGGGCACCTGCAGCCATTTGAGTAAGGTAAGAGCCTTACTCAAATCATGGAGAAGAGTCAAGGGCCAGTCTTTTGCTGACAAGGTAAAGAGATGCTAAATCGAGCCACATCTAGAGCTACCTATACTGGGCTTGCAGTTAGTTGCATTCACGTATTTCCTCTATTGCTCAAATGATTAAAAAAAACACAGTTTAGTTACAAAATAGTCATGGGGATGTGAAGTACAGCATAGGAAGTATAGTCAATAAACTATAATAACCATATATAATGCCAGATTGGTACTAGACCAATCTGGGGGG